>JAFMOC010000031.1:4427500-4837500 GCA_019802505.1 Corydoras sp. C115 | reverse complement strand
AGTCACATACGTTTTTAGTGAGTAGCTCATACCATAAAGAACTGGACTTTATTTTCTGCAATCTTGGAATAGAGCAATTAAAGAGAAATTACTTTAGAGACTTCCTCTAAAATGACCTAAAACAATTCTGGGGATGTCAGCATTTAGTTATGACTAAAATATTTTATTACAGCGTTTTAACTTCCAGTCTAATTTTCTTTCCTGGCAGAAAAGCTGTCACTATTATTTGCTGAAAATCATTTTAAAAGTTTTTAAATCAGCTGTCAGATAAATATGCTAAATTTTCATCATAAACTTGCTGATGTGGAAAATTCTAAAACAAAAGTTTAGGGCATATAAAAAGCTAGGCTCTTAAAAATCAGCCTCAAGTTGCAAATTCTTACTCCCTCTCTCTTTTTATCTACCACATAATCTCATCTAGGGTCGCAGGGCCTCATGCCAATCCAGTGAAAAACATTTCAGTCGCTGGGCAGATAGGACAGGGCACCAGCCCATCCCTTGGCACATACGTACTCTAAACAGGGGCATTTTAAAACAGCCAATTCACCTTGAATCCGTGTTTTTGGACAAAGGGAGAGTATTGAAACCATGCAGATTAAGATTTAAACCTAGATTATCAGCACTAAGAGGACGTTCTATCCACTTTTTCCCAGGTGCAAATTCTGCACCTTACAAAAGAAATAACAGGCAATCAAGTGTGATTATATCTGAGAATTAATTCAGGGTGAAGTGGTGACTGACTGTGTGTCCAGGTGATGAAAGTTTACAGAAGCCTAGAGACTGATTTAAAGATGAAGAGGGAGGGAGACTGGGAGAGCAAAAAAAATCAGGAGCAATGAAGCAGTCAGTCCCAGAGGCCATGTACGCCAATCACGCACTGTCACTGGACTACTAACCAGCATCAGTGCCCTGCATTGCCACCTCCTTAAACAGATGGACTGAAGAAAATTACCCCGGACTTTTACAATGCCATCATTTAGAGTGGGTGAAAGGTGTTTGCAGCTGAAGAAAGTGGCACATTTTCTTGCTTGGTGTATTATGAACATCTTATGTTCCGAATTTACCAGTTTTGTAATCATATCTTGCTGAAATAACCCATAACAGA
The DNA here is from genome assembly GCA_019802505.1 of Corydoras sp. C115. Lineage (NCBI taxonomy): Eukaryota > Metazoa > Chordata > Actinopteri > Siluriformes > Callichthyidae > Corydoras > Corydoras sp. C115. Next base: position 4,836,395 of record JAFMOC010000031.1, on the reverse strand, counting down.
TGTTGTTTCTCTAAAAGCAAAAGCTAAAATACTAAAATCCATGTATGTTTAAATAAAGCAAACTAAATGCTATTTAGTAACAATATATTTTATACATTCATTCATTATCTCCCGCTTTATCCTCTATTAGGGTCGCGGTGGGGTTCCCCTGCCCATCCAGGGGAGAACGTTTCGGGCGCTGGGCAGATAGACCCAGGACAGGGCGCCAATCCATCGCTGGGCACACACTCACTCACACAGACACACTCTATATGGGGCAATTTTGAGAATTCAATTGACTTGATCCATGTTTTTGGACTGTGGGAGGAAACCGGAGAACCCGGAGGAAACCCACGCAGACACGGGGAGAACATGGAAACTCCACCCAGATGGGGATTCGAACCGGGAATCCCTAGCGCTGAGAGGCGAACGTGCTAACCACTAAGCCACCGTGCCGCCATATATTTTATACATTTTCTTTTAAATATTAAATGCAATTTTTCAGTTATTCCATCTGATATTTTTATTTTGTTTACATATTTTCTATTTGTGATAATTATTTTTATATTTATAAATAATAAATCAATTAATTGTAAATTATGCTTCATAAATTAGTTTGCCATTAGACACAGTATATAGTGTATAGTTGTTTGCTCATATAGTGATAAAAAGAGAGAAAAGAGAAGAGAGAGCAAGAGGGAGACGGAGACATATTGAGGGATGCTGCTGATGGTTATGACCCCTAGTTCAGACCCAGCTGGTTAATTAGCCTGTTGGCTTAGAAGACAGATACAACACTAAAAACAAACACTGCTCACAGGAAGAAGGTTATATGTCATTAATCATAAAGCCATAGAACTCTAGAGAACATATGGTAACTGAAGGCTCAACAAACACAGCTATACTCTACAGAGATGCATGTCTACAAACCTGATTTTTCTACTAAAGTCTTTCACTTATAATTTTAAAATGCAATAAAACATGAAAATGTGATTTGCCAATCCTATCAAACATTATTTAACAGATGAATGCAAAAAAATGGAGAGAAAAAGAAGCAACTCACCTACAAACATTTCCAAAAAATGACTAGAATCTGAGGTTGGGACAGAAGCAAAACAAAAATATGTTCTAATGCAATGTTAAAAAATGTTCTAACTGTAACCAAATGTAACAATTAAGAGTATTTAGTATGAGTATGATTGCACATCCCACAAGGGAGCAAAGATGGGTTATAGCGCACAAATTTGTGCCTTTGAAAGAAAATTTGCTAGAAATGTTTTTAAAAAAATGAAATAAATTTGTCCATCACTTTCTATTGCACTAAAAGGGATACAGAAAATCAGAAGAAATCTCTGTCAAAAGGCCAAACGTAAAGTTAAAGCTTTTAGCTTTCAAGCTTAAAATCAAATTCCCACTGGGATAACCATAGACGACTGTTGTAAGTTACTCACTTGTAAATATCTAAATAATTTTGAAAATCCATCATCAATATAACATCAAGAACAGCAGGCCTATATTATTTCGATACTGAAATACTGGTGATCATAAGCCAGTGTTCAATTTATGTAAGAAAAAGACACTAGTAATATTTATTGTGAACATCCAGAATTTTATATGGTATAGTGTAAAAGCAACTGGTGGTATGAATAATGAAGACAAAAAGGCACTTTACAGTGTAGGATCCTGTGGATGAGCTAGATGGCTGCACTTCTTTAATGCAATACTTTTCATCTGTTGCCAGTACTGTTGCTTGTCTGTAAAAAATATTTTTAATGTAATGGGTTATATAATGTGTAACAACATAAAAGAAAGAAAAAAAAACACATGCACCACCACTCTTCACATTCTGTACAGAAAAATGACATAGAGGATACACAACAAGAGGATACATTTTAAAGGAACACACTTTTGAACAAGTTTTGCTTTTTTTTTGAGTGACATAAAGAGATCTTGCAATGACATTCACATATACACATTCAATGCATCAGTTAGACAGTTTCCATGTTCTCCCCTTGTCCATGTGGGTTTCCTCCATGGGGGTTCTCCGGTTTCCTCCCACAGTCCAGAAACGTGGATTCAAGGTAAATTGAATGCGCTAAATTGCCCCATCTAGGCAATAGGCACAAATACGTTTAAATATAGGTTTGAATAAAATCAGAATTCATACATTGTATCTAGTTTGTCACATGAACAAGTGCTGACACACAATACGAATCCACTAGCAAAGTGAATCAGACTCTTAACATTTAGCTGTGGCTAATTTGAGGACAATGAAAATCATTTATTTAAATGATTCTTACTCTAAATTACTTGAGGGAACAGGAAACATGCATTGTACAATACATTTGCAACATTTTAATTCAGCCTGCACTCTACAAATGTATTGCTTTATATTAATAACATAATTAAATAATGTATAAAACTTTTGCTGCCACAATAATAAAAACAGCATGTACAACAATTTGCCTGCAGATTTGATTAGCCCTGGACATGTGTAATTCAAAGTTGCAGATCTCACTTAAAATAATATTTTTTTCATATATTTTATGAACCAAACAACCCTGGTACAAAATCTGTATACAACACATCATAACATGTTTGCTTTACGACTAGTTTGCTTTAAAGGCAAAGTTTACAGCCTAAATATCTCATCTTTAAAAGCTGCACCCTAAACCTTTATGAGAACCACATTAACTGCAGCTTTAGTGGAAATTTACTTGCTGCCAGTTGTTCTGCACAAGGTGACAACTGCCGCATCACTCCATGGCTAAGTATATGAGACGAAATAATCACACTTTTATGGTAATAAGCGACCAGCTGATTGCGATGATGCTTCAGTTGTCAGTGCTTTAGAATAGTTTGCTTAAGCAATATCATTTTACATTACATATAGGGCTGAGTGTAAACAAACACATTTCTATTATTAAGAAGAACAAACAACAAAACCCGGTGTCCTCAATCTTGAGCACATGCCTCATTTTCGGGGCTGTGTTTGAAGTAAAGCAGGTTTAGGGCAGGTGTTTTACCTCTCAGTTCTGTATCTGCAGTAATGAATGTCAGTGAAAGGTGAGAAAACCTGTACTCTGCTGCTCAACTGTGTGTTTTAGGTAAGACTTTACCCACATCAGTAAATAAACAGTTTAAAAAAGCATTTTGAAACCAGACAAAAGCAATAAAATAATCTATTTTGCCTACTGTGCTTACACACAGATGGATTTGTCCTCGATATAATCGACATATGTAAGATGAGCATTACCATTTCACTCTGACTGACAGACTGGAGTTGGAAGTCTGAAGACACGATCAAGGTTTAACTTTCAGAGTAAATAAAATCTGACATGAACAAGATGTTTAAAATGAAAAAAAGAAGAAGTAAAATGTGACAACATATACGTACATGCAGAGAAAAAGAGAACTAGATATAGGGAGAACTCTTGTAGTGATGTCTCAAACTTAGCTGACAGGTGAGGACAGGGAATTACTATACAAGCATATTTGTGTGAGTGTTTTTTTTGTAAACAGATAACATCCACAGAATGCAGCAAAGATCAAATATAACAATAGACTTGCCATAAGGCTTTTTTTCAGTAAAACAAAGGTTCGCTCCTGTCTGAAACTCATGTTGGAAAAGAGTAATAAGTCTATTATACATGCTGCAGAGTCAGAGGATGGGTGGTTGGCAATAACCTTTTCCAAAACCAAGTATGAAATACTTTATGTCAGGGTCAAACAAACTCCAAGCACATTCCAAACAAAAACTAATCATTATAATATATAACAGTATGAACATCAAGTTTTATTTAGAATAAATACCAAGACACTTCCTAACAAACACTTATTAGAGTCTTGTTAAACCATATACATATATGTAAAACATATGTTATGTTCGTTAGATCTGATTTCAAGCTGTTATGAATATAGTGAAAGAGAAAGAGACCTCATGTGAACTGTCCACACTATGGACTGACCTGTATGAAAGAGACAAATATATTTTTTTAGACAGTAAATCTAAGCTCCTTACAGGTTACTGCCCCAGCGACAAGAATTTTACCCCTCAACATACAATGATGTAATTTCTTTCCTGGCAGTATATTGAGGTCAGACATAACCAAACACCCCTGCAACAAAAAGGATGAAAGTCTATGGGATGAAAGTGCTATAATGGCAAGTTGGCAGAATAAGGGTCTGAACCGTGTAATCCTTAAATCTATAGCCCAAATTCTTAACCCCCAAGACACTGATATTCCTCGGCCCTAATACAGTTGATTCCAGCACTGTATTTTAAAGCTGTGCTTTACGCCAAAGTGTTGGTCAAAAGCACATGCTACCAAAGCAGTGTCAGTTCGATATCAGAGAATTCACTCAGGTTATGGTCAATTTACATCATTATGACCATGGAGAGATCATACTGTTTACAGAGTTTTGGTGCTAACACCCCCTCACCTCACGCCAACTTCATTACTATGCTCTATCCCCTCCAAGTGGAGGAGGACACACTTTTCCCCCTGCTTCCTTCTCTCATGTATTACAATGTAAACCCTGGCAGCCCCACTTGGCATAGTATAACAAATAAAGTTATACAACATGTAATCCCTCTTGGCTTAGCTGAATTCGGTGTATATTCCATCCTTCACCACTTTTCCCCATTTTTTACCCTCAATTTCTTTCTATTTTTCAGGCAGAGTGGTGGAATGTAATCAAAATTCCGACCTAGGGATTGAAAGCTTAGTAGATACTACACTTCACACTTGCAGACATATTGTATTACTGCTGGGGTGCATTGTCCTGCAAAAAGCACTAAGACAGAAACCTGCTGCTGCTGCTGAAGTCATTGTTGTAGTCTGTTTGTTAATGAAAGCCTGTCCAGTGGACAGGGAGTGTTTGGCACTATTTGCTGCCTGAGTGGGAGTGCTGAAAAGGCTGCTTGGGTTTACAGGTGGGTGGTTTGGGCTTTACTTATTGCTACAGCTCTCTAGGGGGGTTTGACCTTTTCCCTTATATTTTTTCCCAGTGTGCACTTGTGCTTAGACTACTGATTGAGGCAAAAATTCATTACATCTGTGTTTTTATTACTGCTTTGGCAGAAAGCAAACTAAATTAAAACAGGGTTTTAAATCTTAACAAAACAGAGTTTAAACAAAGCAGAGCATCGTTTCTTGAGAACATCAAAGCTGAACAATGCCAAACCAATCAAAGCACTTCTTTGAAAATACAATGAGTTTATAGTTTACGTGTATAGTCTCTCAGCACTGGGGATCCAGGTTCGAATCCCATTCTAAGTGGAGTTTCCATATTCTTCCAATGTCTGAGTGGGTTTCCTCCAGCTTTCTCACACAGTCCAAATAACATGCATTCAGACTGAATTGGAGTCTCTAAATTGCCCCTATATATAGTGTGTGTGTGTCAGTGTGAGTGTGTAGATGGACACCCTATTTTGGGTGTATCTGCCCAGCGCTCAAAATGCTCTCCAATGTATGAGCATGGGAAACCCCCTGCAACCCTAATATAGACCTAAACGGTGGATATAGATGGATGGATGGATGGATGAATATATGAATGTAGCAGAAACCTACTTCATAATTTGGTTTTGATTATTACATTTTAAAGAATAGCAGCATAAAGGACTTTGATATGAACCATTTGGCTAAACAATTATTAAGTTTACCATATTTTATTTTGAGATATTTATAGTTGCCCAGTAGGAAATGCTGTTTGACATTCTTTCTCACAGGGTCGACGTTGTATATCAGTTGTGCTAGTAGACAGAGAGGTAGAGGACACAGAAGTGATGAGCACCCCTAAGCACTTTACCAGTATTAAATCAGTTTATTATCCCAACCTATTGACATATTTTATTAAAAATATTTTATATATGACAGGATGAAGGAGAACATCCATTTTAGTTGAAACACCTTTTCAATGTAGGATTCCAAAGCTGAAAATAAATAAAATTAAAGGGCAGAGGAGGAGATCCATGACAGCTCTCTAGTTTTGACTGGGAATTGTTAAACACTTTAGAATTTTACTTAGAAATATACTGATATTTGCATGGCCAGGCAAAAAAATTAATAAACTATACATTCCCTAGAGACCTGTTTCTCCTAAAAAACTTAAAACCTAATTGAAATATGAGTTTACCTCAAAAAGGATGTCAATTTTACAGTGAATAGATAGAATAGGATTTATTTAAAAAGCCTCTTATTTCAGTTGGAAAATGAATACAAAATCCTCCTGCACATGCTGACTAGCTAAATCAAATGCACCCAGAAGACTGAGATTTGGGTAGGACTGCAGAGCATTGTGACATTAAGATAATAATAATAATTGCCCCTAGGTGTGAATGTGTGCGTTAATGTCTATGTCTGTTCGCCCTGAGATAGAGTGTTGCGACCTTTCCAGGGTGTTTTCTCACATTTTGTCATGTAAGTGCTGGAATTGGTTCCAAGTCTTTATCCCATTATTTAGGATAAAGCAATATTAAAAACTTAATGTCTGTTAATTTGGTGGCATTTTAAAAACAAAAAATTAACGTTATACCCGTGTCATACATTTGACCATTTGAGACACAAACACATCCCTTCAGTAAAATGTGCAATAGAGAACATGATAAAGAACCCACTGTGCACAAAAATAGAACCGTATTCACATGGTATGGTGAGTTTGGAACACCTCGACTGACTTGCACAGAGCCTTAACCTAAACCCTTTGAAAATCTTTGGGATGAACTAGGATTGCGAGCCAGGCCTTCCTGTCCAGTATCTGTGTCTGAGTGTATAAATGCTCGTCTGGATGAACGGACATAAATTCCCACAGACACACAGATTTTTGTAGTAAGCCTTTAGAAAAGAGTGTAAGCTCTTATAGCTGAAAAAGGGAAAAACCATATGAGAAGCTGATGTCATAAATGCTTTTTTAGGTGCAATATGTAAGTCCAAATGCTTTTGTACATATGATGTATTACATTTTCTACGATTAGGTTTAGGAAAAACTTTACTCTTTATACACTTACCTTATTGCCAAACAGCCACATTTTTTACCCAGTATGTGATTACTGACTGTGTTAACTTATTTTTAATAAAGTATAAATGGGAGGCATGGTGCCATAGTGGTTAGCACGTTCACCTCTCAGCACTGGGGATCCAAAGTCCAAAAACATGGATTCAAGGTAAATTGGCTGCCCTAAATTGCCCCTATATAGTGTGTATGTGTGTCTGTGGCACCCAGCACAAGCCCCCCCTGCAACCATGTTAGAGAATTAAGCGAAATATAATGATGGGATGAGAGTAGATAAAGTATAGACTTTGACTAGAAAGTGAAATACTTAAACTAGGCTTCTTTACAGATTTCAAATGAAATATTATATTTTTTAACCAGTTCATGAAAATAAACAGCTCTATTTGACATGAAATTAAAGTCTCAAAGAATTCAAGTATTTATTACGGCAAACAAAACACAAAAAGAATAATGTTTTTGTTGTCTGTCTAATACCTCATTAAAAACATTGGCAACTTTGGAGACATATTTTGGTACCAGCACAAAGCCCATAACTTTGAAGTGGTTTAGACACATTAATGTTCTTTTAAATCAAGAAACAAAAATCTCCAAATCTGAGATAGATGGCATAAACACTCTCTTTTTTGAACACAGAGGGGGTGGAATTAAATTTCTTTGAAAGTAGGGACATGTCCTCCTCATCCTTCACTGCTGAGATTTAGCCTGTGCTATATATAAAGTTGTAAAACATGTACCTGTGGTAACAGCAGTGGTAAATCTGTTCATGTAGGCTCTCGGTCACCATCAGTCCTATTGATTTACGTGCCCAACAATAACAGCTTGAAACCTGTTAAAGATATACTCAGAACAAGACACCAGAGAGGATTTTATCCATTCTAGGGCCTAATGGCTACACCGTGTAGATGAATATATAGGCACGAGCATCCTACATCCTACAAAGAAGAAAGTAATACATAGAGAATATTAGTTACTTTATTTTTAGGAAAATGTTAACAGACTTAATTGAGTGAGACACATTCTTTGAGAAGGAGAACAAGGAATAATGATTTTTAAAAAATCAGGAAAATAAGTACAGGTGATTAGATAATACCAACAGAAAATTTAATACAACCCAAGAAAGGTTTAAAAATAAAATAAGACATGGACAAAAGTATTGGGACACATATTTTAGCCATTAAATTTTGGGGTTTCCTCAAGTCTAAACAGATGCAATTAATTAAGAAACAGACAGACAGACAACAGACAGACACACAGACAGTATACTGTTTTGCTCCCAGAGGGAAATATATTCAATCATGTATGATTCCAACATTTTGGGAACAGTTTGGGGAAGGCCCTTTACTATTCAAACTGCAGGTCAGGTGCTGTCAACCGCATTTTAGAGCTCATGAATGCTTTGTAGGCTGGACAAGCAAAATAACACACTTACACCATTACTCCAATGTCAATATGATATACAGCAATGCAACTAATGAGGGAACTTAATATGCCCATTATAAACAAACTACATTTATGTTGAATGAAAGTTATCAGCAGTTATATTAAAAACTGCTACTGTGGTATTTAAAACGGCTCAAATGCCACATTTTGCCATCTGCTTTACCAAATTCTGCTGTATATATTTATCATTTACTGTGTATAAAACAGGATATCAAAGTTTTAGTAATAAACATAGTATTTAAAAAATCATTAGAAAAAAATAATTATAAAAATCATAATTTTATTTGTGGACTTGAGAATAATTATACAATGTGTATATGGAATGTGTTTGCTTATTCATTGTAATTAACATATATTGTTTTAATTTTATAACTGTTTTACTTGGAGTGTGGGGCTCTGATCTGAATTAACAATGACAAATTGGATATAGTTGGAGTTTAAATGACATATCACACATACAGTATGAGCTTATTACCTGTCACATTTACGTACTGTGGCAGTGACAGTGATAAATAAGGAAAAAGCTACAGATGTTGATTTATAACCCAATAAAACCTGATGACGGGTAACTAATGAGGCATTATACAGTGTACATTGGTTAATATGTTTAAAACCTCAAACCTCACTTCCACTAACCATCTACAGAAATGCCACAGAATGATGCAGTCACTTCAGAGAGCTGCAAGTGAAGAAACTATAATGGAAAGTCTAGAATGTAAGAAACTTCTGATTGAATAATGATTTTTATCGTATAGCGTAAAAAATGTATTTAATGTTTCATTTTATTTATCCACAGATATTTTGCCTGGCATGGAGTTGATAAGTGTGTCTAGACATGAGACTATCATCCATTCCAAAAATAAGAAGTAAAGGCCAGTACTCTTGAAAATGTTATCAGGAGAAATGAATGACTGTTCGGCTTGGAGAACAAAACATTGTACAATCCTGGAGAAAGGCAAAATTACATATTGACTGAATAAACCTACATCTGATCATTTCAATTTAAAACATTAAGAAGGTGAATATAACTTCAATATAAAAACAGAAAAGGAGCTCAGGTCAGAGTCCTTTAAACCAAGTAGGATGATAGCAGGGGCTGAGTCTCTGTCTGCCACTTAATGAAGTTATGGATGACTACTCAGTGAGCCATTCTGCCTGCCTGCATCCCAAACAGCAAATTTGCACAGTAAACTCTAGCTAAATGGGGGATTAATCGGAAAGGATATCGCTATCCGCAAACACCCAAGAGTGATTTTTTCCCCCCTCTGGCTCTGCTGCGCTGAGATTTGGTGCTAATACATTTCCACCCACACCTTTGGCCTCTGGGTACTCTCAATCCAAGATGTCATGGGAATGATGGCTGACGCAGCACAATGAGCCAATGAAGCTATCAATTTCTGGCATGAGAAGTATATTTCTATCTGCCTTCTTTGTCCTCGTACCCACTGCCATCTACCCACCATGATTTACTTTCTTTCCTATCAAAGAAGGGTTCTTAGAGTATAAATAGAGTAAAGAAAGCTGGGCTTTAATGAGACAGTGGAGCTGGATGACAGAGATGAGCACTCTGTTTCAAAATCGAGGTAGTGGTGGTTATGATGGTGGTGAACAGGAGGCACTTAGGAATGAAAGACTTGTCCAGGGACCAAGGGGGTGACACTTAGAAAATGGGCAAACTGGCAAAATACAAAGTGTATAAGCACAGGGAATGAAGTAAAATAGATAAAAAGAGGGAATAGGGTTTTTTGGGGAAGGAAATAGAGAAGACATTAGGAATTGGAGGGAAGGGTAAAAGAAGGAGGGTCCGTAGGTGGCCGTTAAAAGCTGAGTGAGATGGGATTCTGCTTTAGAACAGATAAGAGGCTTAGAATTTCTAGGAGTCTAAAAGGAGACGTTGCTTTAAAAAGGCTGCCTTAAGGGGTACAATCTAAAGAGAGAGGGATCCTAAAAGCATATAAACACTATTTTTCTCTTAAAACAGGGCAAAGGGAGAGTGTAAAAGGCCAACAAAGAATGAAGGGAAAAAAACAGAATGAGAATGCTGTTTACGCTCTTTTATATTGTATAGGCTCTTGGCTGGATTAGTGATCGTCCTTGAGTTTCTTTACCTTTTAGATATGAAACAAAAACACTGTGTGGCTTGTTTCTGCTTAAACTTTTAAATGAATTGGAGCCCTCACAAAAGCTTGAAAATCACAAAAACTTTAAAAATAGGTCCACTATACCAAGAGAAGCGCACAAAAAAAGGAAATAGGTACAAAAAAGCTCTTTAATAAGAGGACAACCTGGAAGGATAAAATAGAATGTCTAAAGAATAAAAACTAATATCAGTACCTTAAATTAACAGACAGACAGACAAAAGTGATTTTCAGTGGTTTTATCTTATTATTTTATTATTATCTGATGTTCTATGGTCATGAGGGGTTTGCCATATCCATTCAGTGGGAAAATGGGAAGAAACAGGAGAACCCAAAGAAAACCCATGTGAACACGTGGAATATTTGGAAACTCCATCCAAATTGCGATTCGAATCTGGATCCCCAGAGCTGAGAGGAGGATGTGCTAACCACTACGCCACCTTGCTGCCTATAACTTAGAAGAATAGGCAAAAATGCTATTTTATATATTATTAAATAAAAAAACAATTACAATGTTGTAAAAATGTTAAAATTGTGCTACCTGCTACAATTAATAAAATGAATAACAATTATTAATTCTGCCACCAGGTTGACTTGGTTATTAAGTTCGAACTGTATTTTTTCAGTCCTCACTACATTATTATGAGATAAACCTGAAAGTCACCTCATACATTTCTGTCTGTAGCAGCTTCGAGCAGCAGTCATTTAGACAGACAGAAGTCTGGACTGAGCCCATAAACCCATTACTCCTTTAAAGTGATATAGTCCACAAGTGACATGGGAGACCAAGGTCAGGTACAGTATGAGTGTGTGCTGTACCCAATACCTTAGAGAGTGCAGTCCATTTGGCAGGGAAGTCGATTAGAAAATCAACCTCTCCCTGTAACTGAAAAGTGCTGATAAGCAGATCTAGAACCCTCACGCTTTGTTCCTGTACTGATCAGCAGACCAGATGACAGGTAAGACGAAGTAACATATGATAAGCACTCGTCATTTTATGACTTTACATATATACTGCAAGGTTATCATTATTGATTATGATGTACAGAAGGGGGCAGCAGTGTTGGATATGTATTAAAGTGATACATTTAGTTGATTAAAATTACTATGATAAAATATTGGTTTTATTTAAATGAGTCTTGTGGAAGAACTACAGACACTGTCACTGCAGACAAACAAAATCTGATCAGTTCTTAAGTTTTTCTCATACATTAGTACTTGCGTGGATAGCATGTGGATCTCAATGTTATACTTTCTACTGAATGTGCCCTACTTAATGTAGAAAATACACCCATGGTGCACTAAATATTGAGTACAAACAGACTTAACCATCTGATAAAAGTCAGAGAAATAAAACTTCTTCACTATGTTTCTTTAAAGGTTTCACTTTACATCAAATTCCTGCATTATTAAAGAGAGCTGTTTAAAAATGGACATTACAATGTCACATAACATGGTGGACTGGGTATTACTCTGCATTATTTAAATAAGTATTATTTCATCCGCAGGTCAGGGTAAGCTAAGTTGCACAGTCAGGGGCCAATGTTAGCATCTATTTTTTTCCCTATCGGCATGTTTTTTGAACGTGGGAGGAATCTGAGGTACCTGAAGTAGGAATCTGTACCTGAAGTAATCTCATGCTGGTAGAGGAATGACTCCATACTAAAGGGACCCTTATTGGCCTCAAGCGGGAATCAAAGTACGATGGAAGTGCTAACAGCTGCACCACTGTGCCGCCCCCCCAGAGGGGGCTCCTCAGCCAATAATTAAATGTACTGTGCATCTCATGCACGGTCATGGCCAGTACAATTAAAAAGCTCAATTGGATTTTGGCAAAAAGTAAAAATACAGTAATAATAATAATAATAATAATAATAATAATAATAATAATAATAATAATAATAATAATAATAATGTAAAGTTTCCTTAAATATTATAGCCTGCATCATAAAGTAATAAAAACATACCATCACTACAGAAGTATTCATGTCAATATAGGGGTAGTTACTTTGTGAGTGATCTGGTTTCTGCTACAGATAAAAATTTTAAAAAAAAAGTCCTGTCGCTGAGGTTAGCCCTTCGTTTACACTTTTCATCTGACAGTTTAACAAAATAGTTCTGTTGTAGAGCATGTACTCCTAATCAGCCATATAATCTGTAAAATCATTAAAAGATGTCATCAGCCAGATTTTCAGTGAGGCTTTACAAGTAATGAGTGGTCATTAGGTGAAATTTGTCACGGCACATATGCTGAGTGGAGCTCCACTGATTGAGTTTCAGTGTGACAAAGTTGCATCATGTGATACCGACACCATTAACTGAAGTCAACTGCAGAATATATATGTATATACAGTATGTATACTATATATATATATATATATATATATATATATATATATATATATATATATATATATATATATATATATATATATAGCTACCACATCCTTAGTGAAGGTACATACTGTATATACATACTTATACATATATACATACACATACATACATAAGTAACATTTTTTAAATGACTTAAACATTCATGAGAAGGATGTAATACAGCAAAGTACCTCTAGAGGAGTATTTGTGATGTAATGGGCCTGTTTTTTCCACAAAGCTCGTGCCATGGAAACATTATTGTGATCGATGACACCGTGGGTTATATCCAGCAAGAGAATTATGAATATCAGGCTCTCTTCCAATAACCCATTTAAAATGCTGTGGGCCATTCACTAAATCCAAATGCCTTAATGACTTCTCACATTCAAACCCTCAAACACTCATGCTCATGAGATAAAAAATAAAATAAAAACAGTGAATAGGAACATGGTTGAGATTTATTGACTAGAGATGCTAACAATTGAGACATGTGGTCATGTTAAAAAAATACGGTATGAGTTCAAGTTGAAAAAGTTACATTTTTAAAACATTTTTTCTCCAAAAGTTGCACATTTGTTATAATAAATGAACCCAATAAATAGAAAAATAGACAGGAGCTCGTAATTCTCCTTTAGGAAACAACCCAAGGACATCTAATGTATTTCACCGTGCAGGGATCGTACTCAAACTTGAATACTGTGCACATATTGCTTTTAATTCACAGCACTAAGCCTGTCTGATTCATTTCACTCCAATATCTCATCATCACTCTCATGACTCTCTCTTTTCACACCCTCTAGTCTGTTGCAAAGGTGTGATTCCAAAAACATCCATCCCTGTTAATCATGTTGTTATACAGCCAAATATGGATCCTGTTTTTTTTAAATACATTCATCACACAGTCTTACTCATTTCTCTTTGGGTTTAGGGTTCAGGGAGGGATGCCACTTCATGGCCTACGTACACGCTCCTGATCCATGAAGGTGAAGAAAAGACAGACAGCCGCTGTGACCAGTGTGTGCATGGCTTCGTAAAGGAGCTTAGGGGAGAAGACGCTCCAGATAAAGAGATGATAGCGCAATGCTGTGACCAGCACCACGTAGAACACGGCAGGGATGGAGCGCAGCAGAGCAAAACAGTATGCGCTGTGACCTAGAGACACTTGAGCTCTGAGGAAAAAAAAGACAAGTCATTCAGAAATACAGAATCCAGTTTATATATTTTATTTTTTTTAATTCTAGAGCCATTTCCATTCGTTTTAAAATGCAGTGCCATATTTACTGCATTAAAGATTATCATTTTCAAGTGAAAGCTGTCTACAACAGCACATACACAAATGTGTCCAAACTTGGGCTGTAATTTTGTGAGAGACGTTAACGTATTGTGTAACTGTAGATAACACCACCACCTACATTAGTCTCTGCTACTTACATGCTTTTGAAACTGTCCTGTGTTTCACTCAAAAAAGGAAAACCTAATGCAAATCAGGGCGGCACGGTGGCTTAGTGGTTAGCACGTTCGCCTCTCAGCGATAGGGATTCCCTGTTCGAATCCCCATCTGGGTGGAGTTTCCATGTTCTCCCCGTGTCTGCGTGGGTTTCCTCTGGGTTCTCCGGTTTCCTCCCACAGTCCAAAAAAACATGAATCAAGTCAATTGAATTCTCAAAAAATTGCCCCATATAGAGTGTGTCTGTGTGAGTGAGTGTGTGCCCAGCGATGGATTGGCGCCCTGTCCTGGGTCTATCTGCCCAGCGCCCGAGACGTTCTCCCCTGGATGGGCATGGGGAACCCCACTGCGACCCTAATAGAGGATAAAGCGGGAGATAATGAATGAATGAAAGGATAAATTCTAGAGCCATTTCCATTCGTTTTAAAATACAGTGCCATATTTACTTGCATTAAAGATTATCATTTTCAAGTGAAAGCTGTCTACAACAGCACATACACAAATGTGTCCAAACTCGGGCTGTAATTTTGTGAGAGACGTTAACGTATTGTGTAACTGTAGATAACACCGCCACCTACGTTAGTCTCTGCTACTTACATGCTTTTGAAACTGTCCTGTGTTTCACTCAAAAAAGGAAAACCTAATGCAAATCATGACTATAGAAATCAACATCTCATTTTCCGATTAATCCTATGCTAGGGACTGGGATTGTGAAGGGTTCATCCAGGGGAGAACGTTTCAGGTGCTGGGCAGACACACACAGGACAGGGCAACAATCCATCACTGGGCACATACACATTCGCACAGAATCACACACTACATGGTGTACATGTTTTTGGACTGTGAGAGGAAACCCACGCAGACACAGGGGGAACATTAAAACCCCAACCAGATCGGGTTTCAAACGTGAATCCCTAGCACTGAAAGGCAAACGTGCTAACCGCTCAGCAACTATGATGCCCGGAGTTCCATGATCACCATCATTTCTAATCTACATAATTGATATCATCAGTACGGGGAGTTACATGATGTAGAGAAGAAAACACTGATGTAAATCTAATTTATAACAGGTCTTCTGATGGAATAAACACACCTTAAGCTATAGTTAATATATTCATTCATTCATTATCTCCCGCTTTATCCTCTATTAGGGTCTCGGTGGGGTTCCCCATGCCCATCCAGGGGAGAACGTCTCGGGCGCTGGGCAGATAGACCCAGGACAGGGCGTCAATCCATCGCTGGGCACACACTCACTCACACACACACACACTATATGGGGCAATTTGGAGAACTCAATTAACTTGATCCATGTTTTTGGACTGTGGGAGGAAACCGGAGAACCCGGAGGAAACCCACGCGGACACGGGGAGAACATGGAAACTCCACCCAGATGGGGATTCGAACCGGGAATCCCTAGTGCTGAGAGGCGAACGTGCTAACCACTAAGCCACCGTGCCGCCTTAGTTAATATATTCATTAATTAATTCATTCATTCATTATCTTCTGCTTTATCCTCTACTAGGGTCGCGGTGGGGTTCCCCATGCCCATCCAGGGGAGAACGTCTCGGGCGCTGGGCAGATACATCCAGGACAGGACGCCAATCTATCGCTGGGCACACGCGGCACGTGGCTTAGTGGTTAGCACGTTCGACTCTCAGCGCTAGGGATTCCCGGTTCGAATCCCCATCTGGGTGGAGTTTCCTTGTTCTCCCCGTGTCTGCGTGGGTTTCCTCCGGGTTCCTCCCACAGTCCAAAAACATGGATCAATTCATGGATCAATCAAAAACCACATTGGCGCCCTGTCCTGGGTCTATCTGCCCAGCCCCGAGACGTTCTCCCCTGGATGGGCATGGGGAACCCCACCGCGACCCTAAAAGAGGATAAAGCGGGAGATAATGAATGAATGAATAAATTTCAAATGAAGTACAAAACTATCATCATATTTTATATAAAGTCAACTAGAACTCAGAGTTAAGTATATCTGTAAATGAGTATCTGCTCTTAAATCAGTGTCTCTAATTATATTCACTTAACAGCCACTTTATTAAATACATCCTTCTCTCCACACTTGTCCATTTATAAGGTAAAAGGAGCTAATAGAAAGACAAGAAATTTAAAAATAAGTGGGTAAGCCTAAAAAGGAAGGAAGCTGGTGACTGTAATTTGGCTTCCATCAAATGTGTTGCAAATGCAAGTGCCTCTAAGCACGAGGTACATTTTTAAATTAAAACAGACACCTAACTGATTCCTTAGGCAGTTATGGCTTGAAGCTTAGCAATGTCTCAATTCAACAATCAACATTTACATGAAGGATGTGTATAAAGATGGGCAACAAGGACAGTCATATGTGACTATGACTGATGTTCACCGAAAGCTCCTCTATTATCATTACAAAGATAAGACCTAATAGACGAGTGCAGTATCTGGTGACGTATTGAATGTTTTTCATCAAATTAATCATATTGAAAAAATATCAAATACAAACATGCCACTACTTTTGCAGAGATCTTTTTGAATTTCTCATGTTAAATTACTTAAATAGAAAAAGGCTTTAACTCATGCACAGTCATTACATTTTTTTTACTCCTGGCATATTGTGGTTCAATAAGTCAGTAAGGAGTGGCTCAAGCCATACGAGAGATTCAGTGTTCTACTGAAATATTGCTGTAATCCAGGTACAAGTATTTCAGCCAGCAAGATTAACTGTGAATCAAAAATGAAGAGTGATAAAGCATTTTTATTTTACCAATAAAAACAGCAGCACATTGGGACAGAGTGTATCTGCTATGACAGATAGATGATTCTGTGTCTTTACACCTGAAGATGTGAATAAATCTAAAGTGTCGGACGAAAAAAAGAAGAAAGAAATAGATTTTGTGAAGTGGTTACTGTGCTGTTACAAACTGTTGAGTAAAGGGGTGTGGACTACATTTAATAACTGTGAGCTCACCAAAATAATATTTGAATTAGGACATTTATAAGCCAACCAAAGCTATTTCTCCTGTTTTTAACACGTCATAAAGAGCTTAAATAGCTTACAGTTTGTGAACGTTTCATCCTCAATCTGCATTACATTAAGAAACACACTTGTCCCTTCAGAAAAAAAAACCCTGCTGCCAAAAATTACAAGGCTGCAAGATCCCAGAGTGGAGGTGCTTGCCTACGCCGTCGCATTTGAATATGTGCCATTGATATGGCGGCACTGCCTGCAACAGTTTGTGTCAAGCTGTCTGACACATTTCGTTTTTTTATGCTCTTCGCATTATGCAAGTTTTCTTTCACTTCCATCTCTTCAACCCTGACCCTTCGCCAGCCACAGAGTCATTTACAATTCTAATATACAACTTGCTAGGACAGTGAAGCTCTAGATTATTTGTAGGCTTCTGTAACCTTAACCTGAAGCACCCATCAGCATAGAAATACAAATGTGCACCATTTAAGACTTTAAAAAATCTCTATTTTCCTGCTAAATGCAATCTTTACATTTATATTTATTGTATTATTTATTTTGATGTGAAAGCATGTTACATGGGGCAGCATGATGGTGTTAAAACATCCACCTCTTAGCACTGGAGATCCAGGTTCAAATCTCAATCTGGATGGAGTTTCCGTGTTTTCCGTGTGTTTGTGTGGGTTTTCTCACGGTTCTCCGATTTCCACTCATAGTCCAAAAACATTGATTCAAGGTGAACTGGTTGCTCTTAATTACCTAATTCTATATTGGCCCACAATGTTCTCCCCTGAATGGGCATGGGACACCCCCCAACCCTATTAGGAAATGAAGCAGTCAAGATAATGAGAAGAAATGAGACATGTTGAATGGTTATACATATGGTTAAGTTATGGTGAGGTTAAGATTATGGATAAATTTAGGAAAAAGAAAGCATTATTATAGTATGTCTTATTTAAAAGCATTTGTAAAATACACACAACTACGCTGCACCTCTAAGATGAACAACAAACGTAAAATTATATAATTTTTTTGGCCCAATTCCAGAGGAACTTCTTGGTATTTGGCTTCATTTATTGTCTTTATAATATAATATAATCTTGACTTCTCTGGTACCAAGAGAAACAGCCCCACACAATGATGATTTCCCCTCATTACTCTTTCTATGGTATTTAAGGATTTTATGAAAGGCCATTTTTGCACAACATATTGCTGCCTAATAGTTGGATTCCTGTCTCATCTGACCAAACTACACATTCCCAGTAATTGGTAGGCCTCCATTACTTTTCAGTAATGGAGGCTTTTCTGGGTGATGGCAAATGGAGAGTGTGATTGTCTGACTAAATTCATGAGGAACCCCTGTGCGTGGCCAGCTGATGGCAGAATAATGTTCTTTCCACTTGCAGATAATGTCTCTAATAATGCTTATAGGATCTCACCAACAAATATGACACATAAACCTCCTACTTTACAAAGTGCTTGGTAATTTCGAATGTCTAGTTCATTTATGAGAAATGCACTATGATTTTGAACAAGGTAACAGGCTTGGAGATGAAAGCCAATGTCTGCGTAGAGGAATAGACCAAAAGTTTGTAGTGTTCAGGAAAAAAAAACCTGAACACTACAAACACAAAACTTACTTATTGTAAGTTTTTAACCTTCTTCATTGCAACATTCCACTGTAGTGCAAATTTGTTGTTTATTTACTTCGTGAGATCCAAATTCCATGTGAATAATGATCTAAATTTACAGTTTAGAGAAAATTCCATATATCAATTATAATATTATATAAACCAATCTGCATGTTACTTGCCATTCCCTTTAAGAGTCAGGTGGAGTAATAGAATAGAATAATAGAATAATGTTATTTCATTTCATATTCTGTTTTTTGTTAATGTACCAACTGGCACACACCATGTTTGTACAATGTCAGTCTGGAAAATCCCCAATATATCAGAAAAGAATAATAATTTTAATAACCTGGTTATTTAGTACATTTTGGTACTTAACTAAATTTCATTGTGTTGAGCTTTTAGCCTTGACCTGAACGGGGCCACAACCCCAGATCATAACACTCAAAAGCCCAAATGTAGCTGCTCTGTTGGCCAAATGATGTATTTCTCAATTAATTTTTAGACACTGTGAACTGAATTTTCATATTATGAGCTTGTAAATGTCAGTGTAATACAATGATTGTCATTCTTTCATAACATTATCATTAATCGCTATCCACTCCTATATCAATCATCCTAATGGCACTTCCATCACCTGCAGTGAAACACATGTCTCTGTTGCTGGTGCCATATTATTTTCATCTCCAAAAAACAGCATGACAAAATAACATCCTGAGCAGGATTAATATCATATAATAAGTAACAACCAGCAATCAAATATCACCGATGCATGTAGGCACCAGAAAGGCATAGCTATTTCTCAAGATGATAGAATTTTCCTAAAATGTTCTCCCCTGGATGGGCATGGGAACCCCCTCTGCCACCTCGCAACCCTAGTCCCTAGAATAAGATTAAGCAAAAGATAATGATATAATGAGAGATTATTAACTATCACTTAGTACCACAGTCTTTGATCTGTTGTAATGTCTTTCTTTTTGTCTTTCTGTTTCATTTACCTATCATGCCATGTGACACATTTACAATTTAAAAGCACAGCAGTAAAACTGTGACAGACAATAAATAAGGAGACTTAAATTTAAAGATGAGGGGAGAAACCACCCAAATAATTGAACAAACTGTGGTAGATACATGTAATATGATCTAAGTAAAATTTGTTCTTTTTTTGGTACATTTCAAACAGACCACTATTACTTTTTCACCAAACTGTTGCTGCTATGAGTTCAGTTGGATATGTGTGGCTGCTTGTCTATCAAACCCAAATCCAGGAAACTTCTGATGTTATTGTGCTTTGTACTGTGTGATGCAACCAAGTATGTGCTCTGTGCTTTCTTTGAAAGTGTGTGGCCTATTGCTTTGAGGCTGAGCTGTTGCTCTGAGATGCTTCAATATCAACATGCCACACTTGCAGCTCCTCCAATGCAGAGTCTTGTCAAATTAGCCAAAAGGATAAGATGATGTGGCAGTATAACACTTGAAAGTTAAAATTGCATTGTTGTATGTGTTAGATTTTTTTTTTACCTACTACATGCCTTAACACTCACTACTCTACATATAGGACAACTTTTGTAATTTTGAGTTAGTGAAAAAAAAATTCATTATTTTGAAATTCATTGAAATAGTTTGAAGAAAGCTCTTGCTGTGATATTTATTATTGATTATCCATCCATCTATTATCCTCCATTAAATCCAATGCTAGGGTCGAAGGGGGATCCCCCATGCCCACATTTTGGGCACTTGGCAGATACACTCAGGGCAGGACGCCAATCTATCACGAGGCACACACTCACCCAAACAGACAAATACACACAGACAGACACACACACTATATGGGGCAATTTAGAGTGGCCAATTAACCTTGAATCAATGTTTTTGAACTGTGGGAGGAAACTGGAGATCTCGGGTGAAACCCACGCAAACTCAGGGAGAACATGGAAACTCCACCCAGATTAAAATTCAAACCTGGATCCCCAGCAGTGAAAGCCAAATATGCAAACCACTAAGCCACTATGCCACCCTTATTGCCCATATAGTCTGTCCTAATAGTCTGTCCTAATTACGGTGGTGGGAGTTGTTTAAGCCTCACAGGGCTCACTGGGGACAAAGGTAGCAAAAACCCAGGCAGGTTACAAATCCATCTCATACATACGAATGCATTGACACACAAATTTATACTTTAAATTAAGTGTGTTTGAAAAAGAGAACAGCACGAGATAACTAATGTTCGTGGAGGAAATCAATGCGGCCGCTGGAGAAGGTATAAACTGAAAATCAAACCTGGGTTCTTCTTCCTGTGAGACAACAGAGCTACTAACTGTGCCACCATGCTGCCCATGGAGCATCAGAATTAATAGAAACAATAATCACAAAGTCCCTTAATGGCCTGGTCCATGTTTATCTATCTTGCATTCATACACCCCAAATCGAACACTCTGGTCCCCTGATACTGATACTGGCCTCTTGGCAGGCCCGAAATTTAAATTTGGTACAGTTTGCAACAGATTATACAGAGTAATGGCATCATGCTCCACCTTTGTCTCTGTTATCCTCCCCAAATCAAAACCTCTCTTTTTCCAATACTCACTGTTATTGAAATGTTATTATCAAATCATGTATAATGCATCCTTGAGTATTAAAACGGCACTATATAAATACATCATATTGTATAAATTATAAATATGATTGTTGTTGTTGTTGTTGTTGTTATTAACATGCTCACCTTATAAAATACTCCTTCATTTCTTTGCCTGTGTGTTTATACTAGTCATTCAGAACTGTGAGAGAATAGAAGTGTGAAGTTTTTGACAGGGTTATCACCCTTTAGTGAAAAAGGCAATTAGTGTCTATTAGTAAGAGTGGATTTCTAACCTGTCTTTCTCGGAGCTGAGGTAACACACCAGGTGGCAGGCCCAAAGTACAGGACCTGCGTAGGTGTTGAAGGCTGTAAGGATAATAGCAGGAGTCTCCACATAGCTCTCCAAACCCACAAAGCCAACTGAGATATCCACTGTTGCAATGTTATTCGAGTTCCCCTGAAAGAAATACATAAAAACATCTTAATAAAAACATTTTATATATTTATTTATATGTGTGTATCCTGTATCTGGATCTGGATCCTGCATGTTTACATTGACAAACAACAAGGCAGTACATGACACCTTCACGGGGTTAATATACATTTACTGGACACTTCATTAAGTACACTTACTTGGTTCTATGCTTATCCTCTATATTTTTAAAATCATTTTCATGTATTCATTCATTCATTCATTCATTCATTCCTTCATTCATTCATTATTTTCCGCTTTATCCTATATTAGGGTTGCGGGGGGGTTCCCCATGCCCATCCAGGGGAGAACGTTTCGGGCGCTGGGCAGATACACCCAGGACAGGGCGCCAATCTATCACTGGGCACACACTCACTTACACACACACACTCTATATGGGGCAATTTGGAGAACTCAATTGACTTGATCCATGTTTTTGGACTGTGGGAGGAAACCCGGAGGAAACCCACGCAGACACGGGGAGAACATGGAAACTCCACCCAGATGGGGATTCGAACCGGGAATTCCTGAGGCGAACGTGCTGACCACTAAGCGACCGTGCCGCCCCATTTTCATGTAACTGATGCAATTTGTAGTTCTACAATTACATGTTGTACTCCATCTGTTTCTCTGCATACTTTGTTAGTCCCATTTGTCCTTTCTTGGATAAATAAAAGCCACCCAGCAGCATCATCACCCAAAAGCATCACCCAGCACGGTTACCAAACAGTGAGTGTTGTTGAAAGCTCCACTCAAAACAGCAGACCCCACACTACCAGACCAGCGCCATATCAGACACAGCAGTCCTAAGAATCAACCTAAAACCCAAATAACATCTTCTTTGGTGCTTATTTAGGGGTGAAGGGAGGAATAGTAAAAGGGACTAAGAATAATTATGTAGATCACCAGATACTATCAGTATCTGGAGGGTGTAATTGTGAAACTTCAAAGTGCATTTTTATGGTAAGCAGAGCTAATAAAATGGATAACGAGTGTAGAAATAAGCTGAACCTAATAAAGTGGCTGGTAAGTGTAGCATTAAAAAGGCATTTCCACTCAGACGAAAGGAGTAATCAAAAGTGAATTACAAACAAATTCAATTACAAATGAATTACAAAGTGTTATCTTCAGACTAACAAATTCTTTGTTCATTTGATCTGGTTTTGTATTAACCAATATTTTAGAACTTTAAAATAATAAGTTTAAAGGTATCTGATGTTTAGAATAAAAATGTAAGGATCTAAAAAGTATTTTTTAAACAATGGATGTAAGCAAAAGCACATGTTAATTTTTAAAACAACACCCACTATAGCTCCTTGTTTCAAATCTCAAATGTGCACATATACTTTCTCCAGACACAGGAAGTATGTCCCTCTGGTCAAAAGTTCTTAGGAAAAGTTCATAAAAAAAAAACTTTTTTTTGTCTTTCATATATTTGCTCTGTGATGCATCTGTGCTTTACGTTCCACCTGAGACTACTAACAACTTCTTTTGGTGGTACTTCAGTCTTTGATATTCTGGGTTCTAATCCTAAGGTGGAGAATCTCTTGTTGTCAAGCTGCTTTTAAATGTTCAGCTTAAATAATAAGGTAAGAAAAGAATTGGTCATGAGAACTATAACAATGCTAATAATAATATATATATATTTTTTTTCTTTTGGATCTGTGCAAGGCTACAAACTGCCAACTTATCGCACCACATGAAACAGATTTCATATGCGTTTCATTGGCTGCACTGCTCAAAGGTCAGTGGCAAAGTGGGGCAAAAAGATTGAACACTGAGTACAAAGGTAATGCATTAAAACAAAAAGGAAAAACTCTGGTGCATGGAGCAGAAAAAGGAGAAACAAGAAAAATAATTATTCTAATTTGTTCAATAAAAATGCAAGATTCATTTCATGTATAAAAATACAATATAACAAACAAATATAAATATATATATATACTATATATTTATACTCCTATAGTCCAAACATGGATTCATGTAGTCTCTCTGTGAGTTTGTGTGCCCAACAATAGACCTGGGTGTATCTGACCAACGCCCAAAATGTTCTCCCCCGTGAACTAGGGTTAAGCAGAAGATAATGGATGGATAGGTGATGTCATATCATGGTGATGCGTTGGGATGTCTTATTCCTGTTTAAAACAACTAAACAACAATTGGTACAGATATTTTGGTATGGGGTAAGTAATGCTGGATCGTCGGCAATTGAAGACGGAGCTGATGTAGATGGATGTGAAATAGATGCAATTAATGCACCTGCCAGGGACTTCACTAATAATTGGGAGAGTGATTGTGAAACAGCTGGGACGTGGTGTCTCTTAGATCCACCAGCCATCAGCTGTATTCAAATGTTTACAAAGTCAGTTTATAAATAAATCTGATGCCTAAACTTGAGAAATCCAGTCTCCGAAACGCATTGTGTCCAACCAGATCAGAGAACTTGTTGTTGTCCTTGGGGTCTTGCTGTGTAATGCAATCAGAAGCCTGTTTAAGATTATGCTCTTTTACAATATTCCTGCATAACCTTTAAGTCCTGTATAAATAGACTGCTTCAACTTTAGAACAATGCTTAAAATAATGTTAGAAATCATTTACCTTGCTTTTGTATTTCTTTCACAGATGGACAAGATAGTATTTGATATAAATAGTC
Organism: Corydoras sp. C115; assembly: GCA_019802505.1. Classification (NCBI taxonomy): domain Eukaryota; kingdom Metazoa; phylum Chordata; class Actinopteri; order Siluriformes; family Callichthyidae; genus Corydoras; species Corydoras sp. C115. Next base: position 4,811,720 of record JAFMOC010000031.1, on the reverse strand, counting down.
TGCCCTGCCATCTCAGGTTTAATAAATTCACAGTAACTTATTTCTGGCTGCTCCCAGGCACATGAGCATGACTGTATAGCGGTAAAATCGATAACAGAACAATTGTTTTTACTCGTCTCGAAGGAGTGAACTCTGAAGGTTCTAAGACAGCAAGAAGAAACAGAATGTGTGCTGGGAACGCGTACTCTGCAGCTTGACCTTGAACAGCCAGAGGTCTAAAATGCCAAACTTGAGGTTAATGCAAAGGCAGACCTCAAGATAAGTGGCTCTGCTTATTAGAGCCAAACGGACATATTCATTATTTTAAAAATAGTGAGGAAAATATTACACAGTACTGTATTTTGACATAATCTAATGTATATAAAAGAAAATGTTAAACACGTATTCACTGAGCTCTGTATAAGAAACACCCGAATACATGATACATGATAAGTCATGCAGTGATGTAATCAGGTAAAAAAAAAAAAAAAAAAAAACTGTGTGGCAAACTCACCCAACCCTGGACTTTGCTTTGTACATGAGGATACAATCATGCTGGGATAGGAAATGACTTTTCAAACTGTTTCAACAAGTATACAATTGTCCAAAATACAAGGATATGTGCTTTACTGTATATACCTCTGGTGATGGGCCTTGCTAAACTGTGGAAGTCGTAGGTTTGTGGTCAAGAAAGCAGCCTTGTGATCTGAAGGTCCCTGGTTCGATTCCTGATCCCACCAATAACTATGGCTGAAGTGCCCTTGGGCAAGACACCTAACCACAATTGCTCCCCGGGCGCTGTGCACAGGGCTGCCCACTACATTTCACTTAGTGTGTATGTTTCACTGCATGGATGGGTTAAACGTGGAGAGGAAATTCCTCTGTGTGTAAAGCACTAGACAAAATAGACTTCAGTTCACTCATAAAGCAATAAGTTGAATGATTGATTGGTGTGTTCCAAAATTCATTGCAACACAGTGCTGCAATCAAGCTCGGATTTGTGAATGAGAGGTAAAAGCCATCACCTCACCTGATTCCATCTCATTTACAAATCCGCTCTAGTTCGACAGCACCGCGTCACATCTATATTTTGCACATTTCTGTGATTTGAATCATGGCATGATTATTGATGTCAGTTTGGTTGGAGTATTTCTATAAGCACTGATCTCCACTTATAACTGATTAAAGTTTCAGAGTGAACTCAGAAATGTGCAATGGAGAAAAAGAAACCCAGTGAGTGACAGTTCTGCAGATGAAAACGCCATGATGAGAAAGATCAGCTGAGAATTGCCAGACTGATTCGAGCTGACAGAAAGACTATGGTAACTTGTCAACCCGAACTATGCTGAGCAGAAAAGCATCTATGAATGTGGAACATAAAATGAGCCACAAAGTCAGAAGACCTCAGTGATTTAGTAAAGCATTACTAACACAGCGCGGCACGGTGGCTTAGTGGTTAGCACGTTCGCCTCTCAGCACTAGGGATTCCCGGTTCGAATCCCCATCTGGGTGGACTTTCCATGTTCTCCCTGTGTCCGCGTGGGTTTCCTCCGGGTTCACCGGTTTCCTCTCACAATCCAAAAACATGGATCAACTCACTGGGTTTCTTTTTCTCCATTGCACATTTCTGAGTTCACTCTGAAACTTTAATCAGTTATAAGTGGAGATCAGTGCTTATAGAAATACTCCAACCAAACTGACATCAATAATCATGCCATGATTCAAATTACAGAAATGTGCAAAATATAGATGTGACGCGGTGCTGTCGAACTAGAGCGGATTTGTAAATGAGATGGAATCAGGTGAGGTGATGGCTTTTACCTCTCATTCACAAATCCGAGCTTGATTGCAGTACTGTGTTGCAATGAATTTCTCCAAATTGCCCCATATAGAGTGTGTTTGTGTGTGTGAGTGTGTGCCCAGCGATAGATTGGCGCCCTGTCCTGGGTGTATCTGCCCAGCGCCCGAAACATTCTGCCCTGGATGGGCATGGGGAACCCCCCCGCGACCCTAATATAGGATAAAGCGGAAGCTAATGAATGAATGAATCACTAACACGGCTGTTGCATTTTGAAGTGCAGTGCTTTTGATGAACGCAACTCATGGCAAACACTTGACAAAGTCCGGCATACGGTTAGGCCTGAAAGTGCATGCACACTGTAGCTCACTACCTTAATTCCAAAGCTAATGCCCAGTAACAGTTAGGAAGACTGCACCAGGCAGTATATCGAATAACTAATTTAATGCATGAGTAACGAAACATACTGAAAAGCTTTGCCGTGTTGCCTGATTAACTACTGCTGGAGTTATGGCACCTGGTTGAGTTCATGTCGTCACATGAAGCTACTGCGTGCCTGTTAGAGAGAGGTGAACAAGAGTGCATTCTACAGTACACACAGTAGGAGAATGACAACCCCCTAAAAAGAAAAAAAAAGTGTCTGAAATGAGCTTTCATTCATGCAGCCTTAACACCTGCATTTTACTTTAAACAACATGGGGCAGAGTAATGACCGGAGAGGCCACAGTGAATTATTAATTACAAGGTTTAATAGATTCAAAGACGGGCTTTTCTCAAGAGAACAAAATAGTTTCCCTTCGAGTCAGAAAGGCTGTCAGAGTCAGTTCAGGAAAAAATCTAATGTTTGATCTACTCCGACTGATCTGAAACTCAGTCAGGAGGCAAAAAAATTGGAGTCTGTGCCCCCTGCATACAACCTCATTCTATCCCCAACTGTCGGCTGTCCAAAAATATACAGCTACAGCCAGCCAGCATTGACACAACTGAGGCTCAATAACTCACCCCATTTCGCTCTCCTTGTCTGCTTATTTACACTGTGGATACACCTTTAAAACTAAAGGTCTGTAGTGTTTGAACACTTTCACATTTATGGAGGATCCAAGGGATTTCCACAAACGATTTATTGACCCAACATACGGCAACCACTTTTGCTGGATATATATATAACCAGTAAAAAGTTATTGTCCATGTTATCCAGTTTCCATAAAGATGGTCTTTGTAGTTATATATCTATATATCTATCTATCTATCTATCTATCTATCTATATATATATATGTATATATATATATATATATATATATATATATATATATATATATATATATATATATATATATATATATATATAAACTTGTAGCACAGTTACAGAGATCAAAGGAATACAGAATCACAGAGAATAACAAACATTATATTTTAAAGTTCCATAAAAAAAAAAAAAACAACCTGATATCAGTTTGAGGGAATGTTATTAGAAAATATTGTTGTAACAAATGTTGACCTGCTCCAAGTTTCCAATAGAAAATGAGGGAATACATAAAACATATTTTCATTGTGTGCATAAATATTTGTAAAGGCTTTTTATTTGATGCATATTTAATACCACAATGTTCATGCTTTTAAAGTGTAAATCTAATCTGCTGGAGAAAGAACGCTGCTTTTGGAGCCGGAGGCTTACTTTATCAAACATGTTATTTAGAGAAGAGACAAAAGATTGCAAATCCAGCATTTCTGAAGCCCAAAATATCACCTAGCTTTATGGAACCGCTTCTAGTACACCACGGCACCTGATAAAAATGCAGAGCATATTCAGTGCTCATTAAAAAGTGAAATGAAAGTGACTCTACCCCCAAGATTCATCACTGTTTAAAGTGAAGCTTTTACCTTGGATGATATGTGCTGTCAGGCGTAGGTTCTGTAGGGCTGACTTGAAAATAGTTGAATATTGTAAGGAAAAGAAAAAGAAAACAACAACGGCAACAACAGGAAGGAGACAGGTTGTGATTGAACTTGGCTTGAACTTGGCTTAAAAAAGCTGTCTGGTCAACTGAAGCTAGCTTTTTACATCGCAGTTACACAAGGTTCTACGTGATGTTGTCAGGCAGTCGCAAAGGGCTCAGTAAGCAATTGGAAAAAATGGTCCAGGTAGTTTCTAGGGCATTGGTAAGTGGTTGTTTGAAAATTCCTGGTGGTTTTAGGGGTGTCAAAGAGCATAAAGAGCTAAGACATTAAAGGTGGTTGGCAGAGTGTGGTGGGTAGATAAAGCATTTTAAAAGTATTATAATTCATAATTTAAAAAAAGTAACACTTCATTATGAATCGGGTATTCATAATGCATTATAAGCCAATTTGTCATTTAGAACACTTGTCATTTGCCTCTGTTAATGTACATGAATGTTCATAACCATGCTAATATGTCATATTTATTAATAAAAGTGTAGCTTTATAAAAATGTGACGTAATGCATAATTCATTGTATTAACTTATTATGGGCGGCAGGGTGGCTTAGTGGTTAGCACGTTTCCTGGTTCGAATCCCCATCTGGGTGGAGTTTCCATGTTCTCCTCGTTTCCTCCAGGTTCTCTGGTTTCCTCCCACAGTCCAAAAACATGGATCGAGTCAATTGAGTTCTCCAAATTGCCCCATATAGAGTGTGTATGTGTGAGTGAGTGTGTGCCCAGCGATAGATTGGCGCCCTGTCCTGGGTGTCCTGGATGGGCATGGGGAACCCCCCACCCCCGTGACCCTAATATAGGATAAAGTGGAATATAATGGATTGATGGATGGATAACTTATTATGAAGGCTTGTGACAAAGATTTATAAAGTTTGTGTTAAAAGAATGCCTTCCCTAAAAAAGTCTGTATAAGTGCCCATAACTTCTAATAACAACTGATAAGCTTTCTTTACAGGCATTATGTACAGTGTTGTCTTTTACTTATGTAATGAATTATGTTACATTGTTATGAAGCCTTATATTATACCATTATTCAAATGTAATTATAAACACTTAAGTTTAAGACAAAACTTTCTGTGGTGCCTTTACCTGAAAGTAGAAGAAGGCCTGACCAAACCAGTAGTGCATGATAGTGGTCTGGGCAGCATCATAATGCAGTCTTTTCCAAATGAACTGAGCCATCAGGGTCTGGATGAGGAGGCAGCAGGCCAGTGTAGGCAGGTTATGAGCGCGGAACAGCAACGCCACAAGCAGAACCACACCACTGTAGATCTCCCACAAGCCCCTGCTCTTCAGACGCCCACTTTCTACCACTGCGAGCATCACCTGAGAGTGCAGTAAGTCCTTCACGCCGGTGAAAAGAATCCCAAGGACAAAGATGTAGACAAAACGGGCCTCTCCTGTTCCCCTACAAAAAAGAAAATATATTTCTTATAAAATTCTTTAAAGCATTAATAATGACATGTTCGGAACGTGGCACAAATGAATCTACATGAATGCAACTTGTGGCAAAACAGTGACGGAAACATGGTTTTGAGTCACGAATTTTTTGCAGTCCAAAGTTGTTGACAGCAAAAAGTATACAGCAAGAACAACTTACAATAACATAGTTTTAGACACACACTTCAGGGATCGATACTGACAGAACCCTGTTGTTTGAAGATTTGTCTGCAGTGCATCTGGCCAGACCTACTAGAGCTCAACGAATCAATAACTGTGAAGATACGTGCTCTACTGCTGAGAGCTGAAACGACAGGACTCATTACATCGCATACATGCGGACCTGCAAGGACATACACAGCACACTCATGACAAAATCCCTGCAAAAAACAACCTAGCAACTTTTTTGCATAGCCCACTTATTTTTAATTAAATCGTAATGACAGCAGCAGTATATAGTCATGCTTAAATGCGTAACTTGATTACGTCACAGAAGACCTGTTCATTAACAATTTTGCTTCAAATGAACACATTTATGCATCAAACCTTGTGTTTTTTTAATCACAGTGTGTTTGAAACTGTAATAAAAGCAATAAGGTACTTAAAGTTGTGTATTTTTTGTGAATAGATCATTCAGAAAGAGGTTTAACTGTACTTTGCTTAGTGTTGTGCCTAACAACACCTCTTTCAAGCAGTTTATTCACAATAATGCACAACCTTTCACGCCTTATTGTTTTAATATTTTACCTTTTATCGCAACTGTTGCCAAATATTGTAGACGTTCTCTAAATTACATCACATGCTTAACAGAGATCCATCAGGAAAAGAGAACATAGAAGTAAATGATGAAAAGATATGCTAGCAATTACTCAACTTGACATTTAATTTTAGATAATGTTAATTATCCAGTTACCCCAACTGTATTAAAAGTACTGTAATTCCAATCAAATAATGATTCCACTGAAGAAACCTGAATTTAATATGTAGAATCAAATAAGAGTATTAACAACACAGCAATTATTAAGGTGATGGTAGAAAGAATGAAAGAATGAAAATAAATACACAATGAGATATAAATACCAGGTGACACCAAAGATGTGACAGGATTCTGACAGGCACTGAACTTGTTAGTGAGGTTTGGTGCTAACAGGTTTGCCAGCTGTTTGTCTCTTGACAATTAGCAACCGTTTTTTCTTAAAATAACTGTACATCTTAAGAGATAATGTATCACTGTTTTTAATACGACTTTAACATTCGCATATTTTTAGGATAACAATCTTTTGTTTTGGATGTACTGTTGTGATTTTTTGTTTTTGCTTTTCTGTTGTCATTCTGCTGAAACATCATTGGAAGCTGGGTTTCAGGGCTGCTGACACCTTGCACCAAGGATGAAGTGTCTTGGCCTGTGAGGCTGCATCTGCTGACAAGATGCTATAGCAGCAATCAAAGGGCAGCAACCACTTTTGTACAGAATATACAAACATATATAGAGAAAAAGCAGGACTGGAATATTATTTGCCCTTTTTTATCTTAATTCATTATATTGACTGCTTAATCTGAAGCATGAACAGGCTATACCACACACTCACTCACTCAGACAAATTATAAAGACCCAATTTAGATAGGGGCAATTTTAAGATGCCGATTCAATTTGAAACCATGTTTTTGGACCGTTGGAGGAAACAGGAGAATCTGGAGAATCCTCACAACAGAGAGAACATGGAAACGCCACACAGGTCTTTGTATTTGGTTGGATATCAGTTTTTAAATCAGAACCAGTGTTCTGATTTTTCTAATTATATGGCAGTAAGTACATGACAATGCATTAAAATAAACCCTGGGTATGGTGTGAAGTCATTTTGGACTGATGAAACCACTCCACTATTAAACTCTTCTACCCCCACTGCTGTCACAGTAGGCTCCCGAAATGTCAATCAGCGCTTCACCAAGCCGACTTCATTTCAGCCTTGGCATTTCTCTATACACTCTTCCTCCTGGCTCCAGCAGAGACATTGATCACTGAGGGGAACTTGGCAACACCAGGTACACTGTTTTTTGCATTTGCATTTTGTTACGATCCAAGGTCGAGTGTTGGCTGGGATAGGGCTGCTTTTTTCCCCAGGATGGCATGTTTTTCAAATACCAAGCTGTTACCCCAAACTTTCAGAATGAATTCAACTTATTGTCATCCATCACCCACCTGCTCCTTTTGAAAATTCCACCACTAAGAAAGGTGCTTATTCACCTGTGCAATAGTCTGCTAATTAAAAGTGGGGAACAATGAAAACGAGTGGGAGGCCACTCTCAAATACGTATCTTCAATTGAAAAGACTTGTGCCTTCGAGGAAAAGAAATCCTGAACTGTCAGACATGCAGGAGGCCACAATGTGCCAAATGAATGTGGGAAATGAGCAAAGCTAAACAAAGCTTGAGCTCTCAAGCACATGGAGGAAAGCAGATGTTCTGTCATGTTTTATCAATCCGGACTCGCTTAACTTTTTCCCACAGAGATGGAGAGGAATTAACAAAACAACAACAAAAAGTTCATTTAGAGAGCAAGGAAGCAATTAAACAAAACAAATGAAAAAGAGAAGATCTAAAGAAATAAGATCTGTGAGATTAATGGTAAAAATAAATAATCCTTAATTAAGTGATTGATTTTGCCTACTGTGCTTTGTACACAAAGGAATTGGTCCTTGACATTCAAGCTATCCATGCAGTGAAACACACACATACACACACACTGGTGAAGTAAGCACATGGGCCCAGAGTGGAGGGCAGCCCTGTATACGGCGGACAGTGAACAATTGGGGTTAGGTGCCTTGCTCAAGTGCACTTCAGTCTAAGTGCTTGGTGAGACCGAGATTTGAACCAGGCACCTCCAGATCGCAAGGCTGTTTCCTTAACCTGAATCCAATGACTGACTGATATGAATAATATAATAATAAAATATATAAATACAAAATACATACAATATAAAAAAGCCCTCTCAAACTAAATCATCTGGTATAAATAAATCAATCTGCATGATTCATACATGACACTACTGCTATTTAATTGACTGCTTAGCTAATAGCATGCATATGTAGATGTTCATAATAACATGCTAGATTAAAGAAATGCCATTGTAGACATTTGGCATTGCCAGAACATGATGCCAGTTATTCTCACACACTGGCAATAGAATTGCTTTGTAAAGAGCATCAGAGACAATTTTAATGACTGTAAGTGATTGCTGGGTAGGATTTATGCACTCCTTAATACTCTGGCCATCAAGATTTATGATGCATCATGGCTGCAAATCATTTCAAACTTTACAACACACACATGGCAGTTAGTCCCATTTGACTGCAGCTGTTTGAGTAATAGGTGTATCAAAGTTTCTAATGCAGGTTATAAGTCCATAGCTGTGTTCAGAATGGTAACCTTATTTACGTCTCGTGGCATAACCATCACTGCATAGTGAACAGATTGGGGAATGAGAGTATGAGAGTCCATCAGCTAAAAGACTATATGGACACAACACCAAACACTGATTCATAACAATGTCTAGGTATTTTTGATGGGATATTTATGTGACTTAAATTAACATCTAATTAATAAAATGGTGGTAAATAGAACCATGCCAGAATATGAGCCAAATAGCACCTTGATCAAAATATCATTGAATTCTCATCTTATTATATTCCTTATGCTCCGCTTAATCTTCTACTAGGGTCATGGGGAGGGGAGGTTCCCATGTCCATCTAGAGAACAACAGTCTGTGCGCTGGTCAGATAAACCCAGGAGAAGATGGCAAGGGTGCCATGTGTTTGGAATGTAAGTGGTAACCAAATCCCCAATGCTAAGAGGCGGACGTGCTAGCCACTACACCAGCATGCTTCCTGAAATCAATATGTATATCCATAAACTAAATTTTACAGAACAATGTCTCTTTAGAAAGCCAGTATTTTCTTACCCACCAGAATGCAAGACGGATTTTGTTGCACCTTTGAATTATCAATCACTATTAGAAATTCAAATAACACTACAAAGTGGCTGACTGTACATAGTAATGCACTGTATTTGTTATAGAAAGGGAGTCTGAATGCAGTTCATGAATAATTTGATGACAGGACAGGATTGAACAACTTGAATATAAACAAAAAAAAAATCATGACTTGTTTTTGACAGTGTAGTGCTGTCACATTAAAATACACTTGTTTACTAAAAAATGTATTTAAAAAATGAAAAATTATTCTATAAATCAATGTTGTGATGTCTGCTGGCATTCACCTCTGCATGACAAGTTGCCTCCAGGAAAGAGCTCCTGAGGTGACTGTGAATCGAGGCTTCACTTTAGCAGATTCTTTGTAAAACTGAGTAATCAGGACTCTGTAAAATCAGCAGCAATGCCAAAAATAATATATAGTTCATCTATACAGACTCCAAAATACTGACTTTCCACTGTCACTTAGTGTTGCATATGTGTATGTTTTTGTAGTCTCAACAGTATAAAATGTCTTTATAAATCCTATAAACTCTGATCTGTGGAGTCTTTAAACACCAAAAAGCATGCTAATCCTGTTTTTTTAGAGAATAAACCCAGATAGCAAAAATAATCTGGCCTAGATCTTTCTAACAAAAGCAATATATAAATTGGATTGAACATAAAGCAGTTTATTCAGGTTTTGCCCAGTTATTCTTTTAAAAGAACTTGCTGAATTCCGTTAAGAAAAATAAATTCATCATGACTGATCGATGATACAATCGACTGGAAGAGTAACAACTTTGTTTTTAATCTATGTTTGTTAAAGTTCCATTTTATGGCAATTAAAATCACAAAGTGACTTTCAAGCGCAGATCTAAAAGCCATTTAATTATAATGTGGTTTTGTGGTTATGAATCTAACCCAAAAATAAAACTAATCTGTTATTGAATCATAATATTAGGAAGTTAATATGTGGTATGCATCACAGAACATCGTTGCTTTAACTTCTACTCATTACTTAGAGCTCACCGTTTAGACTGGTTTATAAATGCTCATTATCAAGCATACTCTAAATTTGTAAAAAAAAAAAATTATATATATATATATATATATATATATATATATATATATATATATATATATATATATATATATATATATATATATATATATAATATTAATAAAAAAGCTGGAACAATTAATTTTAGCACTATTTAAAAGTAGGCTGTGCAACACAGGTCTGAAAGCACAAAGTATAACAAAACAAAAACTTGGATGCATTTATGGACATTTAAACATATTATTTCTCCTTTGAGACTAATTATTTGTTAACAGCTCAGTTGAGGGAAACAAACTACCTGAACAGCTGTCTGCGCATGGACATTATCTGTCATGTGGCACACCCTGCATTATTAACTGTTACAAAGTGAAAAAAAAGTAAAACAATGAAAATGTTCTCTTTTTTATATATTAAGGCAAATATTATTCTAGCCTCTCCTCAGCCTTGTAATAACATTCACTGCAAATGGTGTGAATGTTAGTTTACACGTATTTAGTCACTTTTTGGTGGAGTTTTCCGGAAAAAAACATCATTTAACTAACTAAAAAAAACCCTCAAACAACACATCATCAACCAAACACTAACAAATTAGTGGTCAGCACAACAAATGCCTGCAGAATAATCAGGATAAAAATAAAAGTGCTACTCCCATCATGTTATCCTTTCAGTGCAGGTGTGCCTGGAACTAATTACTGGCGAAAAAAAAAAAAAAAATATATATATATATATATAATAATATATATATATATATATATATATATATATATATATATATATATATATATATATATATATATATATATATATACCATGTCTTCTTGGTTTTGCATAAAGGAAGAAACTCAAATACATCTTAACTATATCATCTTATCTCATTATCTTCCACTTGATTCTCTACAAAGGTCATGGTGGGGGGTGCCATTTGGTTTAGCCATTGGTTCTTAGATTGCTGTTCTGACTGGCCTTCTGATTACTTAGCCATAACCTTGTAAGTTAATTACTATGAGTTAAAGGAAAAAATCTTAAATTAAAGGAAAAAACAAAGGAATATTGAGCATTTGTAGTTTAATCATGTTTAAACTAATGCATTTTATTTCATATTTAAATAGCTGCATTCACAATTCCTAACTGCATTTGCAGCTGTTTCATCAAGTTCCTGCGACAGATGCACTTTAATTACACAGGTGTGAGCAAGAAAGCTGCTCTCTTTTGACATTTTGCCAGGAAAACAATAAAATAATAAAGTAAATCTGCTTTGCGTCGTCAGAAATAAAAAAGATTTCTCTTTTCTTCATGTCAGCTGCACAGTAGTGCTTTACATACACTGGCTGGTGTAAAGAGCTAATTTTTGGCAGCAGGATGCCATGGTTTTCTTGTACAAAGGCAGTGAGTCACCTACACATTACACCTGTGTCACCACCCGTTCCCCACCTCCACCACCTGCAGCTGATACAGCTTCCAGTCTTCAATGAAGGCTTTCTACAATTTATTTTGTGTGTGTGTGAAAACTTCTGCCTAATTAACACAGAAATGCTTTTGTCAGAGGTAAGACACTCACAGTCTCCATTCTAGTTTACCGCGAAAGACAAGACATAAACCTACTTCTGAAGATCTGCAGTGGTTCTCGATTTTAATCTTTTAATTCTGTCTAGTGGGGAAACTACATTAATTTAAGTTTAAGGCTTAAACTTTTTGACTTTGGACTCCATCTTGCTGCAATGTAGTCAATTTCAAAGTTTAAAAGTTCATTTTTGAACAGCAAGCCTGAGTCACCATCCAGGGAGCAATCAGGTCTGGACTCAAACATTAGAAAACCTTTTTTTTCTTTATTTATAATTCAGTTGTACAGTTTTTCCACGTCCTCAATGACTTTTGGTGAAGCTTTAGCTATGGGCCTTATACTTGCCTCCAGGGGGAAATTCATAATTAATTCAGGTAGTATAGCATTTGTTCTGTGCACACTTGAGGGGTGCAATTCCTTTTAATATTTCCATTCAGACAATGTAGTATAAAGACAGAAATGTTTCACTGAAGTATGTGACCACCTAAGCATTACATGTTATACCATAACACCCTGCAGTATGGAAAGCTTTCTGAAAAGATCTTTGGAATAAGATTGACTGAGGGATCCCGGGCCTGTTATTAAATTACATTGTTAGTCAGTGCCTCAGTGCAGAACATTGGACCTTTTACATTACATACACTTACAGACATTACTTTATAGTAAGAGACAAATTCATGCTGAAATAATAACCTTCTGTGCAATTTCAATATCTTCTACTTAATCCTCAACATTTTAGGTGCTGTGCAGGTACACCAAAGACAATCCATCCCTGGGCACATACATCACACACACACAAACAATAGGGGCAATTTAAATAGTGCCAATTTAAAGCAGCAAATTCAATTCAATTCAATTCCAATGTTTTGGGGCTGTGGGAAGAGACAGGAAAACCCAGAGAAAAGCACAGGAAGAACATGGAAAAACTCCATCCAGATCAGAATTCGAACCTGGATCCCCAGCTGAGATGCGGACATGCAAACCAGTACTCCGCTGTGCTGGTCCCCTGAAATAATAGTGTTTATAAAAACAGTATGTATTTAACCCTGCAGCGTGTTTCAATAAACCAGCAAAAGTTTTGAGCAACTGGAACTCTGTGTCTGGCAGGTCATTTCTCTTAAAGAGCTCTTTTACTTAATATTTTGTGTTTATAATGTTAAAATGTTTTCACAAGGAGAACGATTAGTTCATTTATATGTTAAGTAAAACTAATAATACAGCCAATAAGTTTAAAAACAATACATTGCACCTTATAAAGAGACGGGCGAGTATAATTCCAATTATCTAAAATAACATAATTTTGTCCTTATTATTGTATTATTTAGTACCGTGTTACTAGTGATGTGCAAAATTTTGAAAACCCAAATTCCATTATCTTACAATTCGAGACATGTTTGGTACTTGACACATACAGACATACTCTGGATCCTGTTGATGGGTTTTTTTTGTAAGCTTTCTAAATAATATACAATGTGACCTGAGCAAATTTGTAGTGAAGCAGATGAGTCTCAAAGCTAAGCCACTGTTTGAATGTTTCTGTATTTTTTAATAATCCTTCTCACTTCAGAATGATGAATGTCTAAGTGTTTGGCCTCATAACCCTTTTCAGATTGAACAGCAGAAATAATTGCTTCTCAGACATCACAGCTGATGTCTTTTCTCCATGGCATGATGGTGACACAAACCTATACACTATACTCTACATATGTTTTATAAGGGCTTTTACAGAGGCGGCCACATCTCCTACTAAACATGTAAACAGGTGCATGTAATGAAACTGAAACTTAACAGGCTATAAAACAAAGATGAGAGTAAATTGAATTAAATCAAATTTTATAATTACTAAGTAAAATATTTTATGGAAATCATGTTTTTAATGGGGCGGCACGGTGGCTTAGTGGTTATCATGTTCGCCTCTCAGCACTAGGGATTCCCGGTTCGAATCCCCATCTGGGTGAAGTTTCCATGTTCTCCCCGTGTCCGCGTGGGTTTCCTCCGGGTTCTCCGGTTTCCTCCCACAGTCCAAAAACATGGATCAAGTCAATTGAGTTCTCCAAATTGCCCCCTATAGAGTGTGTTTGTGTGAGTGAGTGTGTGACCAGCGATAAATTGGCGCCCTGTCCTGGGTCTATCTGCCCAGTGCCCGAGACGTTCTCCCCTGGATGGGCATGGGGAACCCCACCGCGACCCTAATAGAGGATAAAGCGGAAGATAATGAATGAATGTTTTTAATGTGTATGTTGGGGATCCAGGTTTGAATCCCAATTTGGATGGAGTTCATATGTTAGCCATGTGTCCGCGTGGGTTTTCTCAACTTTCTCCACCTTCCTCCAACAGTCTAAAAACAGGTATTCAAGGTGAACTGACTGCTTTAAATTGCTCCTGTGTAATGTGTATATGTGAGTAAGTGTGTGGAATGGTTGGCACCCTGTCCTGGGTGTATCTGCCCTTCACCCAAAATGTTCTACCCTGGATGAGAAAGGGGAACCCCACCTATGACCCCAGTAGAGTAATAAGCAGAATAGCGTAACAAGAATTAGAGGACAGAGGAAAAGGGACCAACACCACCCAGAAAGATTTAACAAAAATCTGTATTCCATTAAATATCATCATTTCTAAAAAGAGGATGATTGCTGCTGTGGTTATTCAACAAAATGTACAAAAACAGATTTTCTCTTTTCCTATTTTAAGCATGACAAAGCTATAATGAGGCAGCTGGCCACCTGGCGAAAAGGACAAAGGGTCAAATGAAAATGTCACGGGAAAAAGGTAAGCATCTCTGCTTTGTCTTACCACTGAAATCTCTGAGAGGAAGTGGTTCTTGGGAAATGAGTGTGTAGGGCCGTAGCTCACTGGATGTGTATTACGTACTATTAAACCTGTATGTATGCGAGGTTAAGGGTCTCAGTAAGTATCAGCAAGTTGTTAAAGAAGACTGCTACTGAGCTACAACATTTTATAATAACATTAAAGGCTGAGTTAAATATAATGGACCTCTGATTTAACTCTTTTTGATCATCAGCCATGCATGTAATAAATGTAATAACAGACTTCATTAATTTCCAATCCCGAATAATCGGCAGGGTTTTCACTTACACTGAGGATTTTAAAAGCCACTTTAATATTCTGTTCAATGAATCATTTACCGAATTCTGTAATGAACCCATCAGTCTAATGTGGTGCTTTATAATAATTGCCACAAGGCTTCCAGAATTCATGGTATATTGTGTATTTAAAGAGAATTAACATGCGCATATTTTTAAATGTTGAGGTGTGGTTAGGCTGTCAACCTGATGGTTTGGGGTTTAAATCCCAGATCTACTGAAGTTACCAATGTGGGCCAAGCTCTTAAACCTAATTGAACCAGAAGTGACTAACCCTGTGTTCTGACCCCATCGAGTTGGGATACTAAATGCTCCTGTTAAATACTTTTTTAAGATTTTCTGACTCGTTAAGACTTTTTTAAATTTTTGCTGCAGTAGATAATCATTAAATGAACATTAATTACTATATATTTTTTAATGATTTATCCGTGACCCACCAAGGACTTCGCTGTATTAGGTAATACCGTACTTCTGGTATTGAACCAGAAGCTCTCATGATAAATGTTAACAATATAAACTATGTTGTAGTAGTTACAGGCCAGACAACATTTAACTCTGAACCCGTGGAAACAGGTGACCCATAAGTGAACAGAATAAAAAAAGCATCCTGTTCAACTTAGGCTTTTTAAACTCAGCTGGGGGTTTGTTCTAAATTTGGCTCCAATCAGCACTGCTAGTCACATAACAATAATCAAGAAAGGCAGCAAAGCAGCAGAAGCCTGTTCCATTTTTCAACCAGCTCATCAACAGATGAAAAAAGATACAATGAAAAGGCATGTGTTCTTATACATAATTAATGCACTCGTTTGCTTCATTCTCTCTAAATGATTGTGTATCCAATTATGCATGTTTAAGATTTAATGTGACTTCTGCTCAGCCCTTTTAACTACCTTTGTTACTTTATTGCAATCAGTAAAGCAGATCCAAAAAGTAAAAATACTATCCGAAAAATGAACTGAATAAACTGAAGCACCATAAAATATTGTGACCCAGGAGTTTTCATGACATCTCATTCCAAATACATAAACATTAATAAGGAGTTGTTCCCATATTGTACAGCATCAGTCAAAAGTTTGGACACACCACAAACTTGCTCAATTGTCTGTTTCCTCCACTAACCATATGGATGGGCTTTCTAGTTTCACAATTACAGACTGTAGTACATCTTTTCCCCCCCAATGGTTTTCTGTTGCCTATTAAGCAGGACCATCACGGAACATGTAATTTATAATTGGGGTGGTGGATTGTTCATTGCACCCTATACGTTGAAATACAACAGATATACAAACCATCAGACTTAAGTTGGCTTAGCATCCTATTTTAAAACAGAAAGCATCAATAAGCAGGTTTCATCAGCATTTTTAATTTAATATATGTTTTGATTTTTTTAATATAAACATGCTTTGATACTTTAATAAAGTATCAAAAACTTCTTGCAAGACTTTCAACAGACATTAATCTGATGATCTTAATATTCATCCATGCAAGCAGTCCAGACAGTGTAATGTTCAGGCTATTGAAGTGCTTGATATCCACCCAACAACTAAATACATGTATACATTACTAAACTTGGTGGTTAGACTGAGTTTCTGCATATTTTAAAAAAGTGTGTGTATATATGTACATTAATACATATATACATTAAAAAAACTTACTTGGAGACAGTTTGCACGGACTGCTGCCATGGGAACAGAACATTGCCGATGGCAGCACGGTAGCTGTAAACTCCCAGCAGACCGAGGGCAAGAGCGATCTTGGACACCATGGAACAGTGACGCTGAACTAAAAGGAAGATCAACAGCAGGGAGAGTAGAGCCAGTACAGACAGGAATTCCTTATGATCCCCACTGTGGAGAGAACACATACACACACACACACACACACACACACACACACACACACACACACACACACACACACACACAGAGGTAAAAAATAGAACACAACAATGGTACAAACACTGTATATCCATCAGGTATCTTGCAAGATTCAATTCTTGACACACAAAAATAATACTTTCTTTACTCAGACAGAATCAAATCCACAATATTACAAAAGTCGTATTTATTATTTATGTTTTAAGTAATTGATATATTGTTCCTTATGCCCATTAGGAGGTGAACGTTTTTGGCCGTCTTTCGCTGGACACTAACACACTCACTCATTCACTCACTCACTCACACGATATA
Source organism: Corydoras sp. C115 (assembly GCA_019802505.1). Taxonomy (NCBI): domain Eukaryota; kingdom Metazoa; phylum Chordata; class Actinopteri; order Siluriformes; family Callichthyidae; genus Corydoras; species Corydoras sp. C115. The sequence continues at coordinate 4,794,666 of JAFMOC010000031.1, read as the reverse complement.
GGGGCAAATTATAGCAGCCAATTCACCGTGAATCCATGTTTTCAGACTGTGAGAGGAAACTGGAGAACCCAGAGAGAACTTATGTGGACACGGGGAGAACATGTCACCTCCACACAAACTGGGGTTCGAACCTGGATCCCCAGAGGCGGACATGCTAATCACTAATTTTGGAAGAATAAAAAGTTGATACTAGATAATACACACACACACACACACACACACACACACACACACATCAATGCAGGCTCACAGACAGATCCACACACACTGGGAATGAGCCTCTCCGTTCCACCACACACATCAGAGGCTCCTGTGTGGCAGTGTTTGCAAAGCATCAAACCCAATATTCATTTCCATAGCAGCATGAAGCTCAGAAGAATGAAAGCCTGCGATAACCATGCTTTAGTGGTATGACTTTGTAGACCGTTCCTATTTAAAACATTTATCAGAAACAAAGCCATGTTTAAACTCCTCAATAAAGCACTGCTGTCCTTCACGATCAGTTCAACCTGCAACATCCTTCGGAATACTAAAATTCAAGCATCAGATTTTACTGATATATTCAGAAATGTTTGGAGCCATTATGGCTGTGGATGCTGATGGAGCAGTCCTGTTACATACAAACTGAAGCCAAAGTGGACATATAACTCACATGTCTATTTCACGTTAGAGAGACAAACAAACCTTCTGCACATGTTCAACATTTAGCGTGAATAAAATATGCATGTATGTATGTGTCCATCTATGTGTCAGTCACGCTAGTTCATTTGATTAATGTCTTTAGAGAGTAGAAGGAAACTGACTTACTCATGCAACACCTTATCTCACCATTCTGAAAATTAAACCCAGAACATTACTGCTGTGAGGTGTTTGTGTCCCCCCCATCCACAACAGGACAATTATTCAAATCAAACATCTAACAGCATGTGACTGTTTTAATCTGACCAGCAATAAATCTTGATATGAATTTCACTGTAAAACACTGTAATTTTAACTGCTAATGTGCATTGCTGTTGATTCTGTAATGGACGGACAACCTTTCCTAGGTGTTTTTCTTCTATGGCCCAATAAGTGCTGGAATAGGATGATTGTGGTCACTAGATGCATTGGATTTTAGTGTTTCGGAACCCTCTTCGTATTTCCTCAGACTTTCAGACACAACAGCTTCTAGTCTCTAGACTTTACTGAAAACGGTGCAATAGATAAAACCAAATCCATGCGGCAGTTCTGTGAACATAATCGCCTTGCTGATATGAGAGGTCAACAATGAACAGCTAGACTGCTTCAAGATGACAGATAGGCTACAGTGTCTCAGGTAAACACTATGTACAATTGTGGCGGGCAAAAAAAAAAAAAAATCTACAAATTGGTAAACCTTGAGACTGTATTATGAGAACATGTGGGCCTTATCCAGTATTAATATTTCCGAATGATCCTTGACATTTTCTTATTCAACTTTAAACATTCACGTTTATATTCTCAAGGACAAAACCACCTGCTTTTATTTATTTTTTTTATTTTTTATTTGTGACTTCACATCAACAGTGAAAAGGGTATAACTTCTAAATGTATTGTGGTAGGTAAAGTAAATAAAGGAACAAACTGGATCAATAACAGCCCTAAATAATTACTTTTTTTCTGGAGGAAACCCACACAGACATGGATAGAACATGGAAACTCCGCTCAGAATGGGATTCAAACCCATACAAAATACAAATAGTGACTCAATATTCTATTATATTCTAGACAGAAACAAAAAAATAAATACTATAAAGCAAATACTTAGCAAGCTTATAACAATGCATACGTTTTTATTTTAAATTAATACTAATTAAATAGAACTGGTGGCATTAAGTGGCTCAGGCTGTTGATCAGAATGTTGAAGATTTAATCCTGAGTCTATCAAGCCATTTCTTTACGTTTTATTTGTTTTTATTGAGAATAGAAATCTAAGCTGTAATTAAGGCAGATCAATGTTTTCACTGAACAGCTATTCATCCATGTTTAGTAATATTTGGGTGCATTTAAAGAACTCCTTAACCAAAGAGCAATGTTTCAAAGAACCCATTAAGCAGACAACTGCTGCACCGTTCACTCACACTGTAACTAAAAAGCTTAAGGCCTGTTTTTTTTTTTTTTTTGTATCATGTCAAAAAATATCAATTCATGAATTTTAAAATAATTAGTGGTTCTGCTTTAATGATCACTAGTCTGTATGCAGCTTTTGCAGACCTGACAACACACTGACGGATCACTCACGTTCTCTTTAATCTAATATAGAGCTCTACTAGATGCACCAAGGGGTGATCGGTAGGGTGAGATATTATTTATTTACTAAGCAGCTGGTCTCGGCCGGCTTACGAGAATGTACTGTGTGTGCGATCGCTTTAAGCAGTTTCAGCAGCCAGCCATAATGAGACAATGTGACGAATGTGACAGGTGACGGGTAGCATTACTCTGCACTAGTGCAACCCGGAAAAACTAGGTTATAGAGCTTAACCTGTTCTGAAATCTGTGTCACTAATTTTGATCATTAGGCTTTTTTTAAAAAAATAGTATTTCTATATAATAATTCTGTAACATGTATGCCAGAATCTCTGTTCACTGTTCTAATGTTAATGTGTCAGGTGTTAATGGCTGCTGGTTTGTGCGAAACACTGACACGGTGTGAAAGTTTACATGAGGTTATGTTTGTGCTGCCGGGTGCTGCTCCCCCTTATTGACCTGTACTAAGGCTGGACCAGCATCTTAATGCCATCTTTAACTTAACTGGTAGATCATAATCAATGTTGCATCATCTGTGATGGAGAAAGCTTAGGCCTAAAAGTCCCAGTTTGCTGCTGAAATTAAAATATTGCAATCTAATTGAGAAAAAAATAGGAGAATAAAGAATACGAAATGATCACACTTCACATTTAGTCACATGATATGGATCAGATGCACCTGTGATTCACTACACCTGCAACTATATCTGAAGCTATTAATCAGTCCCAGCATCTCACTGTTAAAAGGCTCCCTCAAGTGGAGTGTGGACACTGGGACATTGAAAATATGTTGTATAGATACGTTGTATATTTTTTACAATGCACAGTTACTGTATTCAGTCCTAAGCTTTTTATACATTAGGGTGCCCACTCTTTTTATCCAACTGTGCCCCTCTGGGTACATGGACTGGGATGGGAAGTTAGGCCCCTGCATTGCCATTAAGCTGTCTGACTGGACAGGGTGCTTTTATTCTTGAACCTACTAATGTAGAGCAGAACACATCAGCAAAACGGTCATGATGGAAACCGATGGTCGCCCGTGCTCGCTCCCCATTGCGCTTGTGCAGTGTATTAGTAACATGCCCATTGCTGTATGTTTATGTTTGTAGGGTAATCTATACATATAAGGCATTGTCTGCAGGTATGTGTAATGTGCTATGAAATTATTTATATAGTTTTTATGTAAATAAATTTGTATTTGTCTTGTGGTTCTGTCTCACATAGTAGGGTCTGGCATACCCCCATATTTTTATTAGTGCCCTGTAACAGAAAGGTTGTCTTATTTTTTACAAAGACACCTACTTTCAGAACAGGTCGTCCAATCGGCTCAAATTAGTGTGGAATCCATATACATTATGAATAGACACACGATATGTAGACATACATTTCCTCACATTCCAGCATGTAGTTTGGCTTTCCGTACGTATCCTGCCAATGAAATCTGTAACAATGTGAATCATGAGGCTCTGGGAGGTTTAGCACCTGCCAGTGCTCTGATTCACTCTCCTCATAATGAGAGGAAGTAGTCAGACACGGCGAAGAAAGCAACATGTCACGTCTTTCCCCTCTTCTGACCTCTGGTTTCCTCCCCGAGTCTGGCATCTGTCCATCACGCCCCACTAAACGAGCCTGGATTCATGATGACGGCAATCGTGGTTATTTATCGCTGCTACTTCAGTATGGAGGAAATATGAGGTGACCTGCACATATTCAACTCCAAGCATTTCAGACAGCAATCATTCAAGTCAATCAGTCAACCCTCACACTGCGACAAGAATATTTCTGCTGTTTCATCAGCCTAAGGCCTGACTACCACCTGCCACTGCTACCATTGTTAAAACAAATATTTACCAATATAGACACTTGTGGGAAATTCAGCCAACATCAAATTCAATGTTTGTTTTGTGTGACAGCGACACAATATTTTACTTTACTTTAAAAGAGTGGATTATACAGTCATTGAGGAGAAAAAGCATTATATTATTATGTTTATAGTACTGTAAATTTACAAAGAACAAATATTTGTATATTAGAGGGCAATATTATATTCATCATTTTATGAAATCAATTTTTTCTATTTTTTAAACAAAAGGTTTGGAATCAACTATAACATTAGAGCAGAAATATGAAACTTTTTTATTAGATATATAACTTTGTTTTTTTATTTGTTTTTTCCCTTGTAGTTCACTTCAATCTTTCTATACATTTATATAAATTGAAGCTACTTTACATCATTATTTCTCAACAGCTTTAAAGCAGCACATTTTCAAGAGCTCAAACTGTTATTACCTTGAAGTGGTGCACAGTTTATCCACTTTTTTTTGTTTGTTATTCAGATCATATTACCAGACAAACAGTCAATCCCCTGTGTGCTACATTCTTGGCACGCTGAGTCTCAAATTGGATTGGGTACAATCATACTGATCTTTGCTTTGCTAAACCATGTGGATGGAGTAAATGGACCACAGTAAACCCTGGCACACAGTTTCTGTGTAGCCTCCAGCTCATGTGGCACTTGTGTGTTTAGCAGTGTCACTCATAATATCAGTACATAACAGTGCATATCTGTACACGACGGCAAAAGAAAGAGATATAATATTCATAAAAATAATTCTTCTCTATTTAGGAACAGACAGTATTTGTTATTTGCTGTTATTATTATATATTATTATTATTATTATTATTATTATTATTATTATTATTATTATTATTATATTATTATTATTATTATTATTATTATTATTATTATTATTATTATTATTAGTGGTTAGCACGTCCACCTCTTTGCGCTGGGGATCCAGGTTAAATCCCCATCTGGGTGGCGTTTTCCCGGGTCCTTGCTGGTATTCCCACAAACCAAAAAAACATGGATTCAAGTTAAATTGGAGGCTCTAAATTGCCCCCGTCTAAATTGCCCCTATACAGTAAGTGTGTCTGCATGTATGTGTGCCCTGTGTTGAATTTGAGCCCATTGCTGCCCATTTCTTAATAATAAAATAATAATAATTATTATTATTATTATTATTATTATTATTATTAGGCGGCACGGTGGCTTAGTGGTTACCACGTTTGCCTCTTAGCGCTAGGGATTCCCGGTTCGAATCCCCATCTGGGTGGAGTTTCCATGTTCTCCTCCCACAGTCCAAAAACATGGGTCAAGTCAAATGAATTCTCAAAATTGCCCCATATAGAGTGTGTCTGTGTGAGTGAGTGTGTGCCCAGTGATGGATTGGCGCCCTGTCCTGGGTCTATCTGCCTAGCGCCTGAGACGTTTTCCCTTGGATGGCATGGGGAACCACCGTGACCCTAATAGAGGAATAAGCGGGAGATAATGAATGAATGAATTATTGTTATTATTATTATAATCAACAAAGCATTTAAAGATGCATTCAAGGTTTACAGGGTTGGATGGTAATCAGCATGTTTAACCACTAATTGATTATGTCGGGACAAATTAAGATTGCATAAGTCCATCTTGGCATCAAGATCTGGCTCTAAAGGCATTGATTTTCCCTAAATGAGTGCCATTTCCCTTCATCACGCTTTGAAATTCATTGCAAAGCTGGTGATGACTGCTGTGACCTTAAAGCTAAGTGTAAGATTTTTCTCCTCTGACAGAAATATAACAGCACAATTATGAGAAAAGACTTTATACTATACTCATTTACCTCCGATTATTTAAACTCTGAATACATAAAGGTATCATAACAGTCAGTTCTATGCCACTACAGCACAAACAGGTTCAAAGAAAGCCTGCTTCTAATGAGGAAAGGCAAACAGAATTAAAAATATGTTGTGTGCATGGCAACTTTTTCTATATGAGCCACTACTGCTGAATAAAGGAGGTTTATAAATAATAGGTATTATAAAACAGGTAGTTCCAAGCTGCTGTAAAATACATGTCATACACTACATGGACAAATGTATTTGGACAGTTACATGTTATATATATAAGAGCTTCTATGAAATCACATTCTACGTTTCTCCTTTTATTGCTACTACTCTACATCTTTCACTCTTCTAAAAAGGTTTGGATGGTTTGAGTTTGGAAAGTGTCTGTGGGACTCTTGTCAATTTATCATCTGTGAGATCAGACATTGATGGATGAGAGGGTCTGGTTCACAATCTCTGCCGCTTGATGGGGTTGAGGTTATGGCACTGTACAGTAGGATTTTGTCAGCAGGATTTTGTCACATCAAGCATCCTGGGCAGAACGTTTTGGGCGCTGCGCAGATAATCCCAGAACAGGGCACCAATCTACTAAACACACAATTCTAAGGTAATTTTACCTTATATCCATGTTTTTGGACTGTGGGAGGGAACCTGGAGGGAACCTAAACCATGGTGCCGTAGAGTTTTAGGAAAAGGATAATAAGATGAAATGCACATTAATCTAACGATTTCATTTATCCCAGTAGTGCCACAGCCTAATCCAGCACAATGGACTGGTCTGGACTGGTCTAGCTATTTACCAGGCCAACAAAACACATACTGAGAAAAAACTAAATACAATCAATGATATGTTATTATATCCTTTCTTTTTTCTTTGGTTGGTTGTTTCTTACCTGTTAAGCCAGTGGCTCAGGTCCGGCAGATGAGCCCACTGCACTCCAGTTTGGTTTAAAGACCTGAGCATTCGACAGCACGCCAGAGTGACCAATGGAGTTGCCAGTGCCAGCCACTTCTCTGAGTCGGAACTGATCCCAAGCTCAACTCCTGGAGAGAATGACGTTGGGGTTGGGTCTTTATCCTCCGCAGTTGAGGGCAGAAGAAGGCTTTCATCTTCTTCCCTACCCAGATGCTTCTTTTCCCTAAAGTACTTTCTACAGATATCCTGGAATACGGCCAGACAAAGAGTGTTGAGCAGGAAATACCAAGTCTGGTGCTCTTCTTCCACAAAGCTACTGGACGACAAACTGATGGTGTGCCCGAGAGTACCAATCAGGAGCAACGCATCTAGTTCTGACAGAGCGGAGTCTGAGGAACGCACCTTGGAGAAGAGAAAGAGAAATAAATCTAAGTTTCTGTAACACCATTTCTATTGTATGGTTTCCAAATAGAACCAATTAAAGAACTTCATTTTAATATTGTAAACGTGATGAGTTTGCTGCTACATTTGGAGTCAGTGGGTTGCATAAAGTGCAGGAGGCAGTATAGTACACTGTCAAGCAAAAACAAGAGTAAATTTGTGTCCCTAAGGTACAATTTAATTTAATGGACCCCCTTGGATGAATAACTTGACTGCAAAAAGTAACAGTGTGTAAAATAAACAGCAAGTAAAAGTTCCTCAGAGGGTATCCCTCCTCTCCCTCACTGACAAGAATTGTATCTTTAAATGTACAATAATGTTCCTTCTTTTCTAAGATGGTGGGGAAGCCTTGCTTAAGCCTAAACCATATTCATTTTTTTTTAAAAGAAACATTTCCAAACATTATTTCATGAACCTGTAAGCTGTTTCAAACTCTAATACAGATTCTAATACAGTCTGACAGACAAAACTGTGGTCTTGCTGAGGTTACATGCTAAGGTAATGTACGGGGTTTAAATAGGAACTGGTGACACACAAGGAAGGCAGACACATCTGACATCAATACCCACGAATACATGATCATTAAACCCCACAATTAACACCGAACAATAACTCAGCTCATCTTATTATCTTTCACAAAACAATTAAGGAATATTAGATAATAATAATAATAATACAAACAAAAATAGATAACAGGTAAAAGTAAAGAAAAGTAAGGAGGAGAGAAAGATAATATGGACAGGGTTAGGTTACTATTTTTAGGTAACACCTGGGTTTGTCAGTCTGCACTGGCACTTAGACTTTAGGTTGTCAGTGTGCTTCACGACATCCCTGATATTACTGAGCTCGGGAGAAGAACTTTCAATGGACCAGAAAGGAAGCTGAGATTGAAAATCTGTGGATTTTATTCCTAGAGTTTTACATCTTATATAGTCAGAATACCTCCTATTTCTCTGTTACATAAGAACGACATACCGGATAAGGAGGACATATTACAAACTATTTTTATTTGGAATGACACTAGTCCCAAGGTATTCATGCTTGGCTTTCAATATAAACATTTTGACACACTGTCATGTTTATATCGGATTCATGTGGTTGTGTATATGGTTCCCAACAGTGTTCCACCATGTTGTTCCATTACTGAAACTGAACAGGACTTAATGATGAAGGGAGAACAGAGGATGCTGTGCTGAATGGATGCCCACTGCATCAGCAATCAGATGGTGGGTAATAAACGCCATGCAGTGTGTCATAATGCTTATGATACATTGTTGCTAGTGCACTAATTTGTGACAGTATGAAGTTTATTTTCTGTGTCATTCGAAGGTCCTATGAATAGTACAGATTCATTTAAGTTTGAGTATTCCACTGAAACAGACCATTAAGCAGGAAGCAATCAGGATGCTCATGTAAAATGTCGGCATCCTCTGATATACACACCGGTACCACACTGCCAAAACAACTATCTGAAGTCAGTTTTGCCCTGCATGGAGCTGCAATCCTAACTAGTAACCCATTGCCAAACCATGGCACCTCCATCTGAATGGATTCCGATGAGCGTAACCATGACATCAGTTAATGTGGGAACTCTTGCTCCTGAGGTGTGACAGACATTCACCGCAGTGACCAGCAATCCACCATCCATCATTCACAAAAATGCTGAGAGGAATTCAGTCAAGGGGAAAATCAACTCTGTTACCAACGCTGAGGTTTAAATCAGCACATAGACATAGAGCAAAAAATCTTTTATTTATATTTATTTACTTTTTTAATATTTATTCCCTTTTGTGGGAATATCTGGATTTTGCAGAGTCATACCTCATACTGATTGAATAGAGATGACTGTAGTTCTCTTTTCTCTTATTTTGGTCTCTGCTGGTTTTGTGTTTGATGTTAGGAGTTTGAACAGAATAAAGTAAAGCTTTAAAAAAAAATAGGGTGGCTGTTTACTTTAATATCTATATGCTAATAAAACCACAGAGCTACAGTCCTAAAGAAAAACAAATCTCTAAATAAATACAAAAACCTTGGTTTACAAGGTTGAAATATCAGCAGATGTGTGTTTATTTTATTTTTTTATAATTATACTTAAATATACTTTAACAGTGATGCAGTGAAAAGCAAGTTAGACAGAGCTTTGTGCAAATATTAAGTATTAATTTTGAAAGTTCAAATAAATGAAAACATTCACCACTGGAAACAAACCACGGCAAATTTTAGGGCAGTTGTTATTTATTTACTGGATTTAATAGAAGTAATATGATTGTATAAAAAATGACATTTAATGCATGTGGTATTTCTTTTCCAATGTGTTTATCACATGGACATATGATTTTGCAAGCACAGGAATGGGCTTTGAGGGTTTATGGACTTTATGTCACATCTTTGTCATTTGTTTTGTACTGTGTGTTTCATGTTGCACCATGGTCCTGGAGAAACGCAGTTCTGTTCTGATTGGCTTGACTTGATATTTAAAAACGCATTTAAAAATATGATCCCAATCACTAAATAACAGAGAGGCATTGCTTTTTAAGTACAAGTTAATGAAAGTGCTCACTTTTTAGAGTGACTGTGTGCCCAATAGATTAATTATGATTGATTTGTAGAACACGGGCTATAAATACATGTTTTAAATGTGAGACTGTCATTAGTCATTACTATGGCACTTGATTCTTGGTTGATGTACAATACAATGATGCATTAATGAGCGGCCAATGTGAAATCTCTCCATGCATGCGCGGTCAAACGTGCGAGCTGCTGCATATCTCTAGCAAGCTACGTAAACCTTTAAATATATAAATTAAATATACTATAGGACAGGATAGGATGCCAATCTATCGCTGGGCATACACTCACTTATACCGACACACACAAACACATTATATGGGGCAATTTGGAGCCACGGGGAGAACATGGAAACTCCACCCTGACGTGAACATGCTATATATATATAAATATATATATATATATATATATATATATATATATATATATATATATATATATATATATATATATATATATATGCAATTTGACCTGGTTATTTTAAATATAAATCAATGTATGAGTCCAACTTTATAGTAATGGTACAGAAAAGGCCCTGCACAAAGAAGGATCTGATAACTTGGCATGCAGGAACACCGGTGGCCTGCACAGACCTTTACTTAAGCCTCACTGAAAACCTCTGGGATGAGTTGGGATTTAGGTCAGTTGGCACCAATTTCTACAGATACCCCTCAATCTCTTTTAATAACTCTTCCTAGAAGATTGAGTGTGTTAAAGCTGCAAAAAGATGATGAAGGTTAACTCCGTTTGTACCCATGGTATTACGTGGCGCTGTGTGAGGTTTAGACGAGGGCTCGCATAATTTTGGTTAAATGGTATAGCTGGATGTTTTCTTCGAAGACTTGTTGACAGAATCTCGAGTATGTTTATTAATGCTGACTACGATGCAATGAAAAACCCTCAGCGATAGGGAATCCGGAGGTGTTTATTAGCACATGATGTGTTTATCAATTAGGGCTTAAGCAGAGCAGAATTCACAATGCAGTCAATGCAGGGAAAATCAATCAAGCAAATAAGGATCATAATTAATGCGTTCTAACACATTCAATCACACATGCATTGCACTCACAAGAGAATGCAGATTATGACTCCACAATTTAATTAACATAACACTTATTGGAAGGCAACTAAGCGAGCACGAAATGATTATTAGCAATAAGAATATGTGCTGTAATTTATTAGGTAGTAAATAGCCCTAAACAATTAAAGTTCACGTCACAATTGCCTGAAACTGCTTTTATCACACGGGCAGTAAATGAATTTATAAGCTATATAAACATTCACTGACCACTTTATTATTATAAGTAGATGCTCATCCAAGAATGCATTGAGCCACTTAGCAGCTAACAGCATTCTAGGGTTAACAGCATTCAAGAAGGGCGGCACGGTGGCTTAGTGGTTAGCACATTCGCCTCTCAGCACTAGGGATTCCCGGTTCAAATCCCCATCTGGGTGGAGTTTCCATGTTCTCCCCATGTCCGTGTGGGTTTCCTCCGGGTTCTTCGGTTTCCTCCCACAGTCCAAAAACATGGATCAAGTCAATTGAGTTCTCCAAATTACCCCATAGAGTGTGTTTGTGTGAGTGAGTGTGAGTGTGTGCCCAGCGATAGATTGGCGCCCTGTCCTGGGTGTATCTGCCCAGCGCCCGAAACGTTCTCCCCTGGATGGGCATGGGGAACCCCTCCGCGACCGTAATATAGGATAAAGCAGAAGATAATGGATGAATGAATGAATGAAATTTCAAGAAGAACACTTTGCAGTTAGAATCTTATAATTCTACAAGAAATCTACACAAAGTATACAGAAATATACGGTGCTACAGATGCTACTGTGTAACTAACATATTATAGTAAAGTGGCATTAAGAAGGGAAAGTTAAAGTGACGGGACGCTCAGGGGCTTAGTGGTTAGCACGTTCTCCTCTCAGCACTGGGGAGCCAGGTTCCAATTCCATTCTGGGTGGAGTTTCCCTGTTCTCCCTGTGTTCACGTAGGTTTTCTCCTACAGTCCATAAGCACAGATTTAAGTTAAATTGAATGCTCTTAAATGCCCTATATTGTGTGTGTGTGTGTGTATGTGTCCAGTGATAGATTGGTGCCAATGTCCTGAGTGTATCTGCCCAGCTCCTCTCCCATGTCCCTAATAGAGGGTTACGTGGAAGTTAATGCATGAATGAATTAATGAATGAAGTTGAAGTGACTTAGAAGAGTGTCCGAATCAGTGTTGTATCAGATGTACATTTGTAACAGTATACATTGGTGTGATAAGTTTTACAGGCCAAAGACTAGTGCAGGAACAATAGACCTGCCAGAGTACAGTCTAAGTATAAGCCACATTAGATACCCCCCAAACCAACACCCTATCTGGGACAATTTAAAACCAAACAGAAAGATTTATGAACACAATGGACTTTAAGTATGGTTTCCATGTTTCCATGCTTATTTAAATAAGCAAAATAAAAAACATGAAATAGGTATCGAAGCCACTATTCGAGTTTTTGCTGCTGTGCCATTTCATTTCATCACACACTTTCGGGCAGCTTTGAATGAGCCTGGAAAATTAGGTGACTCATCGTTATTTCAGCCAGCTTTCAGACAGGACATAAAAGATTCTCCTGTCTGCATTCCAATATATTTAAAATATTCCCTCTGATCTGTTTCTTTTATATAGCCACATACATTTACACATCACATGACTGCAGTCCTCGGATACCTGTCCATCACATCATCACGAGCCGGCTGTATTTCCTCTACTAAAAGCAAAGGTATTCAGTATAGACCTGCCCTCAATACCTATGCAGCTGGAACAGTGTGAGATGATTCTGAGGTGCGTCTACAAATTCTTTGCCCAGTAAATTAAAAAATTTTGGCTTACACATTATAAAGCATCAAACTCATTTAACATACACTTAATGGGGTTAGGGTTCTAATCAGAACTTTATAAAATGTATTTGTACAAAGAAATGTTGGGGGTGGCATTTTTTTTCCTCAATTGTTGGGAAAAAGTTTTTTTTTTTTTTTTGCCACCAACCAAACATTACCTGCTATTTGTATTTGGTAGTACTATTGGTATCCTGACCATTAGAGAGCATAAGAGTAAAGGGGACAAAAAAAAAAAAAAAAAAAAAAAAAAAAAAAAAAAATAATAATATATATATATATAATATAATATATATATATATATATATATATATATATATTTATTTATTTATTTATGGTTATTTACGTTCGCCATCATTCATTCATTATTCATTCTTCGCTTTATCCTATATTAGGGTCGCGGTGGGGTTCCCCATGTTCCATCCAGGGGAGAACGCCAATCTATGGCTGGATAGCCAATCGATAGCCCGGTTATCACTGGGCCCACAGTCACTCAAAGACACGCACGCATAACACTCCATTTGGGCAATTTGGAGAACCAATTGACTTGATCCATGTTTTGTGGACTGTGTGAGGAAACCGTGTGAACCAGCGATGGAAACCCCTGACACGGGGTGAATCATGGAAACTCCACCCCCGAGGGGTTCGAACCGGGAATCCCTAGTGCTGAGAGGGGTGCTAACCACTAAGCCACCGTGCGCCTATATATATTTAATAAATAAAAATATATGTAATAAAAAAAATATATATATATATATTAGCGTAGAAAAGAAACACCAATTCTGTTGTTTTTCCGTTGTTAACATTGATTGTTTAGTGGAACCTGATTTACAGAAAATGCAGCTATTTTCTCAGCACTCAAACACTGATGGTTTTGCTGTAGCAGGTAAATGGTGTTCAGCTCTCTCCGAATATACTTCACAGATCAAAAACAAAACCAATTACCTGACAATCCTTCACATTTTCACCCTGAGCAGAGTACAGTTCAAACATGACTGTTTTTACTGTCTCTTAGTCACAGAGATTTAAACCCAACTATTGCTGTTTGATTACATCCTGCTCACCATATGACAGCTCATCAATGAATGGACCTAAGAGGAAATAAAAGCCTAAAAACTATCACAAGTATAAAACACTTTTAAACATGCCAAGGACAAGTTTAAATGAATGTTACGTTCTGAAACTGCATTCAATCATGAGGTAATTAAAACACAGCACTATAGGTATGGAGCAGTAATGGCAATAAGTGTAAGACACAACATATAACTTTATGTGTGACTCCGTATATAAATCATCTAAGCTTCAGTAGTTCAGCTGAGTCATGAGGAACTAAAGCAAAGCCCAGACATCACTTGAATGAGAACTGCAGAGGAGCATCATAAACACAAGTCATGTAGGGAAACAGCTTGCAGGGATTACTGACTGGATTTCAAACAGATCTCACATCAATCCACACCGTACTGACACCAGGCATCTGAAATGCCAATAAGAAGCAGAAGTGATGCATCATGATTGAGAAACAACACAGCTATTTTTTATTCCCAGGATAATTTTTTTTTTCCATATTTAAGGGCTGATATTGATGACTGATGTTTGTATATAATGGATGCACATTTACTTTAGAGCTATAGTGTCACATTGAACCAATCACTTAAACTGTAGTTTAAAAGTCTAGTGCATGATTACATCAGACTGCTGTAAATAACACGAGGAGACACCATTCATACCGATCAATTGTTCAGTTCGGGATACGTGCAAGAAAATACATGTAAATCTAAAAGGAAAATACAGTGTGTGTGTGCATGTGTGGGTGTGTGTGAGTGGTTGGGTATGTTTGTATAGGTGTGTGATTGGGTGGGTGTGAGTTTGAGTCGGTGTGGGTGGGTGGGCATGTGTGTGGATGGGTTGAAAGGGTGTTTGGGGAAGGTGTATTTGTAGGGGTGGATGGGTATGGGTGTATGTGTGGGTGGGTTGGTTTGTGGGTGAGGGAGTACAGGTGGGTGGATGGGTGTGTATGGTTACGTGGGGTTGTATATTGTGTATTGTGTTGGGGGTGTTGTGTATTGGTGGGTGTGTAGGTGGGCTTTTTAGCTAGTGAGTTAGAACTTGCTGAACAATTCCACATTAAACCTCTCATAATCTTTAAATGCTCTATGGACATTTATCCATATTTCCAGTGCTCATTAAACCATCTATATAAAACATAAAGCTTTCTCTCTTCTCATATAAACCTTTAACTTAATTTACCTTCATATAAAGTTTTCTTTCAGACATTTTTCAATACATTGTTTGAAATACAGGTCAAAGAAAATAGCAATGGCTTTTTTGACAGCACTGAACGAAACAATTGCAGAAATGCATGTGCACTTAGTCTCTACATTCCTGCTCTATTATATGGGATGTCCTCACACTGGAGCAAGCCACTGACAGAGGAAATTGAGGAAAGGCTGATACTCTGGAAGCAACTGGATTTTGCGGAAATGTTGAGGACAAGACTGTGACTTGAAGATGACAAAAAGCTATCTTTGTTCTCTTTTTAGTATTAAACTACATTTATTCTTTATTTAATGTGTTCTTGATATGTTTGTATTTTGGAGTCTCTAGAACAAATTAATTGGATTTCAATTACAGAGAAATAAGAATTACAAATTCAAAAACAAATTTTTAAGAATCGTCACAAACCCAACATGACGATTGGCCTTCTTAAACAGTTTCGTTATCCAACTCACCTTGGACTGCATGCTGTCAGCTGGGGTCAGGAGTCTGGCTGTCATGGCAATCAGAGAACAGAACAGGCCAGAGGTAAAGATTATAGTAGCAAAGGCCAGGATCCATGGGAGTGAGCAGAAGTAGCAGGAGGCCTTGGACGATGTGCAGACTAATACATGAATAGAGGATCCCAGCAGAACGAGCATGTAAAATGGCAGAGAGAAGGTGGATGCCAAGGGAATGTCCACGCATGCAGCACCACTCAAGGCCTCTGGCATGGCCAAAAGCAACAGGGCTAGAATCTGCAGCAGAATAAGAAAGACGATGAACTATTAATTACATAGAAAAAAATTGATGTACTTGTGTTAGAAAGTATATATACACAAGACAAATTGTAGAAGTGAGAACCGGTGGCACATGTGCTGCATTATAAGTATTGATAATATTTGAGTTGGAGAGAAGTTTCTGCCTCTAGTTGAGTAGTGGACTCAGATGGGCTACAGTCTGCAACTGTACTGTGAATTACAGAATGCATCTCTATGGTAAATGTGTACATCTGTAAGATGTAAGGTTATGTTTAATGTGTATATTAAAGTGATTTTTCTGTCAAACATTATGTTACACACTCTGACAGAACCATGTTCATTCATGTGATTGGAATTTTAACTGTGTATATCTTCAGTGTTAGACTAAACCTGATTCAAATAAAACTATGGTCAAGGATAACATGGCTTTGTGACATATTTCAAATGTTTTCTTTCATGGCCATCAAAAGACAAGGCCAATTATATTTTTCTTATGAATCCTAGCATCCAGTGCAGGTTAAAAGCTTATGCACACAGGATACCGGCTTCACATCCATCCAAATGTTAAAGTATTATTGGGAACAGCATAAACATTGCATAAACTTTACAAAAGGTATGCATGAACTGAAAAGAAATAAGACACAAAGTGAAATTAAACGTTGACGAAGTATCCAATTTTTTCAACTATATATGTCTTTCCAGATAGCAGATGACCGTAAAAGAGTAACATGGCTGTTATCTATGAATTGCATTACCGTAATGACGGATTAGTCCAGTAATTCCAAATAAACCAATATTGGAAATGGTCTAAAGAATCAATCAGTTGAATTAGTATTCTGTAGTAGTAATAGGCATGCACAGTTTCTACGTGAGTATAATGCCAACTTGGCATATAAGCTCAATATTTTCACTTTGAAGTTCGATAACAGCTTAAACGGATCAGTTTGCAATAATGCAATGCATCAGGAGAGGTTAAAACCTAACCCAGGTATATAACAAACAAGTACAAGATACCAGTCATGCCCAACACCCCTTTCCATTATTTATTCACAATAATACACGCCTTCTCTTGCTTTGTTAAATTATGGGTTGTCAAAATGTTATTATGTTCTATAGGGAACATGTTTAAAAATGGTATTTTTTAGCAAAGACCCATAAATCATTTCTTGCATTCTTGCAATTTATCGAAAAATTATTGTTTTTGTTGATAAGTGCTGCATACAAATTGACAATTAACGTTAAAGATCAGGGTCCATTGTGAGACCTCACAGCTCTCTGCATGATAAATTAACCTCCATACAACAAAAGAAGTCCTTGTTTGTAGGTGGTTTTTGCGTGGTTTTCATTAAGCGTTCTGACCACCACCTGGAGCTCTTATTCTAATAATGTTGCTTGTATTATGTAACACAATAAGGTGAGAAAGCATAGCTGAAAAATGACTTCCTATTTATCATAAAAATGCCAAGTGGAGTTAAGGCCAAGGCTCCAGGCAAATCATCATCACAAGCTTGAGATTACAGTGGCAAGGAAACATCCAGAATTATAAACCTTGTTTGTTTAAAATAGTTACATACAAATGGATAAGGACAACTGAAGGTTTTTTGCACATTAAATAAAAATTTCAGTAAATGTTTAATAATAAAAATAATAACAATTAATGATAAAATGGGATGAGTAGTAATACTAGTAGAAATACTATCCGTAGTTTTAAGAGAAGCAGTATTGGAGTCTAGTGATAGTATAAGTAACAATACTGAATTTATAGTGGAAGTAGTAATATTATTAGAAGTTGTATTTGTACTGGAGTATATAACAAAACAGTAGTAGTAGTATTAGTAGTATTGTAAAATCTAATGAACCCAAATTGGAAGAACAACGTGAAGAGTCATCAGCTAATCAAAAGACAGACATACAGATTCAGCACACACATGCAAGCAAGCACACTATGGTCTATTTTAGATTTTCAATTTACCTGTCAGCGACCTTCCACAGGAAACGTAGATACTCAGAAAATATGAAAACTTCAAATAAAAAAAGGCCAAGTGACACATCTACACTAGTAACAACCCTGTAGAAAAAAACTTTGAGGCGAAGAGCACTCAATAGAAAACAAAAGATTATACAACTATACAGTCTGTGGAATTGCGAGTTGAAGTTTTGAAACATCTACAGTTCTCCACTGCACGGTCATGTTCCCACAGTAACTGATGCATTTTGCTTTTCAGTATCTAATTAAACGCAAAAGCAATTAAAACATCACCAAAAGTCATTCTCAACTTTAACCCCTGAAAAACAAACAAACCATCTTACAAAAATAACTGTTTATTCTATAATCAGCAGGATCTTAAAGAACAAACGCTATCCCTTCCCTTGCCCCACCAAAAAAATGAAATAAAAATAAAGAAACAAAAATAATACAATCAACCATTTGACCATAACCATCTTTCAAATCAAGGAAAGCAGACCTTAATCAAACTGCTGTTCCAATGGCTGGAAAAGCCGATTTGCTTTCACCACTACAACCAGAATGTTTATTTAAATGATAAAACCCAGAGCAAGCCAATACCAGATTTTCTGCTGTTACTCTTCAGTTGTGTGGCCATGTACGTGTGTGTACTTTTAATTCACTTGGAAGGCACCTCATGGGATGAATGCTCCACCTTACTACTCTCAAAGCGCATCTTCTTCCTTTGATTTGAAGTAAAACTGCATTCCTTTACAAGTTTAACCTCCATGGTAAATGTCTTTGGAGATAAAATAAAAAGAAAGAAATAAATGCCTTCCCTAAAAACCCAGCGGCTGTGTGCGTAAAGAGGATAAGTGCAATGGTTAAGAGGCACGCCCCAAAACTTCTGTTCATACAGTTTAGATATGCTTTTATTTAAACTGTTTATAAAATACAGTAAAACCATCCAAAAAAATCTGAACCAGTTCTGTAGGTCTGGGGTTCAGCTGCTGGACTGCACACATTTGACAGCAGCTCCTACAATGATCCACATGTGAAAAAAGCAGTTTGCAGATCTTTTATAGCTATTAAAATTTTAACATTCTGCAGTCTATACTGAGTCAATATAAGTGTCAGTCTCTTGTTACCACGGGCACATGCTAGAACAAAAATAAAACCTCACGTTCTCCAAAGGAATTCAGCTGAGAGTTTTCAGCATTCGTAGATCATTTCAGAAAGCAGCAGGCGCAGTGTCCAGAGTCTCACTACAACACAATCCTCCCCAATCCTTCACCCAATCCTAATACACAATACACCAGCCTGGCAACACAGCAGCTGAAAGACCCTAAGCACATAACACACATTGTTCCTTTTCCCATCTGACTCAGAGCTCTCAGCCCTCAGAGTTCTAGTTGCAGTCTGTTAGTGTTTTTCCCCTCACACGAAAACAGTAATATTACATGTAACTGAGGTTCTGCGAAATGAAGACTTGATTTATACACACAAAATCCAAATCCCCTTAATTTACCCCTAGTCAAAAATGTAGGTATTTGATTGCTACAGGAAAAAGAAATTCTTTATCTTATATTTGAATGGCTTGCCACATGATATCTGCCACTTGCCCTGTGCCTGAGTGGGTTTTTCTCTCGGCTCTTAAGTTGATAGGTCGGAAAAAATTGTCTTCATTATTAGGGGTTCATGGACCCAAACCCTGTGCTGGTCCCAAACCCTGGTCAACAGGATGGTTGTGTCAGGAAGGGCTTCCGGAATAAAACTGCACCAGGTCGAATATGCAGATTTTAGCTAATGGGATCAAACTGAAATGAGAATCCCTGAGGGATCTGCAGCAAATTTATACATGTAATTTTGTTTCTTCAATTACATTGTTGGGCAAATAATCTATGCAAATACCCGAGAGAGAGAGAGACAGAGTGCATGTGAGAGAAAGAGAGAGAGAGAGAGAGAGAGAGAGAGAGAGAGAGAGAGAGAGAGAGAATCATATACTTTCATGCTTAATTACATCATCACACTTCATTAAACTTTATTTGGAATAACAAAAAAAAATCCATAAATTAGCTTTAATTAAATAATGCCAATGAACACTAAACACTGAACACACAGTTTTTGTCCAATGTAGAGATGAACAGACCATAAATATGAGGAAGAACATTTATCATGAGTTGGTTAACATACCATCATAAAAAAGAAATAGTTTATGTAGCATTTATACTACTCTTGTATTTTTGTATTTCCTCTGGAAACCAAAGTTAAAGACCCAAATGTCTGAGGTCAAGTAGATATTTACTGGTCAGCTTTGAAGGACCAAGAAGTGTTTCATGATAGAACTGGATGCAATTGAGACTCACCTCTATAAAATAGCCATTTAATTTGGTTTGGTAAAGCTTTTTGGAGGACATTAGGGACAAGAAACTGGTTAATGAAGCATGTAATTACTTGGCTGGAAGCAAAGCAGACGAGGCCACCAGGCCTCAAATAACCAGCTTCATCCTGTTCAGTTAAACTCTGCTACCTTTAAGTGAAGTGAACTGGAAATTAAAACCCTCATGAAGATCAGATTTAACATTCAGATTAACAAGTGATCATATCAGATCTGACTTATGTAAATACAGCATGAGGAAATGAGGAGCTGGTGAAGATTCACTAGTTTTCGCAAAAGATGTTATTAAATCTGACAAATATGTTTAAGTGTCACTTACAGAGAATTAATGGAAATCAGTGATTTGTAGTATCTGTCAGATGAACCAAGAATATTCTAATCATTTGGAAAGTTCATAGCAGTGATAATTAAAAAAAAAAACTACATTTACCAGGCATTCAATTCCATACACCCCAATTTATAAGCACATTTTTACAGATTGCTTTGCATTTTAAAATGTAATGCAAACATCTACACAATACTGATTCTCAGCACTAATGTTATGTTACTAATGATATGTGTGGATCAGACACAGCAGTGCTGCTGGAGTCCTCAAAACGCAACCTATAAGCACTGCAGAATGATTAAAAAGATGCACCGTACAACAACTAATCCTTGCAATCCCTGATTTGACATCTACAAGGTGGACCAATGTTGTGGAGGTGTCTAACAGAGTGCACTGTGAGTCAGCAGTGTTTAAAAACTCCAGTAGGACTGCTGTATCAGATCAACTCATGCCAATGTTAAATCCCTATCTATAAAGTATATCTGGCTTTAGACAGTGATGAAATTCAGGGTAACTAAGTCAATGAAGCCTACTAAGGGCATATATGCTCTGGGATTAACACAGAGATTATTACAGTCTACTGTACCTGCAGTATGAGGATCATGCCCACCATCATGGAGTACATGTCGTATTTGCCCAACTGTTTACTGAGAGCTGCACTCATCGCATGCAGGGCCTCCAAATACTGCTTAAGTGCCTTTTTTCCCATGTTTTCCAACACTTCAGATGCATTTCCTTCCAGAAAGAGCTTAATCCAATTCCCATGAGCCTTCTCAGCCACACGGAACTGTTCGTAGCCATCCTCTGTTAACAGAAGAAAAAATAATAATTAAAAAAATAAAACCTGAGCAGGGTTAAAGAATAATGTCACTGATAACTGTATGTTGAAATTTATTTATGATGACCAGGTGTCCATTTATGTGTATGTGTGTGGGCAGCCAATTTGGGTGGTTCCCACATTCTCCCCGTGTCCTCTTAGGTTTCCTCACGGTTTCCTTCCACAGTTTAAAAACATGGATTTAAGGTGAATTGACTGTTCTAAAG
Source organism: Corydoras sp. C115 (assembly GCA_019802505.1). Taxonomy (NCBI): domain Eukaryota; kingdom Metazoa; phylum Chordata; class Actinopteri; order Siluriformes; family Callichthyidae; genus Corydoras; species Corydoras sp. C115. Next base: position 4,773,201 of record JAFMOC010000031.1, on the reverse strand, counting down.
TGTGTGTGTGTGTGTGTGCGCGCAGTGATAAATCGGCGTCCTGTCCTGTCCAATCAAGTCGTAAGGTAGTAGTTATTGTTAGATTATGGTTAATGGTAGGGGAGTAGTATTCATGGATTGGGTAAGTCTCTACAAAATGAATCTACATAAAATTCTACACTAAAACATGAAAATACTAAGTTTTCTTTAAGATCAACCATTGCATCATGTTACAGACTTGTAAAACAACTCCTCTCAAGGTCACAGCATGCTACAAATCTCATGTCTGGTCTAAATGTGTGTGTGATGTCACAAGTATATTCGAGAATAGAGATGTGCAATAATGGGTTTGAAAGATGAGTGAAGAACTCAAAGCAAACTCAGCAGGAAACGTCTAGATAACTAACAGACATGTCAGACTTGTATCATGCTCTCACAGCTCACTAGAAAAAAAAAAAAAAAAAAAATAGTTTGCCACAGCAGATCATTAGTCTCCATCTCACCCTATTCTGAGAATCCTCCTCCTGTCACCCCAAGCACCTGCATGTCCTTCCTTCCCAAATCCATAAACCTCCTCTGTGGCCTTCCTCTCCTGGTGGTTTCATCCTCAGCATCCTGTCATTAAAAACATCCTCCATCTTCTGCGCATATCCAAACAACTTAATTTTTTAACCTCCCAACTTGTCTTCAAATCGTCCTACCGGTACTCTCTCTACTCAGCAACACTAGTAAAGCATTGAGTGGAAGATGATGAATGAATGAATAAAGTAAATAATAATAAAATCTCTGTCCTGATGTAAGAAAATGAAATGTGTACTTTATTCAGATCTGATTCAATCACTGAACAGACACCGTCGAGTGTTGACCCAATCCAGCAAGCATGGATCAGAAGCAATTCCGAACAATAACCATAACTCTGCATTCAGTCGTGCTCCTCCCATTATATTCTCTCATTTAGATTCCCATTCCTCTTCCTCGCAAGCACATACACACGCACACATCCCCATATTCCCCTCTTTTCAATCTTGGAGCTGTACACTAAGCTCTTGCCATGGAATAGAATTTCATATTATGCCCAGATCCTCCTCATCATCATCATCTCTGACTCCCCTGTCAGCTGCTTGGCTTGAATAATGAAGGACTTATGAAGATGAACGGTGTCTTAGATCCGAACCTGAACCAATGCGGATACAATAGCCTGGAGTCAGATGCATGAATCAAGCAACCGAACCAAAAAACGATTAAAAGAGACCTGAGGCAAGAAGGTAAAAAAGAAGGAGGTTGCGTTTAGTGGGTCAGGATTACGTGATACACCGTTCTCCGGTTTCCTCCCAATGTCCAAAAACACGGATTCAAGGTAAATCGGCTGCTCTGAATAAAACATCTGAAATTGCCCCCATACAATGTATGTGTCTGTGTGAGTAAATGTGTGCCCAGTGATGAGTTGGCACTCTGTCCAGCCCACAAAACGTTCTCCTGGATAAGCAAGGGGAACCATAATATAGGATGGATCTTAAGTTGTTAGAACACATGGTACAACCTGCATGACCAGATGTTTGTTTTATAGAGTGGTGGCAATGAGAATAAATATTGTCCCAATGCCTTTTTTCCATATAATATATCTTTTGACTTTTTAAACAATACATTTTGTAAAATTATCCACAGGAATCACTTATGCAAATCATATAAAATAGGTTTGAATTATTCCCAATGGTTAATCTAACCATGACTTTACCAATTAGGAAATCGTCGGCCAATGATATGGTTTTCGGACCATTCCTTGATCAAAATTTTGGGAGTAAGGGCCAATTATTTTTCCGGCCCACAAGTGCGTATTGTAAATTTTGGAAAGTCAAAGCATAATAAAAAAGAAAGCATTAGAATTCTTATTCTAAATGTTCCAACATTAGTCATAAGCTTTCAAAAATGAGAAAAGAAAAAGGTAATCGATCTGATATACACTTATACACGATCGCTATAAGCGGTGAGTATGAATAATTTAAAAAAGCAGCATTTATTGCTTCAGTAGAACTGCAGGTTTTATCTGCTTTGATGAAGTGATGCTACGGAGTGTCTGGCCTGCAGACTAAGACCCGCTTGAAGGATTACTTCAGTTATACAGCATACAAAGAGAGTCAAATCGGCTAATCCAGAGCTTATCCAGTCTCTCCTTCGTGCACGGTGAAATTAAAAGGGAACTGAAATTGTAGAATAGTCAGCAACAGGATGGGATTAATGACACAGCAATATTCTCAGGAGGGGAAAAAAATGCCGCCGATACGAGTCAGCCAACAATGAATGGCATATGAAAAGACGAGACAGCCCATCACAAGACGTCGCAGTGCTAACGATGGTGGAACCTTTAACACCAATGAAACAGGGTGCTATAAGGTATTAAATTACAGCACAGTTAAAATCCTGTATGGAGCTCACAGGTAACCCCGCTCACATCAATACAACCATCTAATGAAATAGAGCCATTGCTCTGACAACTAGAGCAATTACTTTCACATCTCCTAACATAATAATGATATTAATTAAGTTATTATTCCAAAGCCTCTGTGCAGGAATCCCATAAGAGGCCGCTGAAATGTGCGGCCATTTATTGAAGGTTGATAATGAACGTTTCATTTCTCATATTGATCACAGCACAGACGGTAAATGAATGGATTGCGCAGGAGGTTCTCTAGCAGGACATAATGGAATTGCTAATGCCCACCCTTTTTCTCTCATTACTGTCTCCGAGGCTGGATATTTACTCCTTTAACGGGGTGCGAAAGAAAAGGAGGAGAAAGGAGATGTAAGTTGCAGGCTGAAATGGAGCACGGCTTGGAGGCACCAATTAAAACCGGACTATTCGATCACACTTCTCTCTTTCGTTCCCATTCTCCCAAACACTCCTTTACCCCAAGAGGTGAACATGTAGAAACAAATGGCTTACTTTAAAGGCTTTACTATGAATCTCCTTGTCCCCCAGGAAGAGATGGATGGGAATAGTCTTTACTGCTGGGCTTATTATCCAATACCGAGGTACAAAAGGAAATCAGGGCAAACTGTGTAGCTACAACTTACCCGGCCCGCTTGAGAAAAAAAACAGAAAACAAACAGATGGGTATGTACCACACTGTCAGAAATAATGGACTGTAGTCTGGAATTGTAGAATTACAAGTTCAAATACATTTACATATGCATAAATGTACAAATGTAAACATAAATAAAAGATATATAGCAGTGCAATTTGAAATGCAATGGAGATTACATGAATGAGAGAATAATAAGAATAATTTGATGAGAGAGATGACGAAAAGGGTGACAAAAAGCTACGCAAGGCAGTTAATCATGCTGTACAATTATGTAGAAAAACCTCAAAGCTGTATAAATAAGTGCACAAACGTCTTACTCAATATTAGTACAGTGTTTTGAAATGTGCTGAGAGAGATTGTCCACAATGCCAGTTAATGGTCCAGTTCCTCCCAGTGGTGATCACAGAGATAATGACCAGGATTGCTGTTTCTGGGAACCATCATGGGATGTCTTTATGTGCCTAATTTTGTGCACAGGGACACAGTGAAACTGTACCAGGAAAGTTTGTTCTGCTATTTAGTTGTTAAAATGCTCTTGCATATGGTAGCATTAATGATTAGCATGGAAACAAGGAACCTAAGCTCAAAAATAGGTGCAATGCCCCAATAATCTTAACCATATAGGGGAAAAAATAAAAATAAATAATAATAATAATAATAATAATAATAATAATAATAGTAATTGCAGTACATGACATTGTATATTCATCCTAAATCTAAAAATCTACTATTTATTGGCTCATAAAGAAAAAGAAGGAGGGGCAATATGAAGAGCTTACCAATACAAGATAGACGATCACAATCATCTAGGAGAAATTAATTATCTAAAACTCATCTCCCTGCATGTTTTGTGAATTGTGGCCAAATCTAGATCTCACCAAGGGATAAGAAAGAACTACAAGTAGATTTTAAATCTTATCTTCCGCTTAATTCTCGTATTCCCAGGTCACACTGCGTAATTTAAATCGTAATTCCCGAAGTCAGAGTGCAGCAGGCTCTTAAAGGAAATGGCAATTGACACACTGATTGGTTCAGTGCATGTGATGAGTAAATCACAGCGATGCAATAGCAAAGATGTATTGACATGCCCTAAATCAAGCTGGTACAGTAAAACCAACTTATATATGACAGAGATTGGTCACTTTGTGTACAAATATAGTTTTAATATTCATTTATTCATTCTTCATTCAATATCTTCAGCTTTATCCTCTATTAGGGTCGCGGTGGGGTTCCCCATGCCCATCCTGGGGAGAATGTCTCGGGCGCTGGGCAGATAGACCCAGGACAGGGCGCCAATCTATCGTTGGGCACACACTCACTCACACAAACACACTCTATATTGGGCAATTTGGAGAACTCTATTGACTTCATCCATGTTTTTGGACTGTGGGAGGAAACCGGAGGACCCGGAGGAAACCCACGTGGACACGGGGAGAACATGGAAACTTCACCCAGATGGGGATTCGAACCGGGAATCCCTAGTGCTGAAAGGCGAACGTGCTAACCACTAAGCCACCGTGCCGCCTATAGTTTTAATATAAGACACAGAATTATTGTGCTATCTGGTCATCAACCACACTACCTCAGAGTGCACAGCATTAAACTTTTCTTTTTTTATTTACTACTCTCTGCTTTTAGCAGTAGCTCTGAATGGAATCTAATAAACTGTCACACAATGTAAATATGCAAAGTGCTTATAGTGCAGCCTGGAGAATGAGCATATTGTGAGTAAAAGAGAAGAAAAAATGTTAAGTGCGTGTGTGTGCGCGTGTGTGTGTGTGTGTGTGGACATCCGTTGTGGTATGTGAGTGTATATAAGCATGTATGAGTAATGATGCCGTCTCATTCCCTGTGACAGTTTAAAAAACATGGAAGTGAGGATTCTATATTTGATTTGGTTCTTCAATAATGCTTTTGTTGAAAGTGCTATGTACGTCAGAGAGAAGTCCCGCTTGGATGCTGCTGTATGTTTTGTACACAGGCACGCTGAAAACTTTTGCTGACCAGAGACCACATGCCTAGCAAGCCTGCAGAAAATGAAACGAGGTCATGAATTTGAGCTCGCAAACCCAGAAGAACACACACAAAACACCACCGGCTGTCAGAGCGTCAGACTATCAGACGGTGGGCTGATGAAAGGTGGGACGGGGCCGAGCTACGACATGGGAGAAGTGAAGAGGAGAACAAATCAAGCCCGATAATACATCACGGTCTACTCGCAAGTGCTGATATGTAAGAGGGAAGAATATATAAGATAATGCAGTGCTTAGCACAATGTGCTCAATCGCATGGAATAGCGCAACAGATGAGATTTTGCACAACTGTTCCATATAAGAATAGAAAACAGACAGGCGGATGATGTATTATACACAGATGGTGTACTACAAGTGTGTGTGTATGTGTGAGAGCGAGAGAGAAAGAGAGTGAGGATGCTTGCAAACAAGAGACAGTAAGGTACATGGGGCTGACGCAGTGCGGCCTTCGAAACTTCGGCCCTGGGGATGTGCCCTTCTCATAAATCAAGTTGATTTCATAAAAAAAGAGAAATGATTAGTGAGGGGTTTGAGATTTTCCAGCATATTGACAGGCAGTGTCCTTTCTCGTTATTACATATGCATTTCACTGCTGAGAAGACTGCCGCACCAGCACGCACACACACACACACAACACTGTGTACTACACGGACAGAAGGCGGAGACAAAACACATCAATGCGACAAGCACGCAAGCCAGGAAAAGACCTCCGCACGTAATAAAACGTCATATATTATCTGGCCTTCTTATTATATATCAGTGTGTGAGTGAGCGTGTACCCCCAGCGATGGATCGACCCGCTGTCCTCGGTGTATCTGTCAAGTGTCTGAAACGTTTGCCCCTTGACGGATATGGGACCCCCAGATTCGAATCCCAATCTGGATGGAGTCCATGTGGGTTTCCTCCCACAATCCAAAAACATGGTCAAATGGGGTTCGAGGTTTTCTTTTCAGGCCTAAAAATCTGGTTGTCTAATATAAAATGTGCTGCTGTTTATAAAACTAAATGCCAAAAAATAAAATCTGAAACGTTGAATTGAATTATTCATGATGATGAAATTGCATCAGTTTTAAAAATGTTTGTTGAAGTGGTTCTTACCGGTTGAGACACAATTCCTTCAACTCTCAAACATATTAAAAAACTTATTTGACTCATTAAGGTTATTTTTTTCATTTTTATTCAAAATGGAATAACATTTCTGTAATAGTGAGAAGCCTTCATGTATTTTATGACTTTAGGACACCCACACCATGACACCATGGTTACTCATTTACAGCCCTCTTTTTCATATTTTGAAGCAGTGCATCTTCCAGACGAAACATTTCAACCCAAATGAAGCAATGGCATGAGAGAGGGCTGTAGCTTAATTACAGTCATCAATCATCTTAGTGATGAGGCAGTTTGGGTTCTGATGAGGCTTTAATAGCATGTCCAAGCCTATAGCACTGTCCTACATTTAGCTGAGCTAAACAGAAAGAGAAGTGGGTGGTGAAGAGGACTTTATTCAGTTTAAATCACATTTCAGCATTAAGTGGGACAGCCCATACAGCAGCAAAAGATATAATAATTAGTTATAATCCTCATATCACTCACAGCTGAATGTTTAGTTCAGCTCTTTTTGTTTAACTAAATAAAGAAAAAAGAAAAATCACGACAAAGAATGTGTTTGGTAGTAATGTCAATGTATAATTTAATAACACAGAAATACAGTACCAGTCAAAAGTTTGGACACACCTCCTACTTGCTCCATTGTCTAGTTTCTCCACTTACCATATAGATGGACTAGATGTAGTTTTACAATTACAGACTGTAGTACATCTGTTTTCTTTGTCTTGTTTGTCCTATCCAGTTTGTCCACCAACACATTATATAGGGGTAATTTGAAGCAGCCAATTCACCTTGAATCCATGTTTCACCTTGAACCATGGGAGGAAACCAGAGAACCTGGAACAAACCCAGGTCTTACATCTTTAGATAAAAAGGGATATTAATGCACTTTCCTTTTCCATGTTTTTCTATCGGGATGTTTTATGTAGATGCACTGTGTTTTTAACACTAAGTAATTAGAGTTGTGATGAGAACACAGATTAAATACTAAGCCATTGTATAAACCCTTCTGTCCAGTGCTCATTATAGTCCTATAGACTAATGAGACCACTGTGGAGAACTGCTGCCCCTCAGCATTGTATTGCTTTGTGATTTAACACCCCCTGGCAACACCCCTGGTCACTTCCTCTAGACAAAGCAGGCTTACATACACTTCCACAGTCACTGAAGTCAGCAACAAAAAAAAAAAAAAAAACAAGTACTCCAAAACAAGTACGCTGATTACCCTTCTTAGAATTCAAACCCAGCACCTTCTTGCTGTGAGTGGTCAGCGCTCTTTAAAGAGCCACCCTGACACCATTCAATAATTTTAACTATAAAAAAAATAATTGACTTTAATTTGTGGATCTCTGCTCTTGATTCCTCAGCTAACAACTTTACATTATTAACTATAATTTTACATATATCTGTATAATGTAATATAATGTAATGACTTGTTGCCATGGTATGCTGTATAAGTAGAGTCAAACAGGTGCAAAAACATTTATTTATTAATTCTGAACCTATAATTATGAGCAAATAGGTGTACAGACACACACACACACAAATTCACACTTTTTGTGTTTAAGCATAATGGGGACTTTACATGGCCTTCACATTTATTTTGCAATATTTACCCAATCCATAAGCATAAATACTGCTAATATTAACCATAACCATTGGTTTTCGCTTCATTTTCTCAGATTAGGAATGAGTAATGAATATTTCTCTCCAACATCTTACAAAAGCAGAGCAGCCTATTTTTTTAAACTTCTTGTTACTTTAGAATTAATCCACAAACACTGAGGAATAAAAGTCTGGGATTCCAATAAACAACCTCTTCAGTCAAAAGCACAGAGGAATGAATTTTTTTTCAAATACCTGTTAAATCTGATTAAGGGAAATAATTACAAAATGATAAAATCATTCAGATAACTGCTGCATTTAATGAACTTTTTGATTTCTGGTAGGTGAATAATTAAATTGTGCTCCTTAGGCATTTTAAAAGTTTAAAGATGAATCTCATGAATGTGGCATGAACATCTACAGAATTTTACAAATGAAGTTTTGTGTATAAGGCTTATTTTTTGGGGTCAAAATAACTGCTATGCACATAACTTCACTTGTTGCTTTTTAGGCAAGTCTGAATCACTGATTCCCAATCAAGGTAGAGTTTCCATGTTTTCCCCATGTCCGCATGAGTTTCCTCCAGGTTCCTCCCCAGTTCAAAAACATGGATTCAAGGTAAATTGAATGCAATAAATTGTCCCATTGCCCAGCGATAGATTGGCGCCCTGTCCTGGGTCTATCTGCCCAGCGCCCGAAACGTTCTCCCCTGGATGGGCATGGGGAACCCCACCGCGACCCTACTAGAGGATAAAGTGGGAGATAATGAATAAATGCATGAATGAATGAAATTGTCCCATATAGTGTGTGTTTGTAAGTGAGTGTGCCTAGAGATAGATTGGTGCTCTGTACTGGGTGTATCTGCCCAACGCGCAAACGTTCTCCCCTTGCTGGGAATGGGTAACCCCCCAGCGACCCTAGTAGAGGAAATGAAAGATAATGAATGAATGAATCACTGAAATTATATACACCACGTCTGAATCAGTGGCATCAGATGTAGAAAACTTCCCTTGACCGCAGTTATAAGTTCTTCACAGAAAGTTGTTCAATATAAGTTCAATATATATGTATTCCTGCGTGTGTGTGCGTGCGCGTGTGTGTGTGTTTGGATGTTTTTTGACTAGATGCACACACACACACGCGCACACACACACACACTATGGAAATCTTTTATGGGTGCCAGTGGGCTTGTTTAACACATTCAGAGTTTGAATTAACTGCTTTGATCCTGCTTCATCTGAGCTTCCCTAAGAGCAACTTAATCAAATTCCCCCTCTCACAGAATAGATTAAAAAGTCTAAGTTTACGGAGGTTGTATATAGCAAATGCTCTTGCTCTCTCACACTATATCTTCTGCATTCGAAAAAACGATTGGCTAAAGGTGTGTCAACGTTTATGTAAAACAGGCAACTTTTCAAACAGACAGATTACAGTAAGAGGGGTGCAGGTATTGAAAATGTAAACTCCTACTACAAACCCTGTTGATATTCTTTAAGAGATCTTTAATGATTACCTGTCATCACAGCCTCACTGTGGCCAAGCACCAATGAGTGATTAAATCTTTCTTGAAGACGAAAACGGAAATGACACCCGACTCTGCGTCTCGGCTTTTATGGCATTGCATTAAACCACCAAAAGCGGCTTATTTTAAGTGTTATAGTAATTAGCACTGGGATTGTAATTAATCCTAATTATAGGAATCATGTGCTAATTAGGCATGGTCTTCAGACATAAACACACAACTTAGGGATGTTTTCACTCATTATTTAAGGACATGTTTTTCCTCATTACTGTTGCTGTAAAGCAGCAATTTGTACTGCATTTGTACAGAAGTTGGATTTTAAAAATGTCCTTAGGCTACTGTGAAGTAATCGGAAATTTGTCAAACTACAAACATTCTAGCCAACCATTTTTATTTATTTTAGCCTGAACATTGTATTTTACCGAATTTACATGAACCAGATTATTTTCAAAAAGTCAACGATCAACATAAAACATTAAAAGCAAACTTATATTTTTTTCATTATCAGCTTTTTAAAAATGAATTCATACATTTTTAATTGTTACAAATAAATCATTTCCAAAATTCTTGGTTACAAAACAGGGAATCTGGGACTATACTTGTCCTTTATCTACTGTTTAAGAAGACACACGTACTTAAGAGGACAACAGAAGTACATAAAAGCACCCTAATGGCACCCTCACAAAGCAGCCACGTCCCAACACAAAACAAGAGCAGTGACATGATGCAACAACGATACTGTGCAACTGGAACATTATGAAACGGTTTATTTGCATTTATTACGCCTCCTGCTGTGGGAAGTTCCATTTTTGGAAAGTATATTACCTACTTACGAAACATAAAAAAAACTTCTTCAGAATATAAGCTACTAAATTTTACCATCTGATTTAAAGAGCCCTCTGATGATACAGAAGAACAAACTCTTACAAATACAGCATCAGACAAATGTTGTCTCTTAACATAGAGACTTTGATTACCATTACAGACTGTAGTCCACTGTTTTCTTTTTTTGTTGGTCCCCTGTTGGTTCTCTGTTCTCTATTGGTCAAGACCATCACAGAGCAGGTATCATTTGGGTGGTGGATTGTTTGTCAGTTCTGCAGTGACACTGATGTGGTGAGGGGGTTTTAGTGCAGCGGTGCTGCTGTAGTTTCATTAAAACACCTCAGTGACACTGCTGGGATAGGAATAATGTACCATGTAAATAATACCTGCTTTGTGGTGGTACTATTGGGGTCCTGACCATTAGAGAACAGAGTAAATAGGAATAACATAGTATGTGCTTTAGTCCACAAACAGATGGACTACAGTATGGAACTGAAGAACTACAAAGTCCATCCTCACATTTAGTGGAACTGATACAATCAAGAACAAGTGGCGCCAAAAGGAGATTTGTCCAAATTTTTGACTGGTACACTCTCTCTTTATACACGAATACAAATACAAATAGAACATAGAACTTCTGCAGGCGTGTACAAACTTTAATTTTTATAATATATCCATATACACACATATATACATACACCATGACATTTGAGGGTGAGTTTAGATTTTTGACATCCTTTGGATGTAAATTGTGCAAATCACATTTTGATGTGGAAGCACATCCCTGCACACACGCACACATGCACACGCGCGCACACATTAGTTTCAGGTCAAGGCTATGAACTCCTAATTTGTAAGGATTTATAGGTTACAGAAGGCACCGGCCGTGTCGCCCCACTCACAATTCATAACCCCCAGTCCTGGGTATTGCTGAGCTTCAGAGGCTATAAAAGGAGCAGTGGGAATGAAATTGAATTGGATTGAAAACTATAAATTGGATGAATTTGTGAGGAGTGTGTGAAAGCTTTGGATCTGGGTTCCAGATGTAAAATGAAATCAAGAACGAAAAAACTGGAGCAACATGTCAATCATCAGTAAGCACCTCAGAACACCTTTAGCTGACGGAGGATTACAGAGCGGTGTTTTTTTTTTTGAAAAATTATTACGTTGTATATTCCAGCCATTTTAATTTTCAGTGACAAAAAGGTGATTGATGAGACAATGCATGTTCATTGTGGCATCAGGGGAGAACATTTTGGGCGCTGGGCAGATACACCCAGACCAAATTGGAGAAATGGAGGAAACCCACGCTGCAGCAAATGTTAATCTTCAAAAAATACATTTATTATTAGGGTGAACCATATGAATTGAATCTTTGTTTTTTTTTTCATTAATATGATCAGCTCATGTGTTTTCCTCTGCTGTAATATTACTTTCCACACTGTCTGGCTGTTCCATCTTTTGCAATATTTACACTAGTATACTGCAACTCTTTTCTGTCAGTTTGTCCCAAGAAATCCATCAAACCCCTGCAACTGAGCCGTCACTCTACTGCTGTACTCAATCACAGTAACTTCCCTCATGCAATGTGAAACACTGATACTTGTGTTGCGAAGAAAACAATGGAACATGTCTATCCTACCTGCAAACATGTTTTAAACACACTGCAAACACTCTGATCGATAAGACCTCTTGTCAACGTCAACCACACACACCACAGCTTGATTTAGAGCATGTCTGTGTTTTTTTTTTTGCTATTTTAACGTCATGACTCATGAGTGTGTCTTGGGCGTCACATGCAATCAACCAATCAGAGTGCACTTGCCGTTCCGTTTAAGAGCTCTAAGTTTGTGTATTGCTATTTCCGCAATTTCTTTTTTGTTAAATACTGTTTCCATTTCCCCACAAAAAGGTTTGCAACCATTTTTAGCAGAAATCTGCATCACAAGTCTGGGCAAAGCCAGGCCAAGATGTGTGGAATATAAAGATACAGGAAAGTTGGTAAGTACTATCTTGCTGAGAATTTTAAAACACAAAGTATTTTACATTTTAATACATAAAATCTGCCCATTAAACACAAAACATTATTATTTATTGGAGGAATCAAATTCTAACTTCTAAAGTTTTTCACAGTTTTATAATTTCAATTTAAAAGCAGTAATGCTGATAGCTAGACATGGATGTTGTGCAGGTGGATCAAAGCCCAAGCAAGTTGTACAGAGCACTGTGCTTTTTAACTCCTGACGTACATGAATACCTCTGTTTACTCGTGTCCCTTCCAAATAGCTTGATTACGTTTTCGCCTTACAAAACAACTTGAAATGTTTCAGAAGTGTCTACATTGTCTACCTGGTTGTTAAGCAATCACTTCACTTTTAACCTGGCATCTTGCATGACTCACTCACACTGAGCCATGCCAACAGTTAAAAGAAGCCATGCAACACCTACGCACAACTTTGGCACCTAGCAACAGATGTGCTATCAGACTATAGACTCAATTCTAAGCCCTATTTGCATAGTTCCGCGATTGGTACAGATAAAGGAAGGGTTTGAGACGACATTTCATCTTATTTGACTCATTCTGCGCCAGTGCTTTGAATTATACATCAGGTAAAGTTTTGAAAGCTCAGAAATCTTTTAAACAAAACCAATGTACATATCTAATCTCATCTTATTTTCCATTTAATAATCTACTAGGGACTAGGGTCATTCCCATACATATTCAGGGGAGAACATTTCAAGTGCTTGGCAGATACACCAAGGACAGGACGCCAATCTTTCAATGGGCACACATTCACTCACACACAAATATGCACTATATAGGGGGAAATTTAGGACTGTTGGAGGAAACTGGAGAACGGGTTGAAACCTGTATCCCACTCACAATGTAACCCAGTGTCATGAAAAAATTCCAACTTTTCCATTTATTTTAATCAGTAACTACAATCCAACACATAGATAAATGTACAATAGCTTTTATATACTACAACCTGTTATCCCACTAAGTTTGTAGCTGTGGGTAATTAAAGCTTATACACTCTTCAAGATTAGTGTTGTGTGTGGGATGCACTGACCTTTATGGAAACTTGGGTTGCTGTCACGGAGAAGATTGCTAAGCTGGTGGCCATTGATTTGGAGATAACGCAGCTGCTCCCTGAGTGAGGATTTCTTGAATACAGCAGGGATAAGGTGGCCCACACTGTTCTGTGAGATGGGTAGGGCGAGAGCGAGAGCCAGTGTAGGGGTCAGATCCACCTGTTCCACTACACTGGGTTTATCCAGGCGCTCTGCAGCACAAAAAGAAGCACAAGTCTGCATGTTTAACATGTCGCAATGTATTATTAATTTAGACATTTACATGTCTATGCACAAGAGGCTGCGACATACAATGGTGCTTAAAATGTTTGATTCTTTTTAAAATTTAATAAAAAATGATCTCAAGGATTTAAAGAGACTTTACTGTCATTTGCAATGGTGTCAGTGCGTCTTTGTTATCATGACAACGTGATTTATAACTATAATATTTTTGTTAATGGTACAAATTTTTAAAATAATGTGTTGTATATCACGCATTGATACGAATGTGAAGTGGTCAGAGGTGTGCATTATTGTTTAACAATGTCACAGCTGAATAAAAGGCTCAGCCAATCAGATTTTAGGACCAACACTACAGTTTTTATAATTGTCCACACTACATGGCGAGGTGCATTTATGTGTATCAGAAATCAGTGACGTGTGTAATTCAGTAAAGTGTAGTTTTTCAGCTGTAAGAAATTATAATAAGCTTATGGTTTTAATAACTGCTGGTTGTTATGTGTGAAAGCATGTGTTCCTTTAAAAATAAATAAGCCAGGAAAAGAAACAATTAACACGTTCATTCTGGCAGTGGCAAACACACAGATGCTCAGTGATCCACGCTCTCATCGAGTAGAGTGTGTAATGCTAATGAGCCTCTTGCCTGCTGTGCCAAGGCATCACAACCTCACATGCTAGACTACAAGCAACCTGCGCATTCTCCCTCAGTCTCAATCTTTTTTTACTCACACGTGTCCATTTAGTAACACCTCATGTGCAGCACTTAGTGGAAGTACAGTAGTAGAAGTTTTACAATAGTGCACTAGATAGATGCAGGTTTTCGTGAAAGTTGAGCCATCCATAGTACATAGCAAGTACCTGGTAACGCCACCTTCATGGAATTTAATACATTAATTAATTCATGCATTCATTCCTTATTTTATGCTTAATGCTCTACTAGGTTCGCGGAGTTTTGTGGGGGAGGGGGGGATTCCCATGACCATCCAGAGGAGAATATTTTAGGCACTGGCAGATACACCCAGAACGGGGCGCCAATATAAAGAGCATTTTAGAGCATTCAATTACCTTGAATCCATTTTTTTGGACTGTTGGAAATCAGAGAACCCAGACAAAACCCACGTGGACACGGGAAGAACATGAAAATTCCACCCAGATCGGCATTCAAACTGGATCCCCAGCGCTGAGAGGCGGATGTGCTAACCACTAAGCCACCGTGCCCCCCTCCCCCGCCCCCCCTAATGGAAATACAGTTTCCAAGTGCATTCATACTTTTAATTTGTTATAATGTGACATTTATTTCACTCTTTTTTTTTTTTTTGCAAAAGGCTTGAAGCTTCTCAACGTCAAACTGAGTATTTTGACATGTAACTCACTGAACAGTGTTGATGTTCATGGGTAAAACTACGAAGCGGCTGCAGCTTGCCATCCGAATGCTACAAATCTGAAGAGAACCTCTTTAGTAATGGACCACTTTGTAGGTGGAATGGATTTTTCTCAATTCTGTACCCTGTGTACAGTACAGTGCATGTCAGAAATGTCTCAAATTCTAGAACTGTGGGTCTGTACAGGTTTGAATTTGAATATCCTTCCACCTGCAGAAACTCATTCTGCACCAATGCCTGCTTTTAGGTGATACTAATGTTCGGTATTCACATTGAAGCAATGTTTTCTAAAGATGCTGTGGGTGTCTTGCTGACTCTACCAATTCTACATGAACAGCAAATTTGTGCATGTAGATTAACAACTAAGGTTTTTCCATTTGCACACATAGTCATTGTCATTTATTTTATGCAGTCACATTGACAAAAACCTATTACACAAGCATTATTAGAGAGAATGAGGGGACGGAGAGAGCCGGTGAGAGAGGGCATTGCTGCCTTATTCCAGAACTCACACTACCGAAGAAATTCTTACCATATTCGTACATTTTTATTATGCTTTATTATTCCTACAGTCATTATCAGTAAATTACTACATTTCAGTCATTTAGTTTTAGGGGAATCAAGGCTGAAGTAAACTTGACCACAAAGAGCTCAAACTTCACCAATAGGCGTCAGTATGTGACTTTTTTAATTAATTCCAAGAAGCGAGATCCTGCATAGGGGATGACATATTTTTGTCATCTGTGATTGCTCACTCGGGTTTAAAGCAGAAAGAATGTTAGATTCAAAGAATTCAAATGTGTGCTCTTTATAGTCCCTTTCACAGATGAAAACTACAACCCTGAACTTCTTGTCACATTACATACACGAGCTCTTTGTGTGAACACAAATGTCTGAAACGCTTGTACTACACTTTAACCTCCCAGCTCTTGAATATCAAATCCTTCGCATTTCTGACGGTGTCTACATCGAAAGATATTCGCTGAAAAATTCCCGGCAAGCGCATAGTTTTGATGTTTTAATTATGCGAATGAAAGCAAACATCCCTAAGGAAAATTTTCCCTAAGGTTCGGTTTCCAGTCTCGTCAAGTATTGTGGCTGAAGTGCCCTTGAGCAAGGCACTTAACCCTTATCGCTCCCTGGGCATCGTATACAGGGTTGCCCACTGCTCCGGACACGTTTGTTTACTTCATTTTGTGTGTGTATATGTGTGTGTTTTCACCCCCATGCTTCATGGTTAGGACGGTGTTCTTGGCGTTGAACTCATCCTTGTACTCACGATGAAAATACATACAGACCTTCACATTCTTTGTAGATGTTTTTGGTGGAAATAAAAAAAATATATGTGAATGTTTATTTGGTTAAATAATGACCTTATTTTTCCCTCCGAATCCTGCTGAAAGTCGAATAATTTAACATTTTTTCTGAGCCCAAGGTCTCATGTAATTTTGGACCACCGCTGTGTTGATGCACTGCCTATGCACCCCTTCTTGCTTATGGATTTTCGACACTGATACCATCTGTAAATAAACATTATGTTGGGAGTGTCTTCTTAATCTGCGTTTCATTTGCGGCAGCAGACCGTTTCTGACAGCCAGACTCAACCCCTCTGTTCCACGTGTGCAACGAGCTTTAACTTTCATTACAGGCCTTCAGCACAGGGATGTCATTTTGCAGCTGACTGCACTATAAGATTTCACCGAGCTGAGACACAAGAATGTCCCGACTCGAAGAATTTTAGGCAGAGAAAAAAAAAAATAGCTCTCACCTTTTTTTGTGAAGGCGGGGCTAATGAGAACGAGCGGAGTGTTGATTTCAGGCTCAGATGCTCCTCCATGGCTGCCAGTCTCACTCATGCCATGATCACCACACAGCACCAGCAAATTAGACAGCGTTCCCTCAGGTTCCTGGTGGCAGCAAAACCAAAGACAGTAAGAACAGCAGGGAGTAAATTAAGAGGAATTACTCTGTAATTAAAATACATTTTAAAACTACAAATAAATTTAAACTTAAAATGTTAATGTTTTTTAATGAACTAAATAAAGCTAGGCGGCACGGTGGCTTAGTGGTTAGCACGTTCGCCTCTCAGCGCTAGGGATTCCCGGTTCGAATCCCCTTCTGGGTGGAGTTTCCATGTTCTCCCCGTTTCTGCGTGGGTTTCCTCCGGGTTCTCTGGTTTCCTCCACAGTCCAAAAACATGGATGAAGTCTATTGAATTCTCAAAATTGCCCCATATAGAGTGTGTCTGTGTGAGTGAGTGTGTGCCCAGTGATGGATTGGCGCCCTGTCCTGGGTCTATCTGCCCAGCGCCCGAGACGTTCTCCCCTGGATGGGCATGGGGAACCCCACCGCGACCCTAATAGAGGATAAAGCGGGAGATAATGAATGAATGAATAAATAAAGCTAATGTTGTTTAATTTATCTTTCCCTCCCTTCCACTCTCCCTTCTTCTTCTTCATTTCCTCTCCCTCCCCCTCTCCCTCTATCCCCTTAATTTCATTCCCTTCCTTGCTCTGCTCTACCTCACTTCTTCCTCCTAGCCTCCCTCACTACCTGCCCAGCCTCATTGCCTCCCTCCTTCCTCCCTCCACCGCCTCCTTCCATCCTTTCCCACCCACCCTCCTTCTAACACCTGGCCTTCCTTCTTCCCTCCTTCCCTTGTCCGTCCCCACCCTTCCCTTCCCAGAATGTAATCAGTTCTCATTTTAACTTTACAGTAAATGAACATGAACCCTATCAAACATTTATTCAGAATACGAAAAACAGACTACGAAAAAAAAAAATTTGGTTAAAAGCTATTTATGAAACAGTCTAATTGCTTGTAGTGAATTGTTATTGATCCATGAGCCTCTGCAATGCCTGCTAATGCTGTTTGTGTGAACAGCAGCTCTTCTATTTGCACTTGATATAACAAGAATGAAGGGCATTCATATGTTTTTGTCATGAGGAGGTAGAAAGCACTGGTATGGAATTTCATAACAAAACACATCACCTAAGCAAACAGCAAACACATAATGAAACTAGAAGCACAAACGTCATTCACCGCATTCCTCAAGCACTAAACACAAAAACATTTGTTCACAAAAGTTTTAGCAGTTTTCTTTTTGAAAACATTATGGGTTCTAGAGGTCTTCAGAACGGGAACTCCTGTACTTTTTTCATTTTCAGTCCACTACAGGGGTGTGACCATGATTTAAAGGTCACCGTTACAGCAGCAATGGGGAATCCCAAATTTGACCTCCAACGTATCAGGCACAGATACCGACAGCTGTGTCTTGAGACTTCCGGCTCGAACCAGAATCAGAGTCACGGTTAGAGAGTGGAACGCGGGTGTCGTGAGGTATTTTCTGAGTAGAGCACAGCAGTGCATTAATGACCTGCAAAACCTTAAGCAGCAATGCTGTTGACTTCAATTGTGAGTTATTTAATTCTCGATCTATTCAGAAAGTTCTGGTGCTGGAGGATTTAATTCTATAGTGTAAATCGAGCAGGTTTACAGATGAGAGTTACACTCAGTCGTAGGAATCCATTAATGACTAAATGAGGATAGATGTGCAGTCATTAAATATTAATACATTTCATTCTTACTTTACAAATACTCAGATGTTTATTCTCTTGAACTACCTGCTTTTATTCATGAATTTATCAATATATTACACTATATAATAATATATTAGATATCTGTTTAAATACCAAAAAACATCATCCATTCTCCAGTCACACAGTGTTTCTGTGAATAAGCATTAGAATAAGGCCCCACACCACGCAAAATAATAAGGAATAACGAATACCTCTCTGGATCATTTTTAAAATGCCACCTTAGCCCAACTGCCTTCTCCTTCTTACTGCTTTATTATTAAGTTGCCATTTTTTGCAGAACTCCAAAACTGGCATTACTGTTCATTAGCATAACCCTGACTGCAATTTATGTGCCCATCCCCTATTCTTTTTTGCAAGCTGTTTAATTACTCTCTGCAGTAAAAAAAGGACTAGGACACAAACTTAATAAGAGAACTGAAAACCAAATAACATACTCAACTTAAGTTATCAGCTGATACACCGGAGAAGCCCGAAGCAGCCTGCTTGTCGCCACGAAAACACATAGGTTATACAGCCCGTTCCTTTCAAATTGATTTAATTCTGATGAGCTGAGAGCAACCCAGAACTGTCAAGATGCAAATGGAGAGTCAGAAATAAGCTTTCAGTATCAGACATTCTCTGCTATCCGGCGGATTCCAAAAAAGAACTGAAATCCCTCACCAAGCTTGGGCTCTGAAAAAAAAAAAGCCTTTTGCTCCAAGTAATGAGGCTGTGTTGAGTACAAAAGCAGGGCGGTAATTGACCACCGTGAACAGCTGCTGAAGTCATTTCTGATTTAAGGAAAGAAATGTGCCTGAATAAACCGGGTGACCCCGCTGTGAACCAGAGCAGGAAAGATTAAAGACAGCTATAACTACCATCTTACCTTTATGGAAAAGAAAGTGTTTTTTTAAATGAAAAAGAACTAAGGAATAAGTGTTTCATTGTGAGTAAGAATATATGACCACATCAGGCATAGGTAGTAGATACACTGTTCTGTTAATAGAGCACAGGCGAGGATAAAGCTCTGACTGGGCTTCTTTAGTAGACGATGATCTTTGCAACTCATCCATCTTCCAAAACAACCCTCACACAAATGCTGTCTGCTCCACTATGGGCAATTTCATTTTATTTGAAACATAAAAGATGGTGGTTAAAATATTATACTGTACAGGTTATGGGTATAAACATATTGCATCCTATCTTAAATCTTTGCGATGTTCATTGCTATCCTACACCCTGCCAGCAGTTTATTCTACCTGTGTCATTTAAATAGCAATCTTGCTTTGTCTTAAATTGTGTTCAGGTACATTTTTAGTATATTGATACCTTGACAATGGAAAACACAGTTACACCACTGACAGTTTTCATGATCTCCCCGTGTCTGCATGGGTTTCCTCTCTGGTTTTCTCCCACAGTAAATTTTACTCCCACAGTAAAATCCAAAAACGTGGATTCAAGGTACATTCGATGCTCTAAATTGCCTCATATAGAGTGTGTGTGTTTTGTTTATGTGTCTGTGTGATTGAATGTGCCCAGCAATAGATGTGCTGAAAAAATAGTGCTGAAACGTTCTCCTTTGAATAGCCATGAAGAACCCTCCCTAGTTCTTGGTAAAGAATTAAGCAGAAGATGATGAGGTGAGACGGCACGGTGGCTTAGTGGTTAGCACGTTTGTCTCTCAGCGCTAGGGATTCCCGGTTCGAATCCCCATCTGGGTGGAGTTTCCGTGTTCTCCTTGTGTCTGCGTGGGTTTCCTCCGGGTTCTCCGGTTTCCTCCCACAGTCCAAAAACATGGATCAAGTCAATTGAATTCTCGAAATTGCCCCATGTAGAGTGTGTCTGTGTAAGTGAGTGTGTGCCCAGTGATGGATTGGCACCCTGTCCTGGGTCTATCTGCCCAGCGCCCGAGACGTTCTCCCCTGGATGGGCATGGGGAACCCCACCGCGACCCTAGTAGAGGATAAAGCGGGAGATAATGAATGAATGAATGATGAGATGAGGTTAGTAAATGGATAACATGGACAAAATGGATGCCCCCCCCTCCCTTTTACCTAGCCGCTCACCAGCCTGCTGTCTGCAGGGGAACAATGTCACCCAAAAGAGAGCAATGCAAAGCCAGCTCTGAGGAAACCTTAAAACGACGGCACTCGCAGGAGATGTTAGTTTAGTGAATGCTAAAGCCTGCAGAGACTGAAAACATGAAGTGAAGTGAAATAAAGCAGTCCCATGAGTTTGAGTTAATGACTTACTTTTCAAAGGTCAAATATGTGTAGTCCGTAATTCCACAGTAGGAGTTATATAAGATACTAAAGAAACTATTTGTTGCCATTCTATTAACTGTGTAGTCATATTTACTTGGGAGTATTTCAGGTATTACTTCACAAATCGTATGCATGCAGCCCCAGCAATCCTTATAATGCTAAAGTCCTTGCTTCCAACAGTGAGAAGGAAGCACAAATGAAGGCAGAATGCTCGGTGGGATTTTCTCAAGTCCCCGCTGAAATCCGCTGCTTCAATTATTGGCTTTGAGGATCTCTCATAGAGATGGTGGGAATCTTTACCTGAAGAAAAGCAGGGATGGGGATTTGGCATTTCCATCTGGTTGGTAAAAGAGCAACAGCTAATCATAGATGTAACATCAAACTGAAGAAAATCAAAATAAAGAAACGCTGTATACGAACATGAAGATATTAATTCTGTATTTTATTCCACGCACATCATATTCAGCTAATTTCTTCTTCATAAACATTCTTGGTTAAATTTACACACTTCTCTTCCACTTAATTCTATGTAGGGGCTGCTGGAGGGTTCCTCATACCCATCCAGGGGAGAAAGTTTCAAGCGTTCGGCAGATATACAAGGGACAGGGCATCGCTGGGCACACTCACTCTTTTTCTCACACATTCAATTTATATTAAATCCATGTTTTTGAAATGTGAGAGGAAACCAGAGAATCCGAAGGAAACCCACACGGACACAGGGAGAACATGGAAACTCCACCCAGATTGGGATTTGAACCAGGACCTGCAGTGCTGAGAGGCAAACATGCTAAGCACTAAGCCACCGTGCTGCCCCTCATCTTATTATTTTCCTCTTTATTCTATACTAAGGACTAGGATTGGGGGAGGGGGTCTGTGGGTGTTTGTACCAAGCGATGGATTGGCACTCTGTCCTGGGTAAGCGTCTTACAGCTTCCATCACCTGCCCTTCCATTCAGGGGACACCAGTGAGACTGACTGTGCCTCACTGCCAGCGGACAGCTGAGTGGTGGTACCAAATGCACTCCACCTCCTCTGCTCCCATATGCAGCAGAACTAGCTTTATATCCAAAATATTACAGCAGCATAGTCACATACAACCGATGTATTTAATAAAAAAGACTTTAATCCACAGCATTCTCTCCAGATACGGAGATATGAGAAAATCTTAATATCCGACAAACATTCATTTTAAAGCATGCAATACAAACGAGTGAGAGGAAGCTATTTTTCTTTATTCCGAATTGGAACCTATTAACTGGGAGGATTGGCATCACTATCTGCACACCATATGTAACTGGGACAGAGGACACCCTGGTGTGACATGGATTTAGGCATGTGATTACTAATTAGTTACCTATTCAGCAAGCTCAATTGGAAATGAACAATTTTAGAGTAGGAACTCCAGCTGTATTGCTTGAGTGGTTGAATAATGCAGCAAACCCTTCAAATAAATAAGTCTTGGCATTAATTTCTGGTGAAAAAAAGAAGCAGGATGAAAATGTGAAGCTCTGCAGAGCAAGATTCTATTGTTTCTGGTATACCAACAGATAAGGCAATTTATCTTGCGAACAGCATTCATGTGTTCATTTACAGCTCCATATGTTAAACTGGAAAAGCGCCACGGTTTCTGTTTATAAATATAATGACAAATTGCTGACATTAAGACAAAGAGGAGGGGATAATGACTGTTTGTTCCCTGAATGTTTAACATGGCGTATAAATTCAAGTTTTACAACCTGCTGAAGTACCTCAAACTTAATACTTCATTCATTATCTTCCGCTTATGCGATTCAGGGGAAGAATGTTTCAGGCGCTGGGCAGATACACCAAGAACAGGATGCCAATCTATCACTGGGCATGCAAACACACTCACACAGACACAATTCATATGGGCATATTGGGCTATTTAGAACATTCAACTTACATTTAATCCATATTTTTGGACTGTGGGAGAAAACTGGAGAACCCGAAGTATGTATGTATGTATATATTTATATTACCTACTGTGCTTGCACAGAGGATTTTGTCCTCCACATTAAACCCATCTATGCAGTGAGGTAATGGTGGTAATGCCCCAGCACGAACATGAAAACAATAGGAACATAATTGGCTTTGGATGCACCTGCAGGTAAAGCGTATCAGAGGGGCATCTGAGCCATATTGCATCAGCGAGTAAAAATAAATAAATAAAAATAGTACTAAAAAATAAAAAATGTGAACCATGTTACATTACACAAACTCGTGGGTATAGCAACTAGTTCTTTCTTTGTATTAAAAATTATTAACACTATACACATGTATCCAACACTACTGCTAAATAACAAGACGGGGGACTAACACAACCATCTCTCCATTCGATTTCCAATATAATTAGATGCCAAAAGAGAATCCCACAAATTATTATTCTGTCAGCATTTATTCTATTAGCAGTTCCACCATGCCTCTGTGTCCACCTCTACAAACAAGGTTGCCAGATCTGTGCTACAAAAGGACTCCCCACCAACAAACACCTTTGATGAAGACCAGCTTGGAAGCAAAGGCAGAAATGTGCTTTCAGAGAAAAGGTCAGAGTAACTTCATTTCCTCAAACTTACTCCACAAAGACGCTGAGCTACTTTTCAATCGATCCACAGACCATTAATCATCATTTCTTACAAATCCCTTTTGCTAAGAGGAAAAGTTATCACTTACATAAATACAGCAAACAGGCGAAAAGATTAAAAATAACACTTTGAAAGTGTTTTCCACAGCAAACATTCAGGAACAGGACAGGAGAAGAATTAGAATATCCACTGCCCTGTGTATTGTCTGAGGAAATACGTTCAGTATCCGCGAAACTTCCGTTAATAGAATAGATTGTCGCTTCATTGGATGGTCCGGCTGAATCTCTTGAAAAATGAGCCCATGATGATGAAGCCTTTATGATGAAGCAGAGAGCTCCTGCTTTGTAGTTATAATTGGATTTTGGCGATGGCAATGGCAGGTTCTCTAAAGACCTTGTTTATTACATACAGCATTTTAGTTCCTGGACCAAAAGAGCTAAATTAGCTTGCAGCCTGAAATGCAAACCCACAAGTCTAAACTTGGTAAAGTTGTTAATATAAGATACTAGCCGCTTGGCCCGGGCTTGTGATGACATTTTCTGCAAACTTTTTTTTGATTTATGCGTGCTGTGTCGCCCTGCGCCCAAACAACACCAGGCTCTCAAAGAGGTTGGTTCAGACTGGTTTCTTAACCACAAGCCTACGACAGTCCTGTATTTTCCCTGTATTTATAATACTTTTCCAGTAATTAATATACGTATCCTATGTATTCCCCCTTGTCGGTTTTCTCTGGGTTCTCTAGTTTTCTTCTAAGTCTAAAAACCTGCTACTCTAAATTGCCCCCACAAAGTGTGTATAAGCATTTTTTGTGAATAAGTGTGCCCAGCGATGAATTGGCGCCATGTCCTGGGTGTAGCATCTGAAAATTTTCTCTATTAATGTGCATGGGGAACCCCTTTTGTGACCCTGCAACCCCTTTGCAGTTAATATAATGAAATGATATGTGATAATGAAACACAAAGAAAAACATATACAGCTTAATTTAAGTGAGTGACTGTGGATGATTGCACTGATTGTGGAGACGAAGGAGAGAAAGGTATTTAAAGAGAGGCGAAGCACGCAATGAGGAGGAAGGTAACAATATTGCAGCGGGGCAATAGAACAGATGACGCCGGACATGCAAATGGTGTGTTGACTTTCATGCCGACATGTTACATCATCTTGTTGTTCAATCAGTAAATCAATTATGATTTTACACTAATATATTAAAATGAGGCGGCACGGTGGCTTAGTGGTTAGCACTTTCGCCTTTCAGCGCTAGGGATTCCCTGTTCGAATCCCCATCTGGGTGGAGTTTCCATGTTCTCCCCGTGTCTGCGTGGGTTTCTTCCGGGTTCTCCGGTTTCCTCCCACAGTCCAAAAATGGATCAAGTTAATTGAATTCTCAAAATTGCCCCATATAGAGTATGTCTGTGTGAGTGAGTGTGTGCCCAGCAATGGATTGGCGCCCTGTCCTGGGTCTATCTGCCCAGCGCCCGAGACGTTCTCCCCTGGATGGGCATGGGGAACCCCACCGCGACCCTAATAGAGGATAAAGCGAGAGATAATGAATGAATGAATGAATATTAAAATGAAATTTCCAGGAAGCAGATCAAACACACGAATGTGGGGTCAATAATTATTTGGGTTCTGCAATTTCTAAAAGAATTCTAACTGACTATTTTACAAAAAGATGTGCAGGGACTTTCTCTCTCACACCTGTTAATGGAAGTGCGACTGACTGTGAGTGTTAAAGGAGCTTTCAGCGCCCTCTACCAGTGAAAGAAACACAACTAACAACATACTTGCCTTGCATACTGTACTTCAATATGCACTGCTTTAAGTAAAAGGGGGATTTTGTGACCATGCAGTAAAACATAAAGCAGATGGACATAAGAAAAAACTAAATTAGTAGACATTTGTGAATAATTTACCAATTTAAGAATCCATACACAAAAACAAGAATTTAAACAAAAATCACAGTGGTTCTGTCACAATGTCTCAGCTACGACAACCACAAAGCTGAGAGACTTCAAAGCTCTATAAGGGAGTAAAAAAAAAAAGAAAACAAAACAAAATATTTACAACTGAATAAAACTGTTTTAAAGGGGTCTTGAATTGATTGTTTTTAAAGGTGAGTTAAAACTCCAAGGCTGGCTGTGGTTAAAAATGCAAGAGAACAGAGTAGCAGTTAGAATATCATTAAATAAAACATCAGCAATGCAAGCCGCCAGACTCTCCAGATAAACTCATCAAAGCCTGACAATATTCACCCAACCAGCTGACTGAGCCGTGTGCCGGGGCATCAGATGGATACCTCATAAAACATGAAGACATGAAGTGGAATAAACACAATAGAACATAGAGCAAGTGCAGATAATAAAATAAAAAACGCTCATTCAAAACTGATCATGAGAAGCTCGGAGGTGTCTGATGTTTAAGACCACTTTTAAAGACAGACATTAAAATTTCTCCAATAACTTTAACTGCACTTTGTACTTATTAGGCAATGATATTGTATTTATTATTTATTGTATTCAGAACACTCAGCTGTCCTGTGAATAATTTTATGATTGAATTATATGAATATGAATCATTTTATGAGATTTCCTGTTATTTCAGAACTAAAAGGTACAGGGTTTTCTCTAAATGTCGCTCGTGTGAGCATCATACCTGCAGCTGAAGCATTATTCTGCCTTTAAACTGAGCATAATGATGAGCTTAAATTTATTCATTAGGAACCTGTCTGTATTTTTATGGCTATATACTGTAAGCAAAGCTGAATGATTTCAGTGGAAGTCACTTGTTTTCAGAATGGCATGTTCAGGATTAAATACGAGTTGAATTCATAATTATATAGAATGATATAATTAAAATTTATTTCCATTACTGACAGCTGGCTGGAAATTGAATCAGTGCAGGCGGTGGCTCAGAAAATCCACAGCACCGCAGATAATCAAGACTCAGATTGATATGGAAATAAAACTACACACAGCAATAGAGAGATAAGCCCTGATGGTGTTAGGAGACAGTATGGGATACGTACCGCTGCAAGGAGGGAGTTGTAGATTTTTTTAACGACCTCATCCATCTCAAGGAGCTTAGGCCCAATAAGAGAACTGTATGGTCCACTGATGTGTCCGATGTGGTCCAGGCCAAGATAATGCAGGATCAACATGTCCCAGTCATCTCTCTTTAGAGTGCTGCTTAAATGCCGTGTTACATTATTATCCACCTGAGACGCACACATAATGAAAGCATTAGTCATAGAATTGTTTCGGCGATATTATGCTATAAGAAAACGTGGGTCCACAGGCACAGTGATACAGAGATAAAGTTTGACATTTGCACAGGATGATAACCTTGTCAGGAAAAAAAAATACAGCACAATCACTGTATAAACAACCTTTTAAAACGTTTACCAGTCTGAAGGTGTAAATTAAAGACACGCTTTAATTGACTTTTCACCGGTGTCATGATTTCAGTGTTAAATATCACCCTGACATTCATTCGAATAAAGAATTAGAATGTCTTCTTATCATTTAAGATTTGATGAGCTGTAATTAAGTGAATAACACAATGTTCTATATCTCATCTATTTTTTCATTTATTTTCTGCTTCATCTTTGTTCTAATACTAGGGTCGCGAGGGGTTCCCTATTTAGTGTGACTATAAATTAGCCTCACTAAATTGCACCTATTATATTGTGTGTGTGGCATGGGGAACTTCTAGTTTATAGCATAGGATTAAGAGGAAAATTATGAAATGAAAGGATCACAAGCATATCATACTACAAAATGTGGGTGTGTGCTGTAAAATTACTATTTGATTCAACTAAATCAAAGCAGGCAGCACGGTGGCTTAGTGGTTAGCACGTTTGCCTCTCAGCGCTAGGGATTCCCGGTTCGAATCCCCATCTGGGTGGAGTTTCCATGTTCTCCCCGTGTCTGCGTGGGTTTCCTCCGGGATCTCCGGTTTCCTCCCACAGTCCAAAAACATGGATCAAGTCAATTGAATTCTCAAAATTGCCCCATATAAAGTGTGTCTGTGTGAGTGAGTGTGTGCCCAGTGATGGATTGGCGCCCTGTCCTGGGTCTATATGCCTAGCGCCTGAGACGTTCTCCCCTGGATGGGCATGTGGACCCCCACCTCGACCCTAATAGAGGATAAAGTGGGAGATAATGAATGAATAAATAAATCAAAGCAGGTTGTCTACATAGAGTTGGTCATACAGTGTGGAAGACTCTGTATGAAAAATCTTCTTTTAAAAATGCTAGGGTGAGCAGAGATATCACACTGGGATGAACTTCCTATGGTCCTAACTTTTCTAAATGGCTCAGTTAATGAGCAAAATCAACATTGTTGAGTGAAGGAAAAAATGCATGAGACTATATGCAGAGTCCTCACAGAGTACACAAGAATGATACAAGTAAAAACAAATCTGGTTTGTTTTAATGAGGGATCAAGAGACAGCTACCTGCTGAGTTCTGCCCTCAGACACAGCTACCCGAACAACATGCTGAAGAGTCGGTCAGCTAGCAATTATTTAATGCATTTGTTTTTAGTATGCTGTATGGATTTCTTTCAGAGAGGTCACTAATTCTGCTACTGCAATGTCAAACCACAAACCAAGTTTTGTATTACTTTAGAGTTTGTTATATTTTTGTATTTTGGAGAACACTAATATGACCAAATACTGACAAATTTTTTTTCATAATTTCAGAAAAGCCTCGGGTTGGGAATGATGTGTGAGTTGGGAATGATGTATGGGACAGGGATACGTCTCAAAACGTTCTCCAATGGATGGGCATTGGGAATCCACTTGTGACCCTAATAGAGGATTAAGCGAAAGATAATGAATGAATGAATTATGTGCTAATATGAATGCATTCTCCTTCATAGAGAGATTTATAAAAACACTTTACCTATAATGTCTATAAAGAGAGCTTATGAACTGTTATAAACTGTAAACATCTCTTTTAAGTGCATACTGTATGTTTAATTAATTATTTCCCTGAAAAGACCTTAAACACAAATGTTATAAAGCTTTACGCCATTTGTCTCCACAATAAGTTAATGAACAAATAAAATATTAATTTTTTTATAATGCAAGTCGCTTTGGGTTATAAAGCCGTATGGCATATATCTTATAACATTTTATATGTGTGGTTATAAACAGTTATATGCATTAAGAGGCTTCAGACAAGTGATATAAAACATCATGAATACTTAATAAAGAATCATGAACGTGTTCATAATGCATTATAAATACAGAATTCATAGAAAGTGTTCCAAAAACAAGTTATTTAGGTCCATACCTCAGTGTAATCAGAGACAAAGAAAGAGGTAGTGCCATCATATTCCATAAAATGCTGGGGAAAGAGCCGGACCCACGTGTCATCGCCGTAGAAGATGATTCTTTTACCGGCATCTTTGGCTTGCCAGAGGAGGTTATCCTCCAGAAGAGCTGGAGAGTTCAAGTTCAGGACAACATCAATGAAGCCTGGAATGCTGCCTGTGGTCAGAGCCTAGACAAAAAAAATGTACATTGTAGATCAGAAAAATAAGGTTTCAAGTATAAACATGGACAGCTAGGTAAAAAAAAAGTAATAAAAAAAGTGACTGTGGACATGAATCCAACAAAGTGATTTAAGACTTCAGAACTGCACTGATAAACATGGCAAACTTTTAAAGGAGATTTTTAAAAAGACACAACACGCAAGTCATTATCATTTTCTGTCACACTTCTAAGCATTTATTATATCTGGGGAATAAATCCCCATTAGTCATGCTTCTTTAAAAGATACCCCAAAGCATGGGCTCATTCTCTGAGACACCGGGTCTCCTCCTTATTTAAAATGGAGGAGAGAAAAAAAGTCTATTTTTATTACTGGCTCATGAGCTTTCCCCATCCGCCCATAATGACACAGCTTTTGTTACATTGTCAGTAAACCGCAAGCAATTACAGCACTCCACCTTGCATCCACTACAGGACAACTGCTGCTGCAGACCCAACCTCCGAACCACAGAATGCCCCTGGCATAGCCGAAGGGCAATTAGGATAGCTATAGCTAAGACCAATCAGAGCTAGATGTATCTTCCACTTTCTTTTTTTCCCTGATTTCCTCATTTTAGGAAAGGAGTTTTTGACAGGCAAGTTAGATGAGGTGAATGACATTTTAAATGAGGCCTGCGGGTGCAAAGATAAGACAGAGGAAGACTGCATCGCCTGTGAGAACGTGATTAGTGTTTTTAAATCTGTCAATAAATAAATCTGCCTCCTAAAGAGGCATCCACGGCTGTTTATTATTCAGGCTCAAAAACATTAGGCATATTGGCAATGTCTTGACACATTCATCCATCCATTATCTTCCACTTAATCCAGTTGTGGGGGGTTCCCCATGCCCATTCAGGGAGGAGCAGATATACCCAAGACAGTCTATCGCTGGGAACACACCCAATCTCATAGTAACACAAACACACACAATATATGGGGCAATATAGAACAGCCAATACACACAGGGAGAACATGGAAAGTCCACCCAGATTGGGATTCCAACCTAGATCCATTAATCCCCCATGCTGTCCTGGTACAATCATATATTTAAAAAAAAAAAAATAAAGATAATGTACTGATGCTATTCAACAACATCAAAAACTATGTTCAGTGAATCAGACCGCAAACTTTCACTCATCCCGGAAATATGTATATTAAATAATCTCCTGATCAGAGGACAAATTAAAGAAAACTTTTAAAGACCAATTTAAAAAATGTACACGTCGACAAAGCATTTCCCTGCTCAGTAACACAGACTTTAACGAAACCTTTGTATTATATTGCAAACCGATGGATAGCACTTATGGCAAGGCACTGATGGCTCTGTCTCGGAAAGTGGAGGAGGAAGACAGGTCTGAAAGATGGTTGTTTTCTTTGTCTTAGCTCAGCACCAGAGCAATATCTGTCAATCATGGTGTTGACGCTAACTCACAAACTGTCTGTTGAGATACTGAGGGTTTTAGTTTAAGTTTCTGACATGCCACAATCCTACAGACATTGCCTGTTCTTTTTCTTCTTTTTATTTTGCTTCTTTTAGTTTGAGCCTCATAGTACATGTACTGTATGGTATAGATCAAACTAAAATGTTATCAAATGGTCAAAATCTCAACCATTCAGTAGCAGAACAGGATCAGAGTATTTACAGATTATTTACAGCTCTTCTGAGCAGTGCCACAATCAATACGTTAATTAGAAGCTTAGTCTGCTTACAAGTGCCGTCGGTGTGTGGAGGAGAAATGCAGCTCAATTACAGTTACAGTACCAGTCAAACATTTAACCCATTGAATACAATACAATATAAAACTTGGGGTATATTATTCATTTATGATTAGCTTTTAGGTTTAGTCTAGTTTAATTAAACATATGTGTATTTATGGTCTAGTTTGAAATCCCTATCTAGAAATAAACCATGCTCCCCCATCTAATAATAAATCTACAATACACGTGTAGGTAGAATAAAGGTTTTCTGAAGTTTTTACTGGATCTCAGGTCACAGCTTTTAATAAACTCAATCCAAAAAAGGGTGAGTGGAAAGAAGGTAAGAAATCACAGGGATTATTACCTGACATTTTGAACTACAGTGAAGTTAAAGCTCAGGTCTCTGTATTCTGTGAACGTTTGTTTATGAACTAATGAACTGAACTGTGTGTGAATGCTCTGAATTGACTGTCACTGCACCGCTGACCTCTGATCCATGTATTATAGTGTAATGATAATAGAGGAAAATTGCTCTGAAGTCAGCGCCACAGCAATCATTAGAAGCTTGATTGCATATTTTGATAAAAGAGAATGTGACCGGACTGATATGTTATGAAACATACGAATACTCTTCAAAAAATCAAACAGTGCTTGGATTGGTGTTTTGGTATTGTGCAGAGGCGGCATGGCTGGGACTGTGCCGCCTGTGTCTGTGACAATGCATATAAACAAGTGTGTGTGTGTGTGTCATGTCCTATAGTGTGCAGCTCACAGTAAAAAAAAAAAAAAAACTCACTAAACTAAATCCCATCAAGCAGAATTACTGTAAAGCTTTCTGAATCTCCAACTCCGCCCTGCCTGCTGTATTACTGTGAGCCATAACACTGTAAACGGATCACTGTCTGTTCTCGTAAGCTTTTATTAAATATTGATTGTTTCATAAACCACGGAAGATGCCTAATGTGTCTCTAAAGGGCTCAGCAGAGGTGAGGCTACAAGTCCTCTGTTTTCAAGATTGCATTTTCTTAGAAATGTGTTAAAGCGGATTCCATTAAGTAGATTCAAGTTACTTGTAAGAAAGCAGAATATAATGTGGAAACACTTGCCACCTTGGGAGCTCCATCTGATTTTTCTTTCTTAGAAAAATATATGCGCGCTGTCTAAATGACTTGTATCTACAGTCAGAGTCTAGAGCAAGGTCAGCTGTCATGGTACAGAACATGTTGCGACTTCAACCATATTCCCTTTTCACCATGAGTGAATATTAGATACTTTCTTAGACACCTAAAAGACTGCTGCCAGACTGTGAGCTGGCACAGAAGCTATTCTTTATTTAAAGGTTAATAAATCAAACACTACTAGGATCACTGGAAATCTGCTTTTGGCAAGAATTTCTTGTATGACAACGTATTTCACAGAACTACGGAACTGACTCGTACTCTTGTCATCTTGTGGTTCGTTGTGTTAAAACTTGCTCTGATGATAAAGCTGTACTCTGTATTTTATAAGTATTGTCATCACAATCCAATTTTCCAAAAAGTCGGAAATGAATGCGCTCAAACTCCAGAACCTACAGGACAGCGCCGGGGGAACTTTACTTCGAAAGGATGTGACACCAAAGAAAAAAAGGGCACTTGAATCAATACAGATTTCAACAAGATGAACACTTAATTCCGGGTAACGTCCAAAATGAGGAGCAAAACATTGGACAGAAGTGCTGTTAGAGTTTTTAAACTTTTTTGTTCACCCACTGTGTACTTTGTGGACAAATCCACTGTATTGATCAACCTTTTTGATTTGTCTGTCATTCTCAAATTTTTCATCAGTGCTTATAAGATGCTGCTTCGTGGAAGCTGGTGATGAGACATTTCTGGTTGAATATTACAGCCTAAAAGCATGTTTATTCATGACCATCAATCCAGCAGAGTGAACATGACTGTGGTTCCAAAATGAACAGATCACTGAAATCACTGTATTGCTCTTTTATCAAAATTGCTTTAGCAATCTAACCAAGTTACAAGAAAGCAAGCAAAACTGTAGCCATAGCAGGAAGCCTTGGTGGAAGGTACCAAAATTGTCAAGTTCCTATTCATGCACCGAGGGAAAATCATATGGGAAAATTATTCAGACCCATGACTTGATTGAACTGAGAAGTTTGATTGATTACTGTCCATTATGCCACCTAATTCTATTTGAACGTAACCTGAAGGGAAAAGGCTCAAAATAAACAATGAAAGTGTAATGGAAGTCAAATGGAAGAGGGCAAAACAAATTAGGAGCCACAAAGAAGCGGGAGGAAAAAGGATGAGGACCTATTAGTGTGGGAAGAGGTTGTTACCTCTCAACACTCTTGGTACATTTTAAGGATTTCCATAGGAAAGATAATTGTGTGGGCTTTTTTTTCTTCTGTTCATTTCGTAGGGGACACAGCAAGCGACCCAGAAAATAACATACAGCAGGATAAAAGAGGCACATTAAACCTTGCACTATGACCAGATGTGTGTGTGTGTGTGTGTGTGTGCCTGTCCTGGGTGTATCTGCCCAGCACCTGCAACGTTCTCCCCTGGATGTGCTAGGAACCCCCCATGATGCTACTTTCACCATGCATCAGGCTACAGCTACAGATCACATTTCAATTACTTTTTAGTTTTGTTGGTCATAAATGTAGTGGGCGGCACGGTGGCTTAGTGGTTAGCACGTTAGCCTCTCAGCGCTAGGGATTCCCGGTTCAAATCCCCATCTGGGTGGAGTTTCCATGTTCTCCCCGTGTCCGCGTGGGTTTCCTCTGGGTTCTCCGGTTTCCTCCCACAGTCCAAAAACATGGATCAAGTCAATTGAATTCTCAAAATTGCCCCATATAGAGTGTGTCTGTGTGAGTGAGTGTGTGCCCAGCGATGGATTGGCGCCCTGTCCTGGGTCTATCTGCCCAGCGCCCGAGACGTTCTCCCCTGGATGGGCATGGAGAACCCCACCGCGACCCTAATAGAGGAAAAAGCGGGAGATAATGAATGAATGAATGAATAAATGTAGTGATAAGCGACTGTTGGACACGTGCCAACCACTAAGCCACCGTGCTGCCCGGTAGCTAAATCAAAGCTAACCAGAAGGGTTGCACCAGAAGGGCATTTGGTATAAAACTGTGCCAAGTTGAATATGTGGATTTTCCCATTGTGGTGACCCCTAACGGAAACAGCCGAAAGAGGAAGGAGGAGCACACGCAGTGCTGTCATGGTGATGCATAGGAGAATTCAATGAGAAGTCAGCCAGTCAAACTTCTCAGCATCTCCACGTAAAATATTCATTTCGATTTCCTGCGCATATTTAAGCACTGTTCTTTCTAGGTCTTGGCATTATGCTAAAATATTAGAACTTGGAGACAGGCACAGTACGTTATAATGAGAAAGCAGACAGTGATTTGGATTTCATTATGTCATCCCAGTTTAAATAAGAGGGCAGCACAGGGGTAGAGTGGTTCGCACGTCCATCTTTTAGCACTGGGGATTTAGGTTCAAAACCCGATCTGGGTGGAGTTTTCATGTTCTCCCCGTGTCCACGTGGATTTTCTCCGGTTTCATCCCACAGTCCAAAAAAATGGATGTTGGGTGAATTCATTCATTCATTATCTCCCGCTTTATCCTTTATTAGGGTCGCGGTGGGGTTCCCCATGCCCATCCAGGGGAGAACGTCTCGGGCGCTGGGCAGATAGACCCAGGACAGGGCGCCAATCTGTCGCTGGGCACACACTCACACACTCAAACACACTCTATATGGGGCAATTTTGAGAATTCAATTGACTTGATCCATGTTTTTGGACTGTGGGAGGAAACCGGAGAACCCGGAGGAAACCCACGCAGACACGGGGAGAACATGGAAACTCCACCCAGATGGGGATTCAAACCGGGAATCCCTAGTGCTGAGAGGCAAACGTGCTAACCACTAAGCCACCGTGCCGCCCTGTTGGGTGAATTGGTGGCTTTAAATTGTTCCATATAGTGCGCATGCGCTCATATTTGGATTGGCACCCTGGGTGTATCAGCTCAGAGCCCGAAACATTCTCCACTGGATGGGCATGGGAGACCCCCCCCTCCAACCCTAGCAGAGAATTAAGTAAAAAAATGAGAGGGGATGAGATGAGATTAAACAAGCTGCTCTAGTTAGAAATCTCTAGTTAGAGGTGAACAGTTCTGCTGCCATCTACTGGACAGTCAAAATGTACAGACCACCAAGGACCATATTTACTGTATTGTATTTGTGATAAACGTTGCTAACGTGAAAGAGCTGGTCCCACTTGTCCACAATTTCTCACAAATATATTCAGCAGTTTCCTGCAGAAAACCACTGCTGGGTTCATGAAACAAAAGAGGTCAATACTGTGTGTGTGATGACGCGGAGTGTGAATTTCCTTGGTTGGCAGTGAACATCACACAATTAAGGATTCCACCGTATAAAATGATGGTAATAAAAGGTCCTAAAATGTTTACAAACAGCTTCACGCTGCTATAATACATCACTGTTATCTTATTCAGCCAGTTTACAACCACCCCCGTTTCTAATCTTAATGTACGACTCACTGTCTATGGTGAAATGCTGACAAGCAATTTAAAGACTGCAATCTTTGCTGTTTTCAAATCCGTACATTTTAAGTGCCATTATCAGGACACTCCTGACTATTTATGCACCGTGCAAAATTTAAAAGAAGCTGCATCTATGCAAGCAGCAGCACTTACTAAATCCAATACAGTCATGGGAAATATTGGCACCCCTTTGCAATAACAAATTACAGTTCAGTGCATTGTATTAACTCCAGGAGGAAGGGAGAGGGGAGGTTAAAGCTTATCATTAAAAATGAAAGCTTAGCATATTCCATACAGAACCCTAGAAATAAACTAAAAATGATCATAAGTAATAACTAACTGTAATTAACCACCCATCTTAAATAATTTGTCTCCATCCAATAAAACATTAAAAACATTTTGTCTTAACACATGCGACATACTGTGCACTGATCGCATGTATTTACTCACCTTGATTCTCGGCATAGTGACAGTAGGAGGTCTCGCTTTAGCAATGTAGCTCAGGGATGCTCCCTTCTCCAGTACATGCCGAGTGAAAGGCATGAACTGCTTCCCACTGGGCCCGAAGACAAAGTCTTCTCTTAATCCATCTATTAATAAAATTATCACCCTTTTAAATAAGGGAGGGGGTACTTTGGTTGCATTGGGTCCATTTCCTGCAGGCAAAGGAAAATATAAATAAGAAGATTAATATTATACTCGAAAAAATGTAAGGAAGTCAACAGTTTGGTTTGTTCAGAAAAGTATAATGGTATAAAGAATCTTAAAAAAAAATAAATCTACAGTGAAGTGTCTAGCATGTTCGCCTCACAACTCTGTGGATCCCGGTTGGAATCCAGACCTGGGTGGAGTTTCAATGTTCTCCTCGTGTCCAAGTGGGTTTCCTCTGGGTTCTCCGGCTTTCTCCCACAGTACAAAAACATGTATTCAAGTTGAATGAAATGCTCTAAATTGCCCCATATAGTGTGTGTCTGTCTGAGTTAGTGTACCCAGAAATCTCTCCCTGGATGGGTATGGGCAGCCCGCCGCAACCCTAGTAGAGGATTAAGCAGAAGTTTATGAAAAAATTTTACATTGAATCCATGTTATTGGATTGTGGGAGGAAACCCACACAGACACGAGGAGAACAGGAAAACTCCATCCAGATTGGGATTCAAACCTGGATCAACAGCACTGAGGGGTGAACGTGCTAATCATTAAGCCCCCATGCCACCTACAATTGTAATTTATTCATTCATTCATTCATTCATTGTCTCCCGCTTTATCCTATATTAGGGTCGCGGTGGGGTACCCCATGCCCATCCAGGGGAGAACGTCTCGGGCGCTGGGCAGACACACCCAGGACAGGGCGCCAATCTATCGCTGGGCACACACTCACTCACACAAACACACTCTATATGGGGCAATTTGGAGAACTCAATTGACTTGATCCATGTTTTTGGACTGTGGGAGGAAACCGGAGAACCCGGAGGAAACCAACGCAGACACGGAGAGAACATGGAAACTCCACCCAGATGGGGATTCGAACCAGGAATCCCTAGCGCTGAGAGGCGAAACGTTACCACTAAGCCACCGTGCCGCCAATGTAATTTAATATTTTTTAATTATGAAGTAGTCACCTCCACATTTCACTCTTTAATTGTAACTGTTATGAATTTATTTGTGATAAATAAAGAAATCTGAATATCTACACACACACACACACACACAATATATGTCTTGTTAAACCTTTTTCTGTGACTGTTCAATATATTTATTATTGGGAATATGTGACAAATAAAAGGTGGCATGGTGGCTTAGTGGTTAACACGTTCGCCTCTCAGCACTAGGGATTCCCGGTTCGGATCCCCATCTGGGTGGAGTTTCCATGTTCTCCCCGTGTCTGCGTGGGTTTCCTCCGGGTTCTCCGGTTTCCTGCCACAGTCCAAAAACATGGATCAAGTCAATTGACTTCTCAAAATTGCCCCATATAGAGTGTGTCTGAGTGAGTGAGTGTGTGCCCAGCGATGGATTGGCGCCCTGTCCTGGGTCTATCTGCCCAGCGCCCGAGACGTTCTCCCCTGGATGGGCATGGGGAACCCCACCGTAACCCTAATAGAGGATAAAACGGGAGATAAGGAATGAATGAGACAAATAAATCTTTAAGCCTGTATACATGTACTGTATTTGACTTGTAAAGCGTGTTCGGCTCTTTTACCACTGCACATGTAAAATCTGCGCCCAGAAATATATCTATGCCCCAGTTCACCCGCCGTTACGGGCAAAGTGCGCAAACAGACGAAATGTTCTGTAAACGTCCAGCATGTTGTTTATTTCTTGCTTAAATATAATAGAAAAGGAGCAGAACCACAATGACGTCTTACCTGCCATCGGTTCCAGCGGTAGATCAGAGAGTTTGTTGTTTGATGAGAATGATGATTTAATCGGAACTGGAAAAAATCCTCTTAGAAATAAAGCAAGACCCAGTAATTTAATCAGGAGACAGAGGGACGCGAATACCGACGAACTGAGTCTCATGGTGCGGCTCTCTTTAGTGCTTGGATGGTTATTATGTGATGATTATGGGATGTAGTTGTGAATTGTCAGATTAGATATAGCCGTGTTCACGCGCGGTGCGTAATCCTCCTCATCTGTTTAAATGATGCGCCATGAAAAACGATTCCTGCGAGCAATCGGGAGCCACGTGGAGACGCTGAGAACAAGTCACTGCTGCATCTCGGAGTTCTGTTGATCAACAAACTAATGAATGAAAACGCGATGGGAAATTGACATTTCCGTGTTATGATACCTGCTACGGTGAGTGCGAGGCTCAAACCGCGTTGGGGATATAGGGGAGGAGCGCCGTGCCGGTCAGACACACTGAACCCCACCTCTCCATGAAGATCATCACGTGATCGGGATAATGTACATTTACATTTAGTCGTTGAGCAGAAGCTCTAAGAAGCGACCGATTTTATAATCTAGGGTTATAGCTGTCGGGAAAAATAAATAGAAAGTTATATTTGAATAAGTTATATAGTGTCTGCGGCACGGTGGCTTAGTGGTTAGCGCATTCGCCTCTCAGCACTAGGGATTCCCGGTTCGAATCCCCATCTGGGTGATGTTTCCATGTTCTCCCCGTGTCTGTGTGAAGAAAAGAGTCCCACAGTCCAAAAACATGGATCAAATCAATTGAATTCTCAAAATTGCCCCATATAGAGTGTGTCTGTGTGAGTGAGTGTGTGCCCAGCGATGGATTGGCGCCCTGTCCTGGGTCTATCTGCCCTGCGCCCGAGACG
Source organism: Corydoras sp. C115 (assembly GCA_019802505.1). Lineage (NCBI taxonomy): Eukaryota > Metazoa > Chordata > Actinopteri > Siluriformes > Callichthyidae > Corydoras > Corydoras sp. C115. The sequence continues at coordinate 4,734,818 of JAFMOC010000031.1, read as the reverse complement.
TTCTCCCCTGAATGGGCATGGGGAACCCCACCGCGACCCTAATAAAGCGGGAGATAATGAATGAATGAATATAGTGTCTTTAAGGTCAAATATTGGTGAACGTTTTTGTTTTTCATATCGGCTAACCATCGCCATCTACCGACTATATTACTATATTACTATTGACCAGGGGATCCAAAACAAGCCAACTTCTGTTTCATAAGGTTCATTTACTTCATGAACATTTTGCACTAAAATACAGCGTTATAAACCATTTAAAACCATGAGTAACATTGAGCAAACATTTAACAGTGTAAAATTGTACTGGATTGAACTAAATAAACGTAAAATTCACGGTGCGTAAACTCCACCACGTTATCAACGTAGTAACGTATCAACCAATGGCAAATCTATCCTTGGCGGTTACCAATGTAGTTGAGAACAGAATTCTGATTTTTGATTGGTTAAAATGATGAGCGGCATAAACGTGACGACATATTCCACGCCCGTTGTATTCTGATTGGTTCAAAGTCCAGGCTCGCGGTGTCTGGGAGATGCTTATTAGTCAAAACGGTGGCTGTTCGCTGATTGGTCAGATTTGGGTTTCAAAATTCAGCGGCTGTTGTTGAAGCCGAAGCGACGTTTCAGACATATTGCGTTTACACTGTTATTATAAATAGTTAGTTTGCGTTTTTAAAAGTTCCGTATTAAGTTTAAAACATGTCTTTTCCAAGGGCGCCTTTAAAAAGGTTTAATGAACGAGTGGGTAAGTAGCTGCGGTCTGTTAACGTTAAACTCCGAGTCTCTACTTTATTGACCTCGACTGCTACTGAAATGAGTTTCTCTTTTTAATAACCGCATATAACATTACAATAACATTAATAACCACATAACCGAGACAACCATCACAACGTGTACCGTAGATGTGGTGGCGTTATAAAGAGCACCATACGGTGCAAGCTTTACTTTAAAGTGTTCTAAGTTTGTCAAAAATCCATTCTGCACGTTAAAAATACATTTTATTTACATTTTAGCTTTATTTACACGGTGGCTTAGTGGTTTAGCATGTTCTCCTCTCAGCGCTAGGGATTCCCGGTTCGAATCCCCATCTGGTAGAGTTTCCATGTTCTCCCCGTGTCTGCGTGGGTTTCCTCCGGGTTCTCCGGTTTCCTCCCACAGTCCAAAAACATGGATCAAGTCAATTGAATTCTCCAAATTGCCCCATATAGAGTGTGTTTGTGTGAGTGAATGAGTGTGTGCCTAGCGATGGATTGGCGCCCTGTCCTGAGTGTATCTGCCCAGCGCCCGAGACGTTCTCCCCTGGATGGGCATGGGAAACCCCACCGCGACCCTAATAGAGGATAAAGCGGGAGATAATGAATGAATGAACTTTATTTACCTTATAGGTGGTCATTGTAGTTCTACAATCACAATCTGTAGTCCATCCAGTTCTCTACATGCTTTGTTAGTCTCCTGTACTCTGTTCCCTAAAAAGTCAGGACCATTATTTGACTGGTGTCAGTAAAAATTCTGTGGGAATGTCCCTAATTCATTTGTTTGTTCATTAACATGTCCATTTTTCCAGGCTGTGCTCCTCCACCTGGATCATATGACCTGATGTCTGATGAAGTGAAGGGAGCTGCTTCGTTCCATAAAGCCGAACGCTTCAAGTCAGCTGCAAAATGTTAGGAACTCTTAATATTAGTTGACAGTTTATTTACATTTCTTCCCAAGCCTGTATTTAATGTTTTCTCTTTTCCCCAACACTGGATCGTTTTTCTGTCGTAGTGGCACCACCAGCCACAAAAGATGTTCCGATGTCTCCAGTACGGAGAACCATGTCTGTCGATGGCTTAGTAAGTGATGGCTGTAATTGCAAAGCTGTAAGTTGTAATTACATGTAGTTGTAAGATTCTGTGGAATTCAAATTTTATTTGTGTCATTTCAAGCAGACCGATGGGCCAAAAAAGGAGAACAGTTTCCAAATTGAGACAAAGCATCAGAAATTACTAGAAAAAGAGGTAAGCATCTCAAATAAGAGGGCAGCTGTAATGTGATTTATCAGTATCATAAAAACAAAAAATATTGGGATTATTGTATGCTTTTTTTTTTTTTTTTTTTTTTTTTTTTTTTTTTTTTTTTTTTGTGTGAACAGTTTGGTGAAGGGTTCTTTTCTGTTTTATTATGATTTTGGGTTGTAGTAGGGTGGTGTGGGTGTTGGGCTATTAATTTTCATTCATTCATTATCTCCCGCTTTATCCTTTATTAGGGTCATGGTGGGGTTCCCCATGCCCATCCAGGGGAGAACGTCTCGGGCGCTGGGCAGATAGACCCAGGACAGGGCGCCAATCCATCGCTGGGCACACAATCACTCACACAGACATGCTCTATATGGGGCAATTTTTTGAGAATTCAATTGACTTGATCCATGTTTTTGAACTGTGGGAGGAAACCGGAGAACCCGTAGGAAACCCACGCAGACATGGGGAGAACATGGAAACTCCACCCAGATGGGGATTCGAACCGGGAATCCCTAGCGCTGAGAGGCAAACGTGCTAACCACTAAGCCACCGTGCCGCCCGGCTATTAATTTGATCATAAATTTTTATTAGCCTTAATAATGGAGTTTGTAATGTTGTGATGAAAACTTTGTCCTGTTCAATGCAGATCCGGTCACTGGTCCAGCAGAGAGGAGAACAGGACCGCAGGCTTCAGACTTTGGAAGAAGAATTAAAGAAATTGGAAGCTAAACTCCTCACCGCTGTTCGAGAAAAGACCGGCCTCACCGCTACCGTGGCATCTCTTGAAAGACAGCTTGCTGAATTAAAGAAAACAAATGAGTTTCTCAAGTCCAAGGTGATTAGTTTACTTCTATCTAGACCCAGATGTTTCCACATAAACAAAGAGCTTTAACAGCTTCTGTTTTTAAATCATCAGGTCTCTGCAGACACTACAAAGAAAAGAATCAACTCTCTGTCTATGGAGTTGATGGAGGTCAGAAACAAACTAGATGCTAAAGACAAGGTGAGTAACTTTCTGCAGTTCTGCTGATTATTCATTTTGTTTTAATGGATTGGAGACATTAAACATAACAAAAATGTACACATGAAACTTTTTGAATGTACTGGGTTTGAGGTATACCAAAAGTTAAACTGTTGAACTGTTTTGGAATAATAAATCAAAAATAGCATATAATAAATGTATATTATAAATAACTAGGATCTCGATGTATTTCATGTTATGTTTGTCAGTGATATAATAATTTTTACATGCATTGTATAAAAAAAAAAAAAATAGCTTTAATTTAACTTTGACTCCTTAGGAGTTGAGTTTTCTTCAGATTAATTCAGAAGGTACCGTGAAGGTGCTGAATACAGACCTTGAAGCTTCCAAAGTGAGTCTTAGTGTCCTTAAGGAAAGAACTAAAGATCTTGGTGAGATTTTTATTTGATCTTTTATTAATCTAAAAAGTTGGTTATCTGTTTGAGGTCTAATGCTCAGTGGTGATCTGTTTATCTACAGAGAACCTGCACGAGGAGACAAAGGCTCAAAATGAGGAACTCGAGAAAGAAGTGGAAAAGCTGAATGGTAATTTTGCATGCCATATTTAACTTGTGCGTACAGAATGTTGAATATATTTATCAATTGTCTACTTTCTCCACTTTTTTTTGTTATTCCCCTGTGTTTTTTTTTTTTTTTTTTTTTTTTTGGTCTCTTTGGCGCATCACAGAACAAGTATAATCTGGGTGGTGGATTGTCAGTTCTGCAGTTTAGCAGTCCTGCTGTGGTTTTAATTTAAACACCTCAGTGACATTGCTGAGGTTGTAATAATACACCAACCAAATAATACCTGCTCTGTGGTGGTACTATTGTAGTGTAGCTAATCGGAGGGTTTGTCATATGTAGTCTTTTGTACAGAGAAAATGAACAAATAATTATATTTGCAAAACTCTGGCATTTATCTTTAATTTCCAAACTACCGTAATATAATAAAATTAATTAAAACTTCAATTTTGGTAGCACAAATGGCACCAACGCTATTTAGTATTGTGTTGAATATATTTTCATAATCTTCTGTTTCTTTGGTGGTTTTTAGTTGTTATACAGCAATTGAGAGAGGAGATGAAGGCTTTACAAAGTTACCTTGATCTTGCAAATGAAGAAATTCAGGTATTGTTCATTTATCAGAATAGCAATTTAACATGAAGCCTTTGTCATTAAGTCAAAATAGACTTAAAAAACCCTTTTTTTAAGGATTTAAAACATAAAGAGAAGCAGAAAAAATCTATGATGGAGCGCCGGGTATCTGATTCTCAGGAGGAGCTTTGGTAAGATATGTTTTTGTTTTTAGTTTTGTCTTTAGTTTTGTTTAGCTTACTTAGAACCTTTGTGGTTATAATGCAGTGAATTAAAGGAAAAGTTGAAGCAGTGCACTGCAGAAATGTCAGAGTCCCGGAGCATCCTGAATGAAAAGGAGCAGGAGCTACAGCGTTCCCAGCAACAGTTGCAGGACTATCGCATCAACCTGGAGGAACGGCAAATGGAGCTGAAGCAGCGAGAGCATGAAGTCGAGGCTTATCGCGATGTGCAGAAGAACCTCGAGGAGAAGATCAAGCAGGGTGAGCGGGAGATTAAAGTTTCCCAAAGCACGATCAAACAGCAGGAGCAGGAGCTGGCTCGAGTCAGGGAGGTCCTGAGGAGAACCGAAGATGAGCTGGATCAGCGTGTGGCTCTTATGACGGAGCGCTGCATGAACATGGAAGGTGAAAAGGGTAAGCCATATATTATATTAGCCATAAATTATTAGTTTTCTATAATATGAACTTAAATATAAACTGTTTAAATTGTAAATTGACAATGAACTGGATGTTGTAAAGCATGAAAGCTTGTGTCCTCATAAAGAATCCTGTGTTGTAAGAAGATATTAATGGGAAAGTTTTATTTTAGAGCTAGTATTGTAATTTTAGTTCTACATTTCTTCCATGTTTATATACTGCAGTAATTAAAAAAAAAACTATTTTAATCTCTTCATTTTATTATGAGTACAAAATGATCTATTAATACAAAGTCCAATTTCTGTAAACACACATTCACATCTTGCATTTAGGACTATGGGATTAAAAAAAAATAGCTAGTTAAAAATAATTATTATTTATTAATATTTTTTGTTTTTATTTTACTCAATAATAACATTGCATTTCTATTCATTCTGCTACTAATGTTTAATGTATGTATGTCCTGAATTTAAACAGCCAGAACACAGGAGGAGGGCCTGAGGAGATTCCAGGAGTTACTGGGTGATCTTGGCTCACTGGAGGAGAGCAGAAAGACTGAAAAAGCAGCTCATGATGAGTTAAAAGAACAACATGCATCTATTCTCAAAGAGCTGGAAGAGGAGAAGGTAACTTCTGTCCTGTGTTTTTAAAAATGCATTTACTGTTCATTTCTACTGAAACTTTGAGTTGAATCTACATCTTTCCCTCTCCTATGATGGGTATTTGAATAAAATAAGGTTTATGAAGCACTGCTGTAGAGAATGTATTTACTGAACAATAGTTTTAATGAAAGTTATTCAAGCGGAGATCCAATACTTTACAGAACACACACTTCCATCAGGTATTTTAATGATGCCTTCTGCTCAGTTGTTAGTTTCGCTAGTTTTGTGTTGTATCTACAGGCTAACACTGTCTTGCTGTCAAGCATGCTGACTTCGAGTCGTGATGACATGGATAAGGAGAGGATGCAATTAGAACATGAGCTGGAGGAGGTGCTGAGTGAGCTTGCGTTGCTTGAGCAAAAGGACCAGCAGCGTGACGAGGCACTTGAGAAACTTTCAGAGGAGAAAGTCGCACTGGAGGAACAACTGAACAGCACCAAGGCAGAACTACAAAGGTAAAAAGAGAACTTCTATATAGTAAGAAAGAAGTGCAGAGGTTTGTCTTTCTATAGCAATATTTTTGGCACCATATGCTATTTGGTGTGTGTAGGACAAATGCTGAGATGAAGTCTTCGGCAGAGACTTATCAGGAGGCAATAAGGAAACTGAAAGAAGAGCACAACAGCTCGCTGGGAAAGCTGGGAGATATGGTTACAGATCTAGAAAGGTATCACTGAATGCTGGCTGAAATGGATTCTTTTTTCTTTTTTTTTTTTTTTTGCACTGCGTGTGATGCTCTAACTGCTTTATCACTTTCAGAGTCAAGCAGGATCTTAGTGCACAGAGGGAACAGGATGAGGGTCGCGTTCAGCAGCTAAACGAAGAGCTGAATAGAGTCAGAAAGCAACTGTTGGAAGAAGAGCAGAAAGTCTCTCAACTTCAGCACACACAGGATAAAGAGCGAGAGGAGAACGCCAGGTCAGTGTCGCTATTTATGTATTACACACTCCAAACTACCGCTGATGGAGGCTTTGTTGGTCATCTCAGTTTAACATGGATTCTGTGGTATATTTTTAACATTGCTGTTATTTGTGTAATGTGTTTAATATTGCTCTACTTATTTTATTATTATTTTTTTTAACTACATTTCATTTTTATTTCAAACACTGGTATCCAGGATGTTACTAGAGGTCCAGACCAAGCTGGCACAAAATGAGGTAGAGTTAAAATGCTCTAGAAAGGTGGCTGAGCATGAGAAAGAGGAGAAAAACAATATCCTGGTGCAGCTGGAGCAGTTTCAGCAGAGTAAGAGGGAGTCGACAGAGGGCAGGGAGATAAAGACAAGTCTCCTGCAAGAACAAGTGAAGGAGCTGCAGCAAGTGCAGGAAAAACTCCAGCAGGAAATCCAGGAGGAGCGACTGCGCTTCAGCACACAGCTTGAAGAGGCACAGAAAAGGTTACCTGAGTGTTCACTATCCCTCATTTCAGAGATTACTGACTTATTTTATTTTTTTAATTTTACAAAAAAAATTTTATTGTCTTTTTTTGCAGCTCAACAAATGAGGAGACCGAACACTGGAGAAATTTGTATGAACAACTATATGCTAAAGTTAAACCATTTCAGGTGAATATTCTCCTAAATTCATTCATTCATTATCTCCCGCTTTATCCTCTATTAGGGTTGGGATGGGGTTCCCCATGCCCATCCAGGGGAGAACGTCTCAGGCGCTGGGCAGATAGACCCAGGACAGGGCGCCAATCCATCGCTGGGCACACACTCACTCACACAGACACACTCTATATGGGGCAATTTTGAGAATTCACTTGACTTGATTCATGTTTTTGGACTGTGGGAGGAAACCGGAGAACCCGGAGGAAACCCAGGCAGACACGGGGAGAACATGGAAACTCCACCCAGATGGGGATTCGAACCGGGAATCCCTAGCACTGAGAGGCGAACGTGCTAACCACTAAGCCACCGTGCTGCTTCTCCTAAATTGTTTTCTATTTTATTATAGAAATATAAAAAAAATAATAATATATATATATATATATATATATATATATATATATATATATATATATATATATATATATATATATATATATATATATATATATATATATAGTATACTTATGCTAAAATGATCATGGAAGCTGTTTGGTTAAATTAATTGCATTACAGTGTTTAATAAAAATTAGTTGAATATCTTAAGTATAAAGGAATCATCAATCATATAACCTTGTCTGTCATGTGTTTTATTTTTATTATTATTAATCTTGATCCACTTTGGATCACAGACACCTCATATATGCAGGAAGTTTAACATTTTCACAGAAAAACATCGTTTTATATCTATATTTGTCAAAACCAAGTAAAAATTTATTTACAATTTTTTTTTTTCACTGAAAAAACATTTTGATAAATGTTTAGAGTCTAGAATCTTCAGAGTCATACCCTGGTTATAAAACAAGAGCTGTTATAGATGTTATACAGCAAGTGCCTTCAGCTTGCTGTGTCTTGTGGATTGAAGTCCCTTCATTAGCCCCAAAATTTCTCCATGATGTGATTTCTGTTATTAATGATTACATTAACAGCAGCTGTGTTAATCCTAGCTGCTCACTGTTGCTTCTTGCTTTGCTTGACACTTCTCTCCTTTTGGTATCCAGGAGCAGCTGGATGGCTTTGCAGCAGAGAGAGACGCATTGCTGTCGGAAAAGGGGGCCACTCAGGCAGAGCTAAATAAGCTGGCGGGTGCATATGCCAATCTGCTGGGCCATCAGAACCAACGGCAGAAAATCAAGCACATGGTGAAGCTGAAGGAGGAAAACTTGGAACTCAAACAGGTCTGAAACGATTTATTGGACGGAATTATATTGTTCTTCTGTTTTACATGTGAACACTTTCTGAAGATCTGTTCCGCATTGATAATTTTCTTGTTTCCCCAACAGGAATTATCTAAGCTAAAGGTGCAAGTGGTAAAACAGAAGAGGGAGTTTGAGCAGCTCAAATGCCAGGATGCTCCACGTAGGTTCGACCCCAGTAAAGCCTTTAAACACGAGCATAAAGAAAACCAGGAGCCGCTTACGAACCTTAGATAGGACTGTAGTAGCAATGTGAGTTAGATTAATAATCAGAGAAGCAGAGGTTGTATTGATATTCAGTATTTTCTTAGCTTTGCGTCTAGCTTTGCGTAAACACTGTTCTTTACTAAGGAATTTAGTGGGTTCTGAATGAATCAAATATAACTGTGACTCAACATGTCAAGGGCTCAAGTTTAAACTATTTATCATATATTTGTTATTGCTCTGACAATGTCTTGTGGTAACTACAGTGCAAATGTATCCTGCTTCTTTCTAATATTCAATTTTTCATTGAAGGTAATGTAAAATAAATGGACAAAAGTATTGGGATGTTTACATATTACAACTACAGAAGCTTTTATGGCATTTCATTACAAGTTGGTCTCCTCTTAGCCTCTTTTTTTATACTCTGGCTTTTAAGAGCACTCATTGGTTCAGATATTTTGGAGTGAGGGGACCTGGCTCACAATTGTTCATTCGGGTTGGGGTCAGTCGGAGTTGGAATCCGCTTCATTTCTTGCATATTGAACAAAAAGACATATTTTGCATAATTGTTCTGCAAAGCTGCAGGTATACAGTTATCCAGGCTCCATTGTTACATGCTTGACTTTATACCTGTGTAATAGGACAAAACAAAACCCTTGAGTCCAATGATTTAAGATGCTTGTTCTTCCAATACTTTTGTCCATATAATGTATCTAATAAGTAACCTGAAAATCAGTAGTTACTGTCAGTTCAGTATATTTTGTTGTAAGCATTAGTTCTGTTAATTGATTATTAGGCAACTCGCACAGCTGAAAGGTAAATCCTTGTTTTATGTATATTCACCATGTATAGAAATTTAATAAATCAGTTATTTCTGATCGTTTTACAACTCAAATTCTTATTTTATTATTTTTACGTACCTGTCTTTCAGTGTCAGTAAAAATGAGGCTGTTATAGAAGTGATTTTGCAAAGGATTTAAATTAAAGCCATTAAATTTAATTTCCAGCAGAGGGTGCTAAAGGTCTTTAAATGGGAAGGTGTTTTAAAGACTTTACAACAAGACTTGCCATGAAAGAGTTGGAAGTGCGTTTGCAAATTGACGGTGGTGCAGTGTTTTCATGTTCTTCTTATCTCAGTTCTCCTGGAAGCAGCTATATGACCATTATTTAAGTAGTGGTAGGTTTATTAAGAAAAAAATAGAGGCTAAACAGACATTTCTGGTTTAAAATTAATAAGTGTTTAATTTTTTTTAACTTTTTATTGTTTTTAAACATTAAACCACAGCACAAAAGACATATATACATAAATAATGATTAGAGGTACTGTAATAATAACATACAAATAAAGACAACACACATGCTTATAATAAACAATAACATAAAATAATAAAAAATGAAAAGAAATAAAAAAATAATAATAATCAAGAAATAAATAGAAGATAGAATATAATAGACCGGTCATCTTTATAGAACAATATGAAGACTAGAGAGAGGTCACAGGGAAAGGTAAACAATAAAATCTCTGCAGATTAAGGGCAGTCCAGAGTGGAAAATGAGTGTTTAATTTTAAGGACTTTGCATACTGAAAGTATTTAAAAAAAAAAAAAAAAAATCTTAAACTGAAAAAAGGGTCAGTAGTTCACAAACCATCTGATGCCCAGACATTAAGCATCAAGCAGCATGTTAGACAGGGGCCTACTTTTTTTATGATGTTTGCCGTCAACCAGTATTAGAGGGCCGATGCCGGTTAGTGACCATATGGTAGACTGTTCTGACATTAGCCTGAGATTATTTAAAATGTAATCATCTTCCCCTTAATCCTCTACTAGGGTAGTTGGTGGGTGGGGAGGCGTATCTTGGAAGAACATTGAGCGCTGGGCAGACACACCCAGGACAGGGCCCCAATCTATTGCTGTTCACACACAAACACTGCTTGGAGTATTTAATTTACCTGGAACTAGGGATTCCCAGTTCAAATCCCCATCTGGGTGGAGTTTCCATGTTCTCCCCGTGCCTGCGTGGGTTTCGTCTGGGTTCTCTGCTTTCCTCCCACAGTCCAAAAACATGGAACAAGTCAATTGAGTTCTCCAAATTGCCCCATATAGAGTGTGTATACGTGTGTGAGTGTGTGCCCAGGGATAGATTGGCGCCCTGTCCTGGGTGTATCTGCCCAGCACCCGAAACATTCTCCCCTGGATGGGCATGGGGAACCCCCCCACGACCCTAATATAGGATAAAGCAAAAGATAATGAATGAATTTACCTGGAATCCATGTTTTTGAACCGTGGGAGGAAACCCACATGGACATGGAGAACAGGGCATGTTACCCTCGAGATGTAACTGTCCACTCGTATCCATATTCCAAAAATATGCTGGTAGGTTAACAGGAGATTTTACATACGTTTGACAGCAGATCAGCTATCAAACACTGATTTGTGAAAGAAGGGTGAAGAACATCAAGGTGATTTGAGATCACTTGAACTCATTCATTCATTCATTATCTCCCGCTTTATCCTCTATTAGGGTCGCGATGGGGTTCCCCATGCCCATCCAGGGGAGAACGTCCCGGGCGCCGGGCAGACAGACCCAGGAAAGGCGCCAAACCATTGCTGGGCACACACTCACTCACACAGACACACTATATGGGGCAATTTTGAGAATTCAATTGACTTGATCCATGTTTTTGGACTGTGGGAGGAAACCGGAGAACCCGGAGGAAACCCACGCAGACACGGGGAGAACATGGAAACTCCACCCAGATGGGGATTCGAACCGGGAATCCCTAGTGCTGAGAGGTGAACGTGCTAACCACTAAGCCACCGTGCCGCGATCACTTGAACTATTTCTGTTAATGATGTCTATACAGGCAGCTTAGAACAGAGACTCAAAGACAATTGACATTGTCATGCTCCAGGTGTGCTTAATCACCTTCCTATCCTGGCTCCGCCTCTTAATCACAAATCTATTTGATTACAGCACCACCACACCAACACCACAATCTAATTGAGTACAAAGATACAAGCAACAACTGATTAAACCCTATTTTAAACCCGAGTGACTTCAATCATCAGGAATGTTATCCTTCGATTCCAGTCTCTACTAATGAAATGCAACATTTATTAGGACTACATGTTTTATCTGCATCATATTATGTAAGTAAAGAAAAAGGAAATTCATAAATTTTTGCTTGTCATTTTTAAAATGGCAACACGGTGGCTTAGTGGTTAGCACGTTCGCCTCTCAGCGCTAGTGATTCCCAGTTCGAATCCCCATCTGGGTGGAGTTTCCATGTTCTCCCCGTGTCTGCGTGGGTTTCCTCCAGGTTCTCCGGTTTCCTCCCACAGTCCAAAAACATGGATCAAGTCAATTGAATTCTCAAAAATTGCCCCATATAGAGTGTGTATGTGTGAGTGAGTGTGTGCCCAGCGATGGATTGGCGCCTTGTCCTGGGTCTATCTGCCCAGCGCCCGAGACGTTCTCCCCTGGATGGGCATGGGGAACCCCACCGCGACCCTAATAGAGGATAAAGCAGGTGATAATGAATGAATGAATGAATTTTTAAAATGTTCCTTCAGGTCACCATGTGTTTCACCTTTGATCTCCGATTTCTTTGTGCCCATTCTCATCATCTTCTAGCAGTGTCAGGGCCATAGTTCTCTATTTTTACAAATGTTCTTATCTTTAACCTGCCATCCCACAAACTCTCCTAACTACAACACTGGCATAAGCTCTTTTCATTGTCCATTTTTCCTCCACATATCTTGCTGAATATTGAAAAGGGGCTGATGAAAAAGGCCTTGGAAATCTATGACCCACTACAAAATGACTTGTTAAATTGAGTCTTTTTTCCACCTACCTACACATTGTCCCGCAGGCAGGAGTATTTGATTAATACTTTCACAGGATGATTGAGTATACCGAGTGAATGGTTTGACAGTTGAGAAAATGACCGCATTTCTTCCATATGACAAATCTCTGAGGAAAAGATGAAGAGACACACACAGGTCTTTTATGCAAAGAAAATGGGACTTAAAAAAGTATGTAATTGCCCTTTTAGTCCCAAATCTGACGAAGTAGAAATGGAACATACATCACTGAAATTGATTTGTTGTCTCATTTTCATATTTCCATGTGATCTTCCATTGGATTGATGTTGGTGTAAATGTCTTTTTCACCTGGAAATGTTTCACCTTTCGTCTTTGAAGCATTTAAGTTTTTGATTTGATGTTTTCTTGCCACCAGACACTTTTTATTTATTGACCATATATAGATAATTAATGTCAACATTTGGTTTTGTTACTAAAATTTAAGCCCAAAAGGTTAGAACTAAATTATTTTGTCTCTGCTACATTACCAGCAGGTCAAGGACCTGAAAGAGCAGCAGAAGAGGATTAGAACTAGAATGTGGAGTTTTGATAAGAGCTCTGCTCCCTGTAGAAATCTAATACTAAGCTAATAAAGCTGCGTGTTGTATATACTATTAGGTGTGAATTTTAGACAAAATGTAGCGGAACGGGAACGCTTAAAAAAATGAAACACTGGAGTTTTGATGCCAAGGACACAGCATGCAAAATTCAAAGAACTGTAATGATCTAAATTAATAGGTAATTACCAACATATAATTTGCAAGGATGGATCCGCAGACCTGGAAATTTATTAGCTTTAAAATACTTCGTTAGTAACAGACGAATACTTGATTAGATGTGCAATCATCCCATATTAAGCATGCATAGAGGCACATGAATTAGTGCTTTTAAAGAAATTTAGTTAATCCTTCAGATATTTTCCAGGGCATGCAATTTTGTACCATCACCTTACTACTTCTGAATCAAAGTAGTGACATGCTTTTACAATTACTGTAATCAAAAAGCTTTCATCCTGCATGTTATGGAGCATTAAAGAGATGGGATAAAATATCGGATTTAAATAATTACGCAGGCTATTGCCTAAATGTATTATTTCTCTTAGCTGACAAGTTCCAATGCTTAAAACTGAAAAAAAAGTGGAGTTTCCATGTTCTCCCCATGTCTGCATCGTTTATCTCTGGGTTCTCCAGTTTCCTTCCAAGGTTCAAAAACATGGATTCAACCTAAACTGACAGTAAAATGGTAAATTTTAACAATAATTTACAGAAAGCCACCAGTATTAGACCACTACCACTTCATCTATCACTGGACATTTTTGTAGTGTGTTAGAAATGGTGGATTTCGAATGCTTGTGATGTCACTGATGTATTTGGTCTTTTAGGATGTTAACATTACACCCTTAATTAAACAGAGATGGTGCTCGCCTCCTTCATGTGTTAAGTTCCAGCTGTTATCCTGTATTCACAGGAGCAAGCAACAAGTCTATTTTTGATGCTACACATATACATGTCTGCATTTCGCTTTTCTGCTTTTTTTTATTCTCATGTTAAATAGCATACAAAATACTCTCGCCTTGATGGTCATGGGACCCCCCCCCCCCCCCCCCTGTGAGCCTAGTCCCTAGTATGGGATTATGTAGAAGATAATTAGATGAGACATTTAAATATGATTTAAATGTCAGTGGCATCCTAGCATTTACAAATGAAATAAATTGTTGCCTGCCAGAAAGTCTTGCAGCTTGAGATTTCCCATATCATCTCCCTTCAATTTGTACACTGGGGACCTTTGCAACCGGTTCACTGGTGGCCCATAAAGCCAGATTGGGTGGCAGATTGTTCACTGTCATATCTCACAGAATATCATCCCTTACAACAATTGCTGCCTTAGGCAAGATCCCCACCGCCACTCTTTTCCCTAATGGTAAAAGTCAGACGTACTCATATTACAACTCCAAGTAACTTTCTGCTGACTGATATATTATTTGTCTTTTAGAAATATCTATGTGTTAATTGGAAAGAAGTGATGATTGTTCATGCAATCAGATAAAATCATCACCTCAGTAACTCAAAGCAGCTCAGCTTATGTGTTCCTTTTTTAATTGTGCAGCTGATTAAAAGAATACCATAGTGATTCCTGAAGTCACATACACAAGAATAACATTGAAACTCCACACAAAAAGAACTGTCACCCAGAGGAATTAAACTCAGCATTGATGACACTGCCTTCCCCTGCACCACTGTGCCACCCTTATGTAGAGCATGTAAAGTGTATGCTGTACATAATAACCTTTATGTCAAGCCCTGCCTTAAATCAGTTCCATTTTCACCCTCGGCCAGCATTCACATTTAGGCTTCACATAGGACAGCTGAGATGGCAGATTTGTTTATTTAGGAAAAGGTCAGATGTCTTCTTTAATATCATCTCGGACACAAAATGTGCTTGGATAGTTTATTTTTATTGTCTATTAACACACCCTGTAATTACTGTTTTGCACCTGCTGTAAAAGTTGTTGGTTTTTTTTCTGTTCTAAAGCGGATAGACAGGTGTGGAGCAATGACTGGTGGTGAATCAATTTGTGCAAATCATCTCTGCTCAGCCATGGTGTAAGGTTAATCAATATGTGAGTGGGGGTTAATCAATAGTCTGCAAATTTCCCATGCGAGATGCAGAACGCATGGATGACTCTATCTTAACCTGTGATCTAAACTACACGGACAGTTAACCCACCTGTGCAGAGACCTGTTCAGGTGCTCAACAGAAACGCCTGGCTGTATCTGGGGAGGGGGGGTAGATTTGGGCATGGTTTTATACTGGATCCCTGACCCAGCAATATTAGTCATATTAATAGTCATTTTTGCATACACACGTGGGGGTTTCGAGCGCTGGGCAAAATCCATCGCTGGGTAAATTCTCACCCACACAGACAGACACACACTATATAGGTGCAATTAAAAATTCATGTTTGTGGACTGTGGGAAGAACCCGAAAAAACCCATGCGGACACATACGTGGAAACTCCTTGAGCCTGGATCCCCAGCACTGAGAGGTGAACATGCTAACCACATAGCCACCGTGTCAACCCTATACTGTCTGATTAATTATTCTAATTGTATCTCATTATCCATCCATCCATTATCTTCCACTTAGTCCTCTACTTGGGTTGCAGGGGTTTCCCCATCCCCATCCAGGGAAGAACATTTTGGGTGCTGGGTGGCTACTCCCAGGACAGGGCGCCAATCTATTACACTCACTCACTTACTCACACACACACACACACACACACACACTATATGAGGCAATTTAGAGCAGCCAATTCACATTGAATCCATGTTTTTGGGCACAAAGAAAACATGGATATTCCACCCATATAAGAAGGAGGTGTTTTGCTACATAAGGTCTTGTTACAAATTAAAATAGAACTTGCAGATCAATACTGCTGAATCCAGTCCTTTCACCTTCAGTGTACTCACTCTGTTGTCCGGCAAACCGACTCTAAGGGGTCAGAGGACACTGAAGCAAAATGTCAGGCCTGGAGTCTAATGAAGTAATGATGTCTACAGCAGGTTTATGCACTCAGAGTCAGCTCAGGTCATGAAGACATGCAGTGAATACTCTATCTTGCCTCGACTCTAGTCTGTTTATCATCTTGTTCAGTCTGCTTATATTTCTGTCTGTCTCTAAATCTTTAGATTTTTCTGAGAGTTCAGAAACATAAGATGTTCGGTTGATGCCATCATTCTTCAATCCTGTGTCCCACTTTTAATGATTTATGTATTCTTGTAATATTGAATATATTTGAAAAAAAAAAAAAAAACAATACAAACCCATGAAGGTTTTCTGAATTGTGACCAATGTGCTCTCAATTTTAATGCAATCAAACAAAGAGTAATACATAAAATAAGGCTATCTGGAAAAGTAAATCTGATGTATGATGTCACTTTTGGAAAGCCAGCTGTTCTATATTTGACACTTCTTTATATTTAGATTTGCTTCAGTTATCTTGAATTAACATAAATTGAGCTTTCACCACTGGATCAGGTGAGTTCTTAAATTAATTTGCTTTCCATATTGGGCTTTGTGAGTGAGCGATGTTAAACAAGAAGGAAAGCATGTTGTGCAATCAAGTTAATTAAGAGAGTGACTTGAAAATGACGTAGACACAGTTTCATTGTTATGTAATAGGTAACTTTCCTATTCATTCATTCATTCATTCATTCATTCATTATCTTCTACTTTATCCTATATTAGGGTCGCGGTGGGGTACATCTCGAGGGTAACATGCCCTGTTCTCCATGTCCATGTGTGTTTCCTCCCACGGTTCAAAAACATGGATTCCAGATAAATTCAGTCATTCATTATCTTCCGCTTTATCCTCTATCAGGGTCGCGGTGGGGTTCCCCATGCCCATCCAGGGGAGAACGTTTCGGGTGCTGGGCAGATACACCCAGGACATGGCACCAATCCATCACTGGGCACACACTCACTCACAAAGACGTGCACGCATACACACTCTATATGGGTCAATTTGATGAGTCTATTGACTTGATCCATGTTTTTGGACTGTGGGAGGAAACCGGAGAACCCGGAGGAAACCCACGCAGACTCGGAGAGAACATGGAAACTCCCAGATGGGGATTCGAACCAGGAATCCCTAGTGCTGAGAGGCGAACGTGCTAACCACTAAGCCACTTTCCTATTTAGAGAAGGAAAAAAAAAATAGAGGCAAGTATGCAGACATATGTCTATATACTATGTAAGTGTATGGGTATATATAGTTATACTGTAGGTGTACATGGGTTGCATCTGAACATATTGGTGGATTAATTCTAAAACACAATCAGATACTCCATGCCAGCATGCTTGCCTAGATAAATTAGTTCCAGAGTTGGCAGGTGTGCTCCATGCCGTGCCCTTCACTGAGCAATAATGAGATTTGAACTGCTATTTGTAATGATAGAGGTGCTATACTAATAAATGCAACACTATCTAATGTGCCGAATTAATATAATAGACATTCTGAAGGTTAGTCGACCAGACAAGCACACGATTGTTTTTATTTTTGATAATTTTGTGTACTTAAACAGATGGTTCTTTGGATTATCTTAAATAAAACAAGAAAGGTTCTTTCTGACGTGTTCTGTTATAACGCTGAACAATATTGTTAACATGAAAAAACAGCTTAACGATCATTATTGGCAATTAAATATATCTTGTGTATAAATAAATCTTGTGTGTAGATGTGTGTATGTATGATTACTTTACTTACTTTAAAAACACTGTACTAAATAGTTGCTTCCTTTGCCCTTAATGCTACCTGTAATGTTATATGGTTTTGGTTCCCACAATGGTATATATATACCCGTTACACACACACACACATATATACTATTTATTAATATAAATGTGATCTATAAGTCCTCAAATGGCAAGTCCAGGCTCAGCACTTGGGTCTAACCCAATGCCACCCTGTGACAAATGGTGTGCTAAAGGCAGTAGGCTTACATTTACTGTGCTAAGAATTACAGTGTGCAATAACTTATATTGTATTTCTATTAATTTTTAGACCTTCCTGAAAATTTATTTTTGATAAATGGTTAATAAACTGCTGTTTTGTGTCCTTAATACTTTAACTTACTCTAATTGCAAATAACTTACTTTTTAAAATAACAAATCATCCTCCAAGCAAAAACTATTAAGACATGGTTTCTTGGACACTTTGAGACCAAATATTTCTTATTTTGAATCTTTAACATTATTTAGACTGTGTTATATTTAAAGCCCATCACAGTGCAAAAAAGGCAACCCCTCAAAGTTTGAAAGTTTAGCAGATGATTTTATCTATTATTTATTTTATTTTATATAGATATATAGATATTTTATCTTTATTTCTTTCTACCAGACATTAAAATTGACAAATATGCATCTACTTACTTATTCTTTTGTAATGTTTATCTATTTGTCAGCTGCCATTGATTTGATGGAGAATCTTATGACAAAGAAGCTGGCAGAAACCCAGGAGTTGTAAGGCTGGCAGGCAGGACTTGATCTAAACAATTAATCTAGCCTGTTTCATAGTGGCTTGAACCCTCTGGGCATCTAACGTTCTCAGTTCTATCTCATTGATTGCCTTATCTACAAATATTTTTTGATAATATATAACAGCACCGTTGTATGATTATATAGATACTGTGATCTAGTCTCATTATCTTAATCACTTAATCCTTTACTAGGGTTGCAGGGGGTTTTCTATGCTCATCTAGGGGAGAACAATTCGGGTGCTAGGCCGATACACCCAGGACAGGGTGCCAATCCGTCGCTGGGCAGACACTTACTCACACACTCTATATTGTGCCAATTTAGATAGGGGCAATTTAGAGCAACCAATTCACCTTTAATTTATGTTTTTGGACTATTTTACAAACTTTGCATGTTAAATACATCTTCTCTGATAAAAACACTTAAAAACAAACATTGTGAGCATGAATACATTATACTTATATATAATTTTACAGACGTCACATTTAAATTGGGTCCATTCATTGCTACATTGAACAGGACTATAAAGTCAGCTGTAGACTTTTCAACTTAATTGGTCTATTTAAAATTTTACATGGTGAACCAATTTTTGTTTTTTTAAAATAAGAATTTAATTGTGCTTTATTAATATTTTTTTAGTTTATGAACATGGATGAAAGGGGTCAAGGCAGCCATTAAGCAGATTAATGCGCTATGTTAGGTAAAAAGCTGCAATAAACCTAAAACTAAATGCTGTCATAGCTTCGAAAAGGGCTAAAGCCAAAAAGTAACTAAGACATAATTCAGTAAGGTAATGTCTGATAACTGCAGATGCAAGATGAATATCTCTTAGCTATATTATGGAGCGTGTTGAGGGCTGCAGTCACATTTATGCTCATTATTTATGCCCAGTAATGAACACCATAATGAAAAGTGGACATAGCGATAAATATGAGCCAGTGATATATCCTGCCTGATAATCACTGGTGCAATTAACATGTCCCACAAAGTAGCCATCAGCCTGCATTTTCCTTTTTTGACTATTTTTTTATATAGTGGGGGATTTTTTTTAAGTTATGATTATAAATTAAGGAAATGGTCTGAAACAAGAAAGAGCCTACTACTTTCATGGTCTAAGATTATGATGTGCAATTCACACCCATATAATTGGTGAAGAATTTTGAAAGCTGTAAATCGCTGTTTTAAATCGCTACCCAGTCATTTAAACCCAAATGGTATTTCAAGATGATGATTTTAGCATTTGACACCCATTGTCTGCTCATCATTTGTTCAATCTGAATTTCATCCTTCATCATTTCACACCAACATGTATATATTGTCATATCATGCTGCCTGAATGTTCAATATATGTACAGAGATGCAATATTTCTTAGAATTGCTTTTTTATTCTCAATTGCTGACATTTTAGGAAATCACTAGTATGGAATAGTGATATAGATTAAACTGTGTTTAAATGTAAAGAAATCTATAGCCTATACAATGCCACTGGTAAAAAAAATGGTGGAAGTCTAGTAAAAGTACTTACTGGGGAATATTAGACAAATTATTAGAGATGGCTTGAATAGCGGAGGAAAGTGAGGTCAATAGACATCAGATTTATTTATTTATTTTTCAAAATTCTCTCTCTTTCTTTTAATTTTGCTGCACAAAGGTTTAATTGGAATATATGTGTGAATGCATGCCTGGGTGTGCACACCATCCTGGTGATCTATCAGTGTCAGACATGATTAACATCACCGTTTTCATCCCTACATCATCGCGCTCTTTAATCTATCCTGAGTTCTGTTTGAAATATCCTGGCCATCAACTTGTAGAAAATGGAGAACCGGTTGTACAAAGTGGAGTCTTACTGTGACTTCTTTAAATATCATAGTAGAAGCGCATACTGATGGAGTTGCTTTAGACAAAAGATCATGAGCGCTGAAGCAATACAGAAACCCTCAGGAAAAATATCTTAAAAGATCTCCTGTGTAACGGAATTGGGTACATAATACACAGAACATGAAACAAACAACAAGTATATCCTATTTTAAAAATAAGATGGTGAATAAAGCTCCAACTGAAGTGTTTAGCTGTTATGATTTATAGTCATCAGAGCAGATTTGGGATAATGGAGGCACTGCTGTAAAAATGAGTAATAAGTGGTCTCTTCTGCCCATAGCTCAACTTCATAGTTATAATAATGAACCTAATTTAGAACAGAAAGACAGCTCACCCTAGATATAATGGCATTAAGCCTTGTTTTTTCTAAGAATTATACCTAGTGCACATGGCTGGGTTTTTGTAACCTCAACTGATTCTGAAACTCTCAAGCACAAGTCCAGACCTTAGCAAAATGTCAGGAACCTTAGATCACTCCAACCAGACTCAAGTGCACAGTAATGCTCTGCTGCTGTGTATAAAATGCAAAGTGGATATCCTGAATTGCACTTCTCATCTAAAGGCCATAAGTGCTGTATCTTTCCATCTAAAGCCAACATTGCTGTAAAAATGTGGAAAATTGAACCCCGGATAAAAGTGTATATGTATATGTATTTACACAAAACTTGTGAATTTTCTTATTTGACGTGATTGCAGCAAAATAAAAGAAATAAGACATGAATAAAGATGGTTGTCAAGCACTAGAAGCTCTCTGCATGCCTTTGAGATATGCACTATAGCGACAAAAGTATTGAAACACACTTTGAAGTCATTGAATTCAGGTTTTTGATCCCGTCCCATTATCATAAATGTATGAAATCAACCACTTACCAATGC
Source organism: Corydoras sp. C115 (assembly GCA_019802505.1). Classification (NCBI taxonomy): domain Eukaryota; kingdom Metazoa; phylum Chordata; class Actinopteri; order Siluriformes; family Callichthyidae; genus Corydoras; species Corydoras sp. C115. The sequence continues at coordinate 4,713,734 of JAFMOC010000031.1, read as the reverse complement.
ATTTTGGACAATTGTATGCTTTTGTGAAGTGTTGTAGGAAAAGTTTGGATAAGGGCCTGTTTTGTTCTTGCATTAGATTCTTAGGCCATGGTTGCCTGGCCTGCAAAGACAACCATTGATATTGCACATTTTTTTAAATATTTAATTATATCTTTATGTTGGACAACACTGAATATACAACTCAAGTTGTCAGTGTACATTTTGTATAATAGTTAAAAAATACTGTGCCCTCAAAATAACTCAAAACACAGCTATTAAATAATTAACAAATGCGAGTAAAAGGCAAAATTGTCACCAGAGTTTTAACATTTTGTGGCCACCATTATTTTTCATCACTGCCTTAGCTCTCATGAGCATGGAGTTCACTAGAGCGTTACAGGTTGCCATTGGAATGCTCTTCCACTCCTGCATGAGGACATCACAGAGCTGGTGGATGTTAGAGACTTTGTACTCCTCCACCTTCCATTTGAGGATGCAACACAGGCCTGCACAGAGCTCTGACCTTAATCTCATCAAACACCTGTGGGATTAACTGGAATGAAAATTGTAAATTTAACCTCAGTGTCTGACTCAACACATGCTCTTCTGGATGAATAAGCAAGAGTTATACACTTCAAAATTTTGAAAGCCTTCCCAGAAGTATGGAAGCTAGCTTCAAAGTGGGACCAACTTTGAACACACATTTATAAAAGCTGTTGCTGCAGTGTGTCCAAATATCTTTGAATGCATTCAGATTTGAACTCTGTCTTAAAATATTAATTTCTAAGCTGAACAGAACCAAATTCATAACATTTCATTAGGGGTCCCTGCAATGCATCAATATACGTCTCAGAAAAATGCTACACTTTATTAATGTGATTATCTACATACTGAACAGGAAAACAGAATATCTAAGACTTCTTTTGCAGACAAATTATTCTCTTGCATGATAAAATACATAAAACATCTGTTTTCGCTTTGCACAAGAACCATCATATCATACCCAGAGTTGTATTACAAAAATCAAAACTCTAAATTCTTCATAAACCGCTATAAAAAACAAACCCAGACAGATAAAACTCAAATCCAAAATCAGCTGCCTTTTTTTATTTAAGACTATATTAATAATTCAGCATTCCTTAGAATTAAAACAATGTCAAATTATTTGTTTCTTTCATGTAATCTGGGCCACAGAAACCATCTTTATTCATATCAAATAAGCAACCAGCAGTCTCAGAGCTCCTTCGTCTTGCAGTTGTGAGCTGAGCATTGCACCATCCTCCTTACTCAAAGCAGTTCCAGTAACCAGACAGGTTTACATTACTTACAAATATTACAGTTGCAATGATTATTTTATTTATATATATATATATATATATATATATATATATATATATATATATATATATATATATATATATATATGCAATGGGACTAAAATAAATAGTCTAAAATCAGTAATAAAGAGGTGTGTCCTAATAAATCCTTCTATATTTTGACTTTTGGACTGAGTATGTCTATGTTGACTGCATTGTTTATCACATAAAATCCTTTTTTCCTTCACTAATCGTATAGACACGGTCCAGGACAAAAACGTCACGTTTCATTGCTTCACTGCTTCTTTAGGAAGCACATTTTTTTTTTTTTTTTTTTTTTACAAATGAATAATCCAATAGTGAGTCCTGACTATTTGGAACACATACATTTTTTTTTAGAAAAGTTCACCCAAGTGGTTTGATTCTTCTGTCGTCAGTGCGAGATTTTAAAATAAGGGTTGTGATGTGTGTGTGTGTGTATGCACGTTGTGACAGTAAACAAATGTGACAAGCAAAGTGCATATGTCATGCTGATTTTATATCTTGAACATACATATTTGTATCTGGTTCGTTTTATTTGGGTTTCAAATTTTTTTTTTAGTACATAAGGCATTATTAATTATGCCTGACGGTTTAGTAAAAATACATTGTCCTGATTGTTTTATTAAATATTACCCTTTCCATTAGGTCACACACTGGCTGATAGAAAAAACCTACAAGAACTTATCGTTTTATTTAGTAGTTAAATAAGATCTAGTAAACTGATCCATTCAATTTCATTACTCTGTCCTGAATTTCACGAATAATGAATCAGCTGTGAGACTGCTGGTGTGGGACACTTTAACCTTAGTCCATTACACCACCTCACATTCTGCCCTTCAAGCCACGATCTATGTGAATTGTTACTGGTCTCTGTAGACACATGAGGTGGTGATACCACAAACTCTTTTGCTGTAACTAACCTCAATAGTGATGGGGATGGATGCATCAAGTTCACTTTATCTTGACCTTCCAAAAAGTGTTTTTTATGTTTATATGCTTAGCCTGCTGTCACTCTGTGATAAGCTGTCATACTTGAGCATGTCGTCATTCATGAGTACTTTATAGTTACCCACATCTTAGCTGTTTTTCTAAAGAAATATATTTACCTGACCTGTTAAATTGTCTGAATCTGGTTTTATTTTCTAAACAAAATACGGCAAACAGATTTGCCATGTGTCTGCACGCATCTGATTGCTATTATGTTGCACCACACAAACAAAAATGTCTTTGTTAGGATCATGCCATCATATTTGGGACAGCAGTTTGCATGGAATTCCACTATGATGCTTAATCACAATGCAACCAGGAAACATGAGCTTTATTGAGTTTGATGTATTTGACTCTATAAATTACCTTTTGAAAGGCATAGTTATGAGCCAGGTTTTCTCATCCAGCTTCAGTGCCTGACCTTGCAAATGTCCTTCGAATTGAATAGGCACGCCAAAGAAATCCTCGAGGAAATGAGGTTGTTTTGTTCAACGCTTGTGATTTTGGAACGGGTTGAAAAACAAACTTCTTGATGCCTAATGGATTGAGTTTCCACATATACACACTGACTGACTACTTTATTAGGGACAATATGGTAATACAGGGCGGCACGGTGGCTTAGTGGTTAGCACGTTCGCCTCTCAGCGCTAGGGATTCCCGGTTCGAATCCCCATCTGGGTGGAGTTTCCATGTTCTCCCCGTGTCTGCGTGGGTTTCCTCCGGGTTCTCCGGTTTCCTCCCACAGTCCAAAAACATGGATCAAGTCAATTGACCTCTCCAAATTGCCCAATTTAGAGTGTTTCTGTGTGAGTGAGTGTGTGCCCAGCGATGGATTGGCGCCCTGTTCTGGGTCTATCTGCCCAGCGCCCGAGACGTTCTCCCCTGGATGGGCATGGGGAACCCCACTGCGACCCTAATAGAGGATAAAGTGGGAGATAATGAATGAATGAATGAATGAATGGTAATACAGGGTGGGAAGCCCCTTTGTGTAGAATTGAGGGTCTATGTGATGGGTATTCTGATATGCTTTTATGAACACCACTATAGTACAGAGGTTTTATCTAACAGCTACAAGGTAACAGGTCATTGTACCAAATTCTCAACATTTCCCACTAACCTTTCAGAATGTTTGCTTTAAAATTCCTAATCAACCTGTCTGGCACCAACATTCATGCCACAGTCAAATAACATAAGTTAAAAGCACATGATTTCATGAAGGACACTATGGTTTGATCGATCGTTTGATGAATGCCTAGTTGAGCAGGTGTTTCCATCGAAGTATTATAAAATATAATATGAGGCCATTCATGTACTTGGGTGAAATAACTTTTATTAATACACATAACATTAATAATAAACACATTAGAGAGAATGCACCTTACCATACCTTTAATCTGTTTATTGTGGATGGGCTGCTTTTTATTCTATTCATCCACTGCGTCTCATTTTCTCCAGGTTGTTTTTCTCACCCTGACACAGTGAGGTGTGAAAGGCTCACTGATTTAGAGGTTACAGCCCCATGAGAGGTACTTCTCGATGAGTATCAGTGTTTGCTGTGGCATCTTAAAGAAACAGTGGTGGCGAGGCAACTTTTTAAGCTACTCAGAAAACAAGGAATTTTACTCCCACTTCTGCGAATAAAACTTCATTTGGAGGAGACAATTTCATGTAACAACTCGCACAGTCAATGAAATCAGATCACTTGTTTGTCTCTTCTCAAGTCGTCATGGCCTGTTTATTGCTGCTTTGTGTCCTGAGGTAAGGGAGTGCTGAATTGATTTGTGCAGCGAAGCCCAGATTGAATTGATTTGCTCTTTGCAAGTGCTTCCCAACACCTATAGTATGCTGCAGTGACTAGTCGCCCTGCCTCTAGGATGAGCCGTGTCATTTCGTTGCCTGTCACAAGCTGTTAGGTGTGACTCTGAATTCCCCACACCCTGCCCCATAGCACTGGGTGTCCGTAAACACAGTCTAGCACCCCGCCGACTGCTTCATTATCTCAGTGGAGAAAAGCATCACCTGTGTGCCCACACCTCCCAGAGCCCATCTCGCTCTTCAAACTGTTTTAGTCCAGACTCGAGAAAGTGTTGGGTGCTCTTGGAAAGTTATTCATCAGTTCATTTAATTTGCTAACGATCCTTCTTTCTAAAATCTAAAACTTTTGTTACATTTTTTTAGAATTATTTAAAAGTCAGAAACCCTTGTAATTTGTACAGTTTGACCATTTACACAAAATCCACTGAACTGAGTGACACAGTAATGCATTCAAATATATGTAAATGCACCTGTTTTGCCTCCATGATACACTGGGAAGCTGTAAGTTCTATAACTGTCATAACATCAGCATCAGCTTATAAACAGGGCAAACAGTTTGTAGCTCTTAAGAGCATTATGTACAAATACAACAAATGTACAGAAGTTGAAATGAGACTGTTGAGATAAACAAGACAAATAAACTACTGCCTTCTTTTTAAAATGTACATAAAAAATTACTTCAAAATCTACCTTGTGCAACAAAACATGTCTCTTTTTGTCTGTGAAAGTGCACTTTTCAGCAGCAGGTGGCAGGAGTGTACTACCATCATCTTTGTGTTTCTAAACTGTAAGGCATTGATGTATTTATGTTTAAAATGTTACGTGAGTTCAGCTTGGCTTTAGTAGGCTCTGACGTGCAACCCTTCCCAGACACAAGAAAAGGATAATAGAATGATCAGCCCACGAGAGATACCCACACGATGTATACATATTACTCTACTATATTGTGGTAACACTTTAACTATGGAAGACTTTTAACTATGTAAGACTTTTCATAATTTTTTTTAGTAAATTAATCTAACTATTTATCACAAAGCTATCATTGTAATATATTTTGTAAATTAATATGTCAAATATTAGTCTCTTTGTGACCTGAGCTAATTCTCTAACCACGAAACAGTTAGAGAGTTTACAACATGGTATTCGTTTTTGAAAATTAAATGACATGAATATTTCTTCAGTTAAAATGTAGTATTATTAAAAATAATAATAATAATAATATTAAAGAATTGATAAATGAAAAAGAAATTGATATTTCATACTAATATGCAGTTTGTAGTTGGCAGCAAAAAAGAAAAAAAGTTCTATTTAAATAAATCCTTTGTCTCAAAAAAAGGAAAAAAAAAATTAATTACACTCCAAAATATTGCACATTGAAATTGACTGAGGAATTAAAAGAAGACCAATCAGGTGGAGACAATATATTGGCTTAATTGTCTTTTTAAAGGATTTAGAAGAAAAGCTTTTAATTAATGAACCAGAGTTTGATTAAACTAGTCCTTAATTAGTTTATTAGTTTTATATGATTGCAGAAGTTAATTAGTTTATTCTGTAACTGTTAAAAGTGAGGCTGGGGAATGTCTAATTGAGATATTTTGCTTGATCTCACAATGAAGGCTGAATAGCTCTAAAAAGAGTATACAAGGAAACATGTCTCTCTACCGTGATGAAATTCAAGAAATTCAATAACAATATAACGTAATTCTATGTCTACTTGAAATATGCATGCTGGCTTTGGGTTTGGGTTTTCTCTTCTTCTTTATGTTTAACTGAATTATAATCGGAACACTTTGGAAATCATGTGGAGTGAATTAGTGAGCTTGTTACCAGTGTAGAAATGAAGACACATTACTGCGTAAAACTCACACTGGGCCTTGGAAAGGAACCAAACTCATTACTGCATGACTGGGATCTCCTTGCTTGGGCCAATCAACTCCACTGTCAGGTGCATTCTTAATGAACTCTTGACATGTCAGCATGAATGAAGGATTAGTTAATGGCTAAGCCTTATAGCTATAATACTCTGAGCCTAACAATTAACTTGGGCTCCACTACCACTGGTGCCTTCACAGAATTGCCAAGAAACTCAGAGCAAACCACAAACCAGGAGGGAAGTCGATGAGAGGTTGATGTTTTTTCGCCTTTACTTAAAAGTCTTCTAACTTTAATTGGATTAAAGTGACAATGGGCAAAGACATATAAAGTTATAGCATGCAGAGTTAAGGGCAAAAAATTAAGTGAATGAGATAAATGTGAGCAGATAAAAGATGCTGATGTGCTGCTCCATCCAATCTCAACGGGTCAGCTAATTTTGCAGGTCCATGTGAGTAAAGCTGTTTTAGTACACTAGCAGCAGTTCATCTGAATCCCCACAGTGATAAAGTGCAAGCAGACCTTTAAGAATGGTGGCTGTCTATTGTAAATTGATTGTATATCTTGTTTATCTTCAGGCTTTAATGATACGCTTTCAGGATAAAGCTTACGTAAAGAATGGCAAGTGACAATGGAACCCACAGAGGTTCTTGTGTCTGATTACCAGTTTTTTGTGAATACGTAGGAAGGCAGCATACAGTTTGAGTTTGAAAATTAAGGATTTTGACAAAGTAAAGGTCATGTTCATGGCTGATTCAAACTCTCAAAAATTCATGGAAGAAGAGTCATATCTGCTTAACATGCTTAATCAGCTTCACATGCAAAAGCATAATGCTATCCTTCAAACTCCAAACTTGGTGATGGATTTTATTATTGGCTGAAATGAGATGTTAATTTGGACGTGGGGTGGCTTATTGTTTAGCACATTCACCTCTCACTGTTGATGTTACAGGTCACAATCTGGGTGGAGTTTTCATGTTCTCTCTGTGTCCGCGTGGGATTCCCCTGGGTTCTCTGGTTTCCTCTCACAGTCCAAAAACATGGATTCATGGTAAATTGGCTCTTCTTAATTGCCCCTATGATAGTGTATGTATGTAAGTGAATGATTCTGTGCCCCTGGGTGTCTCTGCCCAGTGCCCGAAACATTCTCTCCTGGATGGGCATGGAAAGCCCTCTACAACCATAATAAAGGATTAAGCAGAACATCACGGATGGATGGATGAAATTTGGATATATACTGTATGTCTCTCGATATGTCAGGCCTTTATGACAAAACATATAGCACTAAACCAGATCTGTCCTTAAAGCGAGAAGACATGAGAATTTGTTTTTACTATTTGCTTCACCCACCCTCAACCCACACTCAACTCACATTCTCTTTCTGCCTCTCACACACTCCTACACACATGTCTTCCATGTTTCCTGTGCATGACACCATCATTGTCCATGAATGTTTTTTTTTTTTTCCTGAAATAAAACTTTTTTTTTTTTTTAATGTCAATTTATATTTCAGATTCTTTCAATTCGCAAGACACTTTACATGGAGATTTTACCAGTATCCTGCAGACAGCTGGCATCTACAGGTCACAAACAATTCATTCAATGTGATGTCATCAGTAGGAAAGTCAACAGATTTTACTTGTTGATCATTATTATTTTAAAAAAGTCAGTTTCTTGACTGCAATGTCTAGTCAACTAGTCAAATGCAACAGTCAAATCAGTCTACTTTATTTTGGATCACATCTCATCTCATTATTTTCATGGTATAATACTATAATAGGATTGGGGGTTTGGGGAGGTTGTGGGGTCCCCATCCCCATCCAGGGGTGAACGTTTCGTTAGGTCTGCAAATGCAAATTAAAAATACATTAATACTGCAAAAAAAAAAAAAAAAAAAAAAAAAAAAATTAAACAGCCATCCAAAAATGATTTATTAGCAACATCTTTAAAATGAATCAGTAACAAATCCTTTTTGTTGTTGTAGCCCATATGGTTAAAGGTTAAGCATTAATTTTGAGATTCTGCTCATCGTTTTGTACAGTGGTCATGAATTACTGTGGCCTTACAGTCAGCTCAAGTCAGTTTAGTCATTCCACCTTGGCTTGTCTCAGCAACAGGGCAGTTACTTTTGCTGAACTGCCATTTACGTCTTTATTGCAGTGTTCTGAGGAAACTCTGTAAAGACCACTGTAAGTGAAAATCCCTGGAGATCTGCAGTTATAAAAATACTCTTACTATCCAATCTGTCAACAACCATCTTACAATGAACAAACTCTTTGAGATCACGTTTTTGTCCATTACCTAAAGCTTCTATACGTGGCATGATGTTCTGCATTCCACTGCATGTTCAGTGTTTGCAATTAAAGTGACGGTTGTTTTTTCAAAATACCAGAAGATCAGCAGTTTATGATTTATGCATTATGCTGCTGCTACATGGTTTGCTGATTAGGTAATTGCATAAATGTGTAGACCTATAAGTGTTGCTGATAAAGTGCTTGCCAAATGTATATGCGATATACAACACATGACTCACATGACACTTACTAATGTCAATTTTGTGTTATTTTTATTTGAGATTTAGAAAGAAATGTCACTTGTATTTGGCATATAGTTGAGAAGTAAGTAGGGGTGGAATGTTGGCGTCGTCTTAGAGAACATGGCAAAACGACTGTAATCAGTGCTCATTACCTAATTAGACAGCAGAGGCTAGAGCAGAATTCCACCCCAGGAGCCAGAGATGGTAACACACAAGCATACACATTTTATGCTCTCGAGTCCTTACAGCCCTGTTTCCGAAAATAAATAAAAAGACAAAAACATTCACATGAATATTTTTTTAAATGTTTTTACTGGTTTGCCTTGTTTTATATTCCGAATATGAACATTTTTACATTATGATGTTTTCAACACACTTCTAAAAAGTAGGGGATGAAATATGTCATTTTCGGTATAATAACTTGTATATTGTGCTTTTCTGCTGCATTTCACACGTTTTACATGTTTTTGTAAGTTACTGTTGCATTTCTTATATTTTAGCTTATTATTTTGGAACAAAAAACAAATGTCCCAGTAATTGACTCTTTATTTGGTACCTTCACACATATACATGTCATGCATGCCCACGCCACTGTAACATTTTACTTTTTACCGTTAATCTAAAATAACTGACAAAACAATCAATCGAAAAATGTTTTATTTATGTTTTCCAAATCACAAACTCCTGTATTTTTTGCATTTCAACCAACATTATTGGAAACATGGCTCATATATAGACTTGTGAAATTGTTAGTATGAGTGCTAGTTTGCTATCATCGACTTTTGCTCAGTTAATAATACAATCCTGGAAAGTTGCACAATTAGTTTTTTGAGGGCTTATACTGGAGAATGCCATTTTGGGTTTTATTGTAGTTGTAACCTGGGGGAGCAGCTGCTGATTAGAGAGCAGAAAACACAGCCAGCACCAGCCTGGGTTAATGAGAGAAGATAAATGAATTGGCATAAATCAGTTTTATTGGGCATGGACCCACCATTACCAAGGATTTGTTTAGCAATAACTTTATGATGATGAGACCAGTTACTCATCTAAAGATACCAACCACTTTCTTAATGCCAAACAATCAGTTTTTTATTCCTGTGGACCTATGTTCCCTTGAAAAGTAAATGCTTCATGTGTGCATCTTAATGCGAGTGTGGGCACAATTATTAGGCAAGTTTTATTTAATTATTTTATTATTTTTAAGTAATAAACATTCATTCATTCATTCATTCATTATCACCTGCTTTATCCTCTATTAGGGTCACGGTGGGGTTCACCATGCCCATCCAGGGGAGAATGTCTCGGGCGCTGGGCAGATACACCCAGGACAGGGCGCCAATCCATCGCTGGGCACAGTGATAACTTATTAATAAAATTGAAAATAATGCACCAACCAGATAATATCTGCTCTGTGGTGGTACTATTAGGGTTCTGATCATTAGAGAACAGAGTAAAGGGGACTAACACAGTATGTACTTTATTCCACAAACAGATTTGAACAGAATTGTAGAACTACAAAGTCCATCTTTGCAGTAAGTGAAACTGAGACAATGGACTATGATTGGAGCAAAAAGGAGGTGTGTCCAAACTTTTGACTGGTACTGTATATAACCATATAGAGAGATTGGATGTGTAAGATCATTTACTATATATTTAGTCAATGAATGTGCTGCATATAATGATATCTAAGCGGTTGCATATTAGTATTAGACTCTTGGTCAAAATGTGCATGACCAATTCCTCTTCAGAATAAATTTTGTGAGATGAATAAATCTAGTATGATGAATAAATCTTGAGTGATGTTTGACCCTGTGACCTTCCTGGCATTACACGCGGCATCTGTCCAACCACACTAAATCAAACAGGGTTCTTCTATTTATATTGATGGGTAAATATGTATCTTATTGATTTGGAACATGCCCCTTTGACTACAAACACACATTGGGTATTCAGAGAGGTGTTTTGGGTCATCATTATTCTAATGAAAAATGGATAGAGCAGGGCAGATAATAAGGAATATGGTATTCACACCATGCTAGAATGTTTGTGTTAATGACATCTGTAAACGCAAGCCATTTTTTTCCTGGCAGCTGGAATTTTTTTTCAACCCCAGTGCAGCAGGAGAATAGGACCTGTAAATTATGTACAAACATCCACCTACACTGTTCTGAGTAGCACACAGTATTTGTGCAGTGACAGAAAGATTTGTGTTAAAGCATATAAGAATATTTCTTACAGAGTGTTGAAAGTCAAATTGGAATGTTTTATATTGACAGGTTTAGTGTCTTTTAAAGCATTGTGCATAACCATAACCTTCAAATAAAATTCCCTGCTTGCAAAATTTGGTGGAAAATTAAGCCTAATGCTCTTATAAACACGTCATGAATTATTAATGCATATGCTTCTTATAAGACCCAGTAAAGTGCAGTAGTATAAGCTACACATAAAATAGCTCTCCATTGTAAGCCGTTGTACATTTACAGAAATAAAACTGTGCCATCCCTAGCCAGCTGATTTGAATGAATCAGAAGACACAATGAGATGTGAAGGTGCAAGGTTTCTTGGGAAAGACAATTCTGTCTGACTCCACAGCTTATCTTGCTCCTAGTAATAACATTCTGCAGAGAAATAACATGAGAAAGAAAACTCGTCATATCATGCTACTGAGAAAATCATGTTGATGTGAATCATGCTGAAGTCCTAATAGTGACTATAAGACTATATCCATCCTCTTGGATTATCCCAGTGTTGGACATACTTTTGTGGTATCACCTATATAAATAATACATTCTTACATTTTACACCACTGCTCCAGTCTTGACTTGTATCTGTTACTCTCTTAACTGTTTGGATATTGAGTTTCAGAACCCTGAAATATCTTGACACAAGATGAAAAAGTTGTTTCAGGAGTTATTTCTATAAAAGCTTTTTCTTACAGATTTATAGGTTCCTGTTTATTGGTACATATATTTTCCTGACTTTTTCTTGCACTACCCAATTTAAGGCATAGGCTCTATTATCTTGAAAGCCCTCCTTTTGCTTTTCTATATGCATTTAAAATGGGCTGTATTGATTTTTGATGCCAATGGTAGTCTCATTAGCTTTTACTTACTGTACAGACTGCCTGCTCAGTTGCCGGTCCAACATATTGCTCTTCGTTTCTCTATATTTTCTTGCATTGCTCACATGAATGATAGAACGGGAATGCTGGTTATTAGATTGAGTTGCAATCTGGATCACTTCTGTGTGATAAATTGTTTGTTGCTTTTGGAAACACTGATGGAAAACTGGAATGAAGCTTGAAAATGATTTACCTCATTCAAATGGAATTATGAGCCCACAAATAATTGATTGTTGGAGATGTGGAGATGGTGTGGCTTATGTTTGAATTAAACAGTTCCATCAGTGTTTGTGTGTGCATGCATGCATTGCCAGTCTGCCATAATCAGTAATCAGAAGCATACTGATGTCCGCGGTCTCAGCACATTGTTGCGGTAAGCCAACATTGAGTTGGTGGAGGTTCACAGGCTTTTACACAGATCTGATTTTTTTTTGAAACCTCAATAACCATTTTTTTTTCTTTGTGAGATACAAATTGTCAAACTGTAAACATTTAAATTAAACTGTAAATAGTTAAATTATTATCAAGTAATTAATACATTTTGTGGGATATATGAAATTAATATTTTATCAACTGAACACATTGTCAAAACGTTTGCAATCTGACTATTAAGTAAAATAATAATAATTAAGAAAGTTTGGATGTTAAGGTGTTGGGTAAAAACCTTCTGTGTTTATTAATAAAGCAATAAGATCCTTTTTACAAGAAAGTCATAAAAAGATAAATAAAATTAAAATAATTACTGGATGTTACAAAAAAATAACAACCAGCTTATATTGCACTTTTAATGCATACTCATATTTAGATTGCATTATTTGTTTGATACTGTTTAAGGCTTGTTTAATTACATAAAATATATACAATGAAAGTTTGTCTCCACAAGAAAAATGTTTTGTGAAAATATATTTCAATATGTATATAAATACATTAACAAAGAAATGAATGAATATTGATATTTGCAAGTTGCATTTGTTATATTTGTGCTAGATTAATTAATGGAACATCTTTGCTGCCATCATTCTTATTAGCTCGAAACAATCTATATCAGATTGCTCTTATGATGTCACAAATAATAAATGTTATTATACACATTCTAAACTCTGTTTAATGCCTTTTTAAATGTACTTTATGTAAAGTGGTGCTTTAAAAGTTTGTAAACCTCTTACAACTTTTATATTTCTCCATAAATTTGCTCAGAACATTCATCAGATAAAATAAAAATCCTACAAGTAAAGAGAACCGAATAATTAAAATAACATTAATAATTATCAAATATAAAGTATGTGAACCTTCAAGATTAACAGATATTATGAGTTTTTGAATGACAAAGGAAGGATACTGGTGTGTGTTCACCCTGCTTTATTTAAAGAATATCTATCAAAGTCTTATCTTGAAAACACATTCATGGAAGTATAGTTAAAGGTAGTTTCTTTGAGGTTATGTATAGCCTTACTAAGTGGGACATTATTAAGATGAACTCTCTGGCTGTGTGGACTTTTACAGCGGTTAACGCCTCTAGCCCAGAATCAGTACGTTAGAGATAGATGTACTTTTTATAGCACACTTTATTAACATGGGGACCAGGGTGTAAGAAACTCCACTTATTTAAATGACAGTCCCTCACTCTTAGGGGGCCTTTGACCCAGTTAAATCCAAAATGTGTTTGTGTCATTATTTTTTTTTTTTTAAATCTGTAATAATGCAAAATCACAAAAATAATAAAAACCTTAATAACATACTTTTACTAAACAGACTTACAACCAGATTTATGGCCATTCAGTCACAGGTAGATCAGCATAGAAGTGTCCCATTACATAAATACTCAAAAATGAGCCTAGCAAAATGAATGCATTTTCTTTATGAAGATTTGCTGAAACATTAAAAACATAATATTTAGCAATTTAAAGTTTTTACTTTAGGTAAACACCTCACAATACACTTTTTTATGTAATAGGCAATGTATAGGGGAATTTTGTGGGTCAGTAATTGACTCAATGTAAAAGTGTAATTGGGCCCTTGCTGCTGGCTCTCTAATATGCTTAAGCAGCTGAGGTGAGTTGTGCTGATGAATCAAAGTGTGCTTACATTAATGATGCTCATCTGATATAATGAGTGTGGTTAACACTGATGTAACCCTGAGTTAGAAAGATAAATGTGAGTGTGTGTGTGCATGTGTGTGGGTGTGTATTCAGCTGTAAAACCAATTGCAGTGTTTGTGTAAGTTTTATTAAGCACATCATAGAAGTCATATGTAGTATGAATATGAATACCATCATTCTTAAATTTTTGAAAGGCATAAAAGCCTATTCCTTCTTAATCACTAACCCTCTGCAGCATTGAAATAATAAAAATCAACTAACTAATTTATAAACATATTTGATTCAAAATATTGTTCAATTACTGTTGACATATTGTTCAAAATTCAGAACACAAATACGGGATTAAAATTGTCCCTGTTTCTACATCTGACAGTTTACTGCAGCAACAAGTGAATATTGGCACAGTTCTCTGCGATGTATTTTTCTCATTTATTTTCTCTTTTGAAAAATGTATTTGCAGAACAAACCTTAATTAACTAATATTAAAAAAATATTTTAATACGTTTTTCATCATGTTTACATTTCACAACCATTAACTTGCAGTGGAATGGACGAATGTATTATTCTAAGACGGACAAGCTCGTGTTAAGATCTTTATTAATCTTTTAATAATATTTTTAGCTTCTTCAGTGGCTGTCTTTGTACATGTTGTAATTCCAAAAAAATAAATCAAGGGTCTGGGGAGTTAAAAATTCTCCTGGCTTTTGCAAGCCTGATGGAATCAATGCGTGCTCTGGCAACTGGACCGCTGTCCCTGCTTTAACACTTGCAGCTAAGCTGTCTATAATGATTCAATGCCATCATCTGCTGTACCGCCCTCCTCACACCCCACCCCAAAATACCCTGCCAAATTGGACACTTCACACACACTTTCACCTCCTTGATGGTAATTGCCTCCCAGCTCAGCTGGGCCCATCATGGTAGGGTGGATGCACATAGAACAGATGGACTCTCCAGGAGGGTGCTTCTGCTCCTATCCCTCTTGCTCTCTCTCCACCGAACATTAGGCTACAGTGTTTGGAAACCTCAATGGAAAATGCCCACACAATAGGCAAACAGTGCGCAGAGTGAGTGCTGGTTAAACACGGTCACTGAGCCGTGGATTACAGCACACCTACTTTGCAAAGTCAGACCAGAACTTAAAACAGGGGCAGTTTTCGGGTGCCATACCATTACACTATAAAATTTTATGACATATTGCCTGGGGTAGGTACCAAGCTCTCGTAACGTGCAGCTCTTTGCTTGATTCTCGGTTCAGGCCCACTGTGGTGGGCCATTAAACTGGCTTTACAAGCCTTCACAACAAACCATCACCAAATTGGATCACACTCTGTGTAATTGCTCCTGCTGAAATAAAAAAGCAGCACACCGAGCTTCCCCATTCGATGCTGCTTGTTCATGGTGTGCGATTTACAATCAGGAGACTTATTAAAACATACCCTACCTTTTATTACCCCCTGAGGATCCGATCCTTCGTGTCGGCCATGTTGTTCTGACAGAAAGGGAGCTCGTTTCACACTGACCCTGTGTTTTTGCTCATTTATGTGGACAGTAAATGCAGGCCCATATGATTACCTTAGACTTACTAAAGTTACCTTGAGAAAAAGTGCATCTCCAATTTGTATGCCAAAGACAAAGAAGGCTGTTTTCAGGTCAGCAGTCTGAGGCCGAGCTGTCAAAGGGTTTGCTCCTGCATGTTTTATTCATCTTCCACTGTGTGTCTGTCTGTGCACGAATGTGTACAGAATCCAAAATGGCTGCGGCATGCTGCGTCAGGTAAAGTGAGGCTGTGTATGTAATGGAACCCCTGTGGTGATGGAAATGGAAGCTTGGGTAATGTAGTTATGTCCTGGCCACACACATCACAACTGTATCCACCGCTATATGCAATTGTTTGCTGATCTCAAAGGGTATATAATCTGATTGAAGGCCCAAGAAGGCCAGCGGTTATAGGATTTGTCTGTATTTTCCTATTCAGCTACCTGTTGTAGTTTTATTTACTTTCCTCTTTCTCTTCATTCTTACTCTTGCACAGTCAGGGGCTTGACGGATGCCGATCTTGCTTACTTCATGACAACAGCTTGCAGAAAATGAAATGAAAGAGCTTGGTTATATTGTTTGTATGGGAACCCCCCCCATCGTAGCACCTCTACTAGACGGCAGGCCTGCCCACCTCATGCTGGTCCCAGAACCATTCAGACCTTGCAATTTAGGCAGGAAAATTGCTAAGAGTCCTCAGGAACCGAGGGATGTTGAAAGGAGAGGGGAAAAAATGGCGGCAGCATGGTGCTTGATTTGTAGAGCAGTAGGGGATGGGGTAATTTTTAGAGGTGATGAACATGGTTCAATGTTGCAGATAGCGTTATTTGTAAGCTTGAGCATTGCAGGAGGTTTAATATGCATAGAGAGATAGTGGCACATAGTATAACAAAAGGACCACACTATGCCTGGGTAATACCACTTTCTCTACTTTGAATTAGCCGTTAAGGTACTTGGCAGGTAAGAAAAAAGATTAATAAACAAGGTACTTCAGGGCTTGTATCATGAAGGGTAGTGGACAATCCCAGCTCCCTGATGTATTGCCCTGCAATTTTAAATCCTATTTTAGAAACACTAAGTGGGAAAACAACCTGGATCTGGCACACTTCCCTCATCACACATCCGACACCACATTTAAACTTACAGCATTAAGTACATGCCCTTATCCAGAAAGTCTGGATTTTATCCAGCGTAACCAGATGTTTGGTTTATTTATTTTTATTTAAAAATATAAGGTGGCTTACAGATGTATTTTGAATGCAGAAAACAGTTAATAGATATAAACTCTAGGACAGTAAAAATACATTCAATGCAACAGGAGAGATTATGTATGAGAGATGGGGTACAGTTTGTCAATATTGACCCCATTTAGAGTGAAAAGATAAATTCAAAAATATCCATTGTGCAGGCCTAGAGTCGATCAATCTTTTAGAAATATTCATCTTTAATTGCAAGCAAATCAAATTATGAAATTATTGGGTCGCTTTCATATTATTATAAAGGTTTTATCATATGGCATTTAAAGTTTGGAGTATCCACTGACACCAAGCACCAATGACTACACACAATAGTTGTATATTTAGATATATTGCTGTGTTTAAATGACATTAGTTGTCTTTATGGCTGAAGAGTGATGGCATTTTCTGAGCTTTTTATTCCTGTAATCTGGAGTGAGATTCACAGCCATGCCATGTTTAATTGCCTCCCTATTTATTAGATAGACTTTGTGGATCTGATCTAAATAAAGCTAATGATGTAATGTAGTCACTATAAACCTAGGCAATAAGATTTGCTAATAAAGCATTTTAAATAACATCTATTTGTAATTAGTCACACAAAGGTCTGGATGGAGTAATAAGCTTTAGTTTCCACTTACATTAAAGAAGGGAATTAAGGACATTTTTACACCTGCTCATATAAATTTTGATAATGCATAGTCGTAACATCAGCAAGAAACTCTCAAATAGGTTTAAGCAAAACCATGTGCACTTTATAGACAAAAATATATTTGCCTTTACATATAATAAATCTACATAGTGACACTGAGAATGACTATCTTTCGTGAAGATTTTTAAAAATAATTTGTTTCAGTGAATTAAACATTTTTATAAAGTTTTTTATTTTTATTTTTTTAACTCAGCCACTTATTGGTGTGCGTTATGTAATTTTATTATGGTGAAACCTTCTAATTCCACTTGAATTATGAAATACATTGGTGCTGAACGTACAGTATATATGCATTGACATCTTTAATCATGATTTTGGTCTGTGGGCGGAACCTGGAGAACCCAGAGGCATCCCACACCGAAACGGGGAGAACATGGAAACTCCACCCAGATCGGTATTCAAACCATGATAGTTTGTGCAGTTGACGGATAGAAAACAAACAATTGATCATGGTCTGATTACTTGTTTTTATTTCTAAAATTAAAAATATATATATCTGGATCAGAATATGGCAAGCATAAGGTAAGATGAAACTCGTTTTCTATAGTGGAAATATATAGAAATATATGGATTTTACATTCATCTGTAAAATCCATCTCAAACTACCTCTACCAATTACAACTGGTCTGGGTGAGAACTAATGATTCAGAAGATATTAGAAGATTATACATTTTATTCATCTGAAAGACTGTGGAGGGACCATGCCTGGAATTAGCTTTTGATGTTAAATTCTGTATATTGTGATTAATGAACTACAATTTGAAAAAGCTGCTCTAATGATTGGTCCACTATAATTAACCTACTTTCTGGAAAAAGCCCTGTGTCACTGAAATCTCTCAGATGTGTATGAGTGCCAAACCTGTTTCCAATTGACATTCAGTAAGGTGTAAAAAATGATTAGCTATGGTTATTCTTTTATATTATACCACGGAATAAAATACTAATTTCCTTTTAGAAACCTGCACTACTTTTATAGGCTATTTTAGGCTCAGTGAAGACCACTGTTTAATCAGGTGAAAACAATTGGCCATATTGTGGTGGACATGGGCTATTGTGTTTGTGATAATAAAACAAAAGCATTTAAATTCTGAACAGGGTTGAATGCTTTAAAGGGTGGTACAAAGCAAGAGTTCCACTTTCTGGGTAGAGATCATAATGGTGTTGACTTAAAGGCTTAAGTGTAATCACTCTCAACAAATTTTCAGACTGCCAGCAATCCACATAAAGCAGCAAGTTGTATATCGTGTTCATTCCATTTAATCCAGCTAAGCAGCATTACCTTAGCCCTGCTGTGTTAGTTTTCTCTCATAGAGTTTTACCAGAAGCTGCATTATTTAGCAGCAAACAAAAGGATGAAAATAAGAATTGAGCTAGAAGCTAGAAATAGTGATCTTGCTAATACCCAAACAACAGACGAGAAAGAGTTCCTCTGTTCGGCGAAACTGGATGTTAACAATAATCTTTTAAACCTAAAATGCTAACAGCAAAATAATGCAACACTTTCAATGAATCAGGTATTTATAATATATTATAAGTGCATTTATATAGCTTTATAAAATGAGCATAAAGCAATTTGAATATGTCATGCTCTTCTAAAACTATAGCTCTTCTAAACCATAGATGTACATTAACAAAGGCTTATGACATGTATTCTAAAGCAATATAAATACTTCATAAAGCTTTATAAATGTGTTAAAAATGCATTATGAATACTGGGTTTAGGTCAAGCTTTTTGCCCAGCAATGGGTTGGCGCTCTGTCCTGGGTGTATCTGCCCAGAGCCCAAATTGTTCTCCCCTGGATTGGCATGGGGAACCCCCCCCCCCCCCCCCACACACACACACACACAACAAAAAACCCTAAAACAACAAAACAGATTGAATTACAGCCACGGATGCATATAAAATCTACAACACTATACCACACTACAGAAGATACCTAACAGTACTTTACGTTTACGTACTTTACATTTTGACGCTGAAAAAAAAGTCGTATTATGTCACATGGATGCTGAGGAGGACAACTCTTGCTAGGAAACTACACATATATATAAGGATTACACCACATACTGCATCTTTAAATAAAACTTTGAATTCAAGATACGTAATGCAAATAAGTTATTCAAACAGTTTTGCATGGAAAACAAGCCCAGACTGATTTATTAAGCCTAAAGGAGCTGTACAAACATTTTATATACACTCTGTATTCCTCTCTTGTCCTTCAAACTGGTGACTCAGTTAGAAACTCAGCTTGGGTCTTGTCAAACTCTGAATGAACTACTGCTGTATATAAACTATTTATTCTCTGCAACACTGGCTTTATTGCATAGCTGCAGGTGGAATGAATGGGTTGGAGTGAGTTATGATTTAACATGTCCCACCTGACATGGCAACATATGTTGCAGTAAACAAGACTCTATTGTCTTGATCTGTTCATAGTTATTGCAAGCCACAGCCCAGATGGTTATTGCTCCAGGAAGTGGTCTTTGGAGAAATTTGGAGTGAGCTACTTGGTAGCGTTTTGAGGGAAAAGGGGCTGAATAAGCTGTAAACTACTAAACCCAGAGGTTTAGATCCTTCTGGTATAATTTCTTATGTCTGTCTTGTTCGTGAGCTTATATTGTGACCTGTAGCTTCGAAATCACATTAATGGCATAACCAGAACATCGAGAATAGATTCGCTTTGTGTTTGAATTTACAAGAACTTTTACACCAAGGCACAATCTGTCAGTCACAGCTGGAGATGTTAAAATTTGCAGTAAAAATCTGATGAATATTATTGGGTTGCATACCTAGTGGCAGTTATAATGTGCCAATCGGGGCATTTGGAGAGGAGGGTGTTTGTTTTAGCTGTTTAATAACCAAATGTCTTTGGAAAAGAAGCAGTATTAATAAATGATTATCCACTTTAATGTTCAGCAGCACAGTGGGGTACAACCTGTTAAATAAAAAAAAAACTGAATTAATATTGTTGATTGCAAGACTGTTAACACGTCTGCCTCTCAGATCTGGGAATTATATATTCAGTCATCCAAGTTTGAATCCAGGTTTTGAATCCCGATCTGGGCGGAGTTTCCATGTTTCCTCCGTGTCCATGTGGGTTTTCTCAGGTTTCCTTCCACAGTCCAAAAGCATGGATTTAAGGGGAATTCAAATGGGATTACTGCACCAGCTTTCTACTTTTTCCTGCCTTGATTGTACAATGAGGGCAGCACAATGGTGTAGTGGTTAGCACGTCCGACTCTCAGCCCAATCTGGATGGAGTTTATATGTTTGTGTTGTACATGGTATGTCAGGACATGTCCAAACATAGTCACATTATCATATGTGTTATACGGAAACAGTCACTGATATACAGTTACAGTTGTACTGATATGGATTCATAGAACTGTTGATATAAAACAATGGACCTTTCAAACCCCTGGTTAAAAGAAAGCTCATGGAGACACTTGAGAACATACCAACTCCTCACAGGATGAACCCATGCCACCCTGCCTGGGAATCAAACCCAGGAAATTTCTGCTATGAGTCAACATGCTTAGTCCTAAGTATTTTGATATTGTGTATCATGCAGTTAATTGGAACTAGAACGTATCTATTTAACTATTCATATGCTTCACCACTACAGTGCTACATGACATTTCATTTTCTCTTTACAAATGTGATGCTGTAAGCAGATACTGTCATAACACTGAAACATTATATTGGCTAATAAAGTTATTATACTGTGAAATTTTCTTTTGACATTTCAATATGCATTTATGATTAATGTATATGTTCTCTCCTAAAACAGCAAGGCTGCATCTTCTAGTGCTGCAGTCCAATGGCTCTGCTCCAGCGAAGGGGTGGTACATTGATTTCAATCGCAGTGGCCACATTTACCTCTCCTGCTGCCAACCTGGCATTAGCTGATCAGAGCTTTACTTTATTACAGGAAATAGAGCATGGGCAGTGTAGGTGATGGGGGTGGGGGTAGGATTAGAAACTGGACTAAAGGGTATAATGGTAATTTAGGGGCTTTATAGTTGCAGACAGGATATATTTAAATTTTTGCTTACTGTGTGTGTGTGTGTGTGTGTGTGTGTGTGTGTGTGTGTGTGTGTGTGTGTGTGTGTGTCAGACGGGCCCACCACACACAAATAGACGAGCACAGGTAGAGGTACAGCTTTATTGAACAGAATGCAGCACAACAGACACCAGCAGAAACCAACAAACTGAAAGTGAGTAAAACCAAAACCAATAAACCAACGAAACAGGTGTTCATAAGGTTCCCCAGTTTTCTTCCACAGTCCGAAGACATTGATCTGTGGCACATTGGCTGCTCTAAATTGCCCTAGCTAAATAATAGACAATTTGCCAAAATTTTACTACAGCAAAACAACAGTCATACAGTTTAAGAGTGATGTTCTGTTGCTAATATAGTATATGGGTGTGTGTCTGAATGAGTGAGGGTGTGCCCAGCAACCGGAACATTCTCCTCTGGATATGCATGGGAAACCCCCTGTGATCCTAGTAGAGGATTAAGCAGAAGGTAATGAGATGAGATGAGATAATTTCATAAGGTTTAACTTTAACTGCCTAAAACCTGTGACTAAGATTACAAATTCAATACGGCATTCAGTTCGGAGGAAGAATGTGTTGCGTTGCCACATTTGTGTCTTAGCTTTGGTTTATCAAAAGAATAAAAAAAAATATATATATTAACAGTTTAACCTGATCATACAGAGCAGCAAGGCTCATTTCACTGCCAAATTAAGTTTTTGACATCCGAACTCGGTTCTACTGAACAGATCCTGGATTTTATAAATGACTGAACTGAATTAATTTATTCAGTCCATTTTTGACACTGTGCCTTGGTCTTCACATTTTTTTCCTTTTAGAAACAGAACTAATACCCAAAAGTTATCACTATAGTTAAAATCACTATATGAATAAATAAACTATAAATAAAATACAACATAATATTGCTGACATGACAAGTTAAAGAAAACTCAGATCATAATCTAAAGTAAATCATGACTTGGCTGTGTGCTGTATATCATACCATGTATAACTGTATTCACAGGTAAGATTTTATTTAGAACAATTCACAAAGAAAAGTATATTCTGTGAATGTGGAAAAATAGGTCTAAACAACCTGGTCTTTTCCAACACTTCTTATCCACCCACAGACTGTAGCCCTCATTCTTGTGAAGGGCACAATTACAAGTGGCTTCTAAAGCTACCTGTCTTTTGTTTATAGATATGAAAGCCTCGCATCTTTATTTATTTTTTTTTTACTTTGTATGAAGGATGAAGTTCAAGAGCTAGATAAAAGAGCAAGAACACAAAAGGTAACAGACTTTCAGGTGTCTTTATTACAGTATATGCCATCACAGGTCACCTTAAGGCCAGTGCCTCCCTCTAGAATTCACAGCCAGTAAAGGTCTATACCCCTGACATTTCCCTGCTTATTGAAATTCACCTCTTCAGCTAAAAAAAAGGAAGAAAGAGAAAAATGCCCATCTTGCCCAGACCGGGAAACGACTACACTAAACTCATGCTTAAGTCATCTCTCTAGTATTCATGAACTATTCAAACAAATATGCCTATTCCCATGAAATTTCTTCAACAAGCAAAAAAATAAGTAGTTTTGAAAACACTCTAGTCTATAGGCAATCTGAAAATCCAAAACATTGTGTGTAAGGTGTAAGAGTGTCAGTTCACCAGTGAGAAATAATTCCGAGTTAGCATAAGCATTTGATAATTTCTGTGATAAGACTGATGAGATTGTAATTGCAACCTCCACTGGATGTCTGTATTCAACCATGGAAATAAATTGGCTGTA
Source organism: Corydoras sp. C115 (assembly GCA_019802505.1). Taxonomy (NCBI): domain Eukaryota; kingdom Metazoa; phylum Chordata; class Actinopteri; order Siluriformes; family Callichthyidae; genus Corydoras; species Corydoras sp. C115. The sequence goes on along the minus strand of JAFMOC010000031.1, from coordinate 4,690,656 downwards.
AGGAGAGAGAGAGGGATTAAACTGAGACTGCGACCACCACAGGAAGAGAGGAATTTATTCGCTACAGAGTAGCGAATAAATCTGAGAAATTCACAGGGAAAAAGACAGAGCCATGCTGTTTGCAGTGGGAGGCATGAAAAAGTAGTGCACCTGTGTCACAACAACATTATAAACAATACTCACAGACATTAACAGATGTGATAGGAAAATTCATAAATTTTGTAATGCTATAAGCGGCATATAAGCAGTGTCCCCAATCACCTACTAAATTTTAGATTAAGTAAATGCCGTTTAAGTGAGTATGTAGTAACCATGAAACGTCTGTGATGCGGGTAATACCATTTGAAGTATAGTGTCACACCACTATAATCAAAAGTTGTATCTTAAACTTAACACTTTTCATTCATTCATTCATTATCTCCCGCTTTATCCTCTATTAGGGTCGCGGTGGGGTTCCCCATGCCCATCCAGGGGAGAACGTCTCGGGCGCTGGGCAGATACACCCAGGACAGGGCACCAATCCATCGCTGGGTACACACTCACACACTCAAACACACTCTATATGGGGCAATTTAGAGAACTCAATTAACTTGATCCATGTTTTTGGACTGTGGGAGGAAACCGGAGAACTCGGAGGAAACCCACGCGGACATGGGGAGAACATGGAAACTCCACCAAGATGGGGATTCGAACTGGGAATCCCTAGCGCTGAGAGGCGAATGTGGCAACCACTAAGCCACCGTGCCGCCCAGACTTAACACTTTTGTATGTGCAAAAATCATCCATCTCATCTCATTATCTTCTCCTTAATCCTCTACTAGGGTTGGGTCGGGGGTGGGGAGTGCCCCTGCCCATGCCCATGCCCATTCCCATCTAGGGGAAAAGTTTTGTGCCAGCATAAAGTTGAAGTCATGAATAAATCCCACCATGACTGCCTAGTGCCAACAATCACATCACAGTCAAAATGATCCAGATTACAATTTTTCTTATTCTGATGATCGCTGTAAATATTACATTAAGCAGCTGTTCAGAATGCATTGCACTACTCCTTTATACGGTTGGTGGTTTGAATGATTACACTGAGTGTATGTAGGAGATCCCATTTTAATGCTTATTAAGTGTATAATTGTCAGGCAACTTGTTTATATGTACAGTATGTGTGGGGCGCTACTTTATGAATATATATTGGAACAGTGTAATAACCCCACCCCAAGGAGTAATTGTTCTCACAAAACTGGTATATGAATGTAGATATGCATGCTGCTCTACATGTGCACATAAAAACTTTTTAATAACATTTCTGGTGAGGAAAATTAGCAATTATTAAATTATTAAATGAGTTTATAGTTCTTTTCTAATTAAAGTGCAAACTAATTTTATGCAGGCCTGGTCTTGATAGCCTGCTTCTTTGCTTCTGAGCAGTGACAAATCAGTAATTAGGGAGAAGTTTGAAGGACTGTAGAAAATGTGTCCTACTGAGCTGATTCCGAGTCATGTGAACTTTAACGTCTGTTACAGATGACAGAAGAATAGAAATGGCCATGTGCAGCTGTCCTTGGACGTGCATTTATTTCTAGTGATATCTTTTTATTGCTATTGGAGTGTAATTTAATGTGCGCAGCATGCATGTGGCTACACTTTTTCTGAGAGTGTCTGCTCTCATTCCATTCTCATTTGACTCTCTTGTCTCACCTCTTATGGATTTATGATTCCCCTTCATTTACTCTGTGCCAGCAATTTAAATGAACTTGCGCTTCCCTGCGGGGTGAGGCTAATCACTCAAGGACATAATGAAAAGCCACACGTAGCCAGTGTTTATTTAAAATGCCTGTGTGCGCGTGTAATGAAGAAAATGCTGAAAAATTGGTGCCTTTGATGTACTTTAATGTTTGTTTCCCTCACTGGGAAGTCTGGGAGTCAGCTTTTGTATCAATAAAACGTGCCATAATGAGTTTTAGGGGAAGGAAACGAAAGTTGGAGGAGAGTCTGATTGAAACTATTCAACGGTAAATTGCAAAAGGGAACTTGGGGGTTTCTCCACAAGACAAGAGAGTTCTATTTTTCCCAGTGGCCCTGTGACTGCTTTTCACTAAAGGTGAAAGAAATTGTGACAAATTCTCTTCTGTGTCAGTCTTTTGTTCAGTCTTCATTTCTAAAGTGTCTCTTTTGGTTTTTTGATGATTCGTTTAGTTTTATAATTTATTATTTTTATTATTAGTAGTTGTTTTAGTTATAGTAGTAGTAGTAGTATTAGGGTGGTAAAATGGTAAAGTGGCGGCTAGCACATCCAATCCTCAACGCTGGTGATCCAGGTTCGAATCTCGATCTGGTTTCCTCACACAATCCAAAAAAAAAAAAAAAAAATGGATTCAAATGGTGAATTGGCTGCTCTAACTTGGTTACTTTTGGTTATAGATCATTAGAGATGCATCTCTGCATCTCCAAAGGTTTTAATAAAAGCTAGTATTTTTGTGGGTATAATTCCATTGCCAGAACAAAAATCCTTAATCTGTTTTTATGTTCAATCCTCCTATAAATTAACCTGTTGAACTTGAGGCACTGCTTGATTCCTTTATATGAATTGATATTAGTTGTTTGAATTAATGCATTTTCTGCTCAAACACATCACTTATTATAATCATCACATCCTCATCTTTTCCTGCACGCTTTCATTACTTTTTTTAAGCTTTCGTATTAAGTAGATCATCTTCACCTGGAACTAAGAATCATTGCTTGAAAGTGAATTCAACAGGAGCATTTGCAGACATCATACTACAGCAAAACAAAAAGTAATACTTTTTAAGAGTGATCTATTGCTAAACAAAAATGTACAGCTTATTTTATTTATGTTTTATATGTATTGCATTGCATGCCCTAGCCTATTTGTCACAATGTTTTTCTTTAATTCTTGATTATAAACATCCGTGGCCCAAACTAGTGCATATACCAGACAGACATTGAGTAAAAACACAGATGAACCAATATGTTCTGCTGGATTGTTAGTAACTGGAAAAGATCCAAGTTATATTAGAGTTCAGATTAAATGTGTTGCATTTTGTGTAGCAGTTAAACCAATATAGTCATTTCTTATAATGATCCACTAAAGCAGCAGGTGCTCAGCGGTGGTTTATGGCTACCATCATGGAATGTAATTTCTCTGTTTGCACCAAATGGAAACAGTGAAATAAGGGAAAAGAAGGGTATAATCAGGCTAAAAATATTTTTTGACCGAACAGACGTTTAAACTGTGCAAGGTTCGGCTTCACAGGGTTACGCATTAAATGGAACTGGAACTGCTTTCATGTTCCATCTACAGTACAAACACAAACTGGGATCAGCTTTCATGATTCAGGGTTGGATCTACAAGTTTTACTGTTTTAAAGAATCAATAAAAGATACCATAAACTGTGGCTGTAGCAGAATATTATTTCTCTGATGTTTTTAGGTCAAAAGTTGACTGACCACATAATAGAAACGTTAAATCCCAGCATCAATTCTCAGTCTTGCTGTGCTTATTCTAAGTAAAATATTGTGATGTTATTTTTTTATACCAACTATAATAACCAACTATAAAACAAACAAAAAAATAGAACATTCACTTGAAGAGAATGGTCATTTTATCTATCACTTTATAAATACTTTAATTTTATAGCTTAAGTAGTGCCCTCGTGTAGTGATCAAATAAGCTAATTATGAACATGGAAAATACAATAAACATTCTGGACATCTAATGCCATACGACACCTTTTTTAATTTATTCTTTATGCTGACAGTATTACTGCACTGATCACTTCAACTTTACTCTCACTTTAGCAGCACATACTGCGTATGCAAGTTTACAGGTGTATGTGTGTGCAAATGGATGAATAGTATGCATGTATCTGTAATGTTTGTCATTTCTGTACACTACCAGCTACTGCATCCAAAAAAAAATGCTGTATGTGTGAGAATTCTTGGCAAATAAAGCATGGAACAATAAGATAGATGTGTCTATTAGAGTGTACAGTGAGTTTAAAATCTCCAACAGCCCTACTGTGTCTGGTCTAGTTGTTCTGCTGCCACATGCAATAACACACCCCCATGTCAGTGTTACAAAATTAACATCATTTATGGAGAATTGGCAATGTTCGATTCAAGTGTTGAGTCAGAAACAGACTAGATGCTACTATATTTTTGCAATAAGTGGAGCTGGTGGAAACTTGACTTCTTCATAACTTAACACGCTTCTAACATGGAGCAGCAGGCATCAATTTGATGTCCTTATTGGAAATGCATGTGCTAAGTCACTTCAACCTGTGCTATATTTACTCTTGAGAGAAAGTCCCTTGAGGAAGAAGTAGAGACTTTACTCAAGTGAGGTGAAATGAGGAACAAGATTGATTTGGCAGGGCTGAATTCGATCTCCACAGATCTAGAAAAAATGCACTGTCCACTGTTTTTCTGTGTGATGAATCACATTGTGTCCTTCACAAATGATGCCCTATCATGTAGGTGGAGAAGGCCCTCCATAACATTAAATCCTAAGTACAGGCATGGGTATGCTTGTTTATTTGTTTGTACAGGCATTTTACATTAACAGCGTTAAGCAAATTTACTAAGTGGCATTCAAAACAACAATCCTTGCAACACAGGGATAAAGAAATTGTGTTATGTTTGACTGGTAGGGTTGGTGTTTGAAAATACTTTATCAAGTAATATATCCCCTCCCTATTTCTTATAGCCATGAGCGTCCATGAAGGCCACAATAAGTGATTAAACTTGTAGAGAAACTGCAAGACTAAATCTTTGATAGGAATTCTTGTTGCAGGGTAGAGAAAATAAATTCATCACGCTTCCTCAACAGTGGAACCTGCATATTAATCTACAGGTGCTAGGATCCTGTAGGAATATATAGGTAATTTAAGTTAAATGAAAAAGATTTACAACAAAAATCTTTGACCTACCTTCCACTACAAAAGGCCATCCTAAATTAAAAGACATTTTCTGCAGCATTACCAGGTAGGGGAACTCATTTAAATTATATATTGGTGAAATTTTAAGACTACTGTATGCAAATTTGAGCAACCAATAAAATTAAGCACAAATGTCAAAACGAGATTTAAATATAAATATCCCACCCTACCCATGCCACCTCTACAAATTATGCATATTAATACATATTATGTTCTCAGGAATATAATGTTTATAATCATGCTAATAAAGCTCCCAGCTCTCATTGGGCAAATAAAAGAGACAGCTGACCGGTTCTTCTCAGAACAGACAGATACAAGCAGATAAAAAAAATTACATTGTTTACTTATTAACAAACAGACAGAAAGAGAACATACAAATCACACACATAAACGAGTAAAAAATGGGGTATTGCTCATTTTGGCTTTAACGAAGATAATGGGTGATTAACCCTCTTTTGGTAATGTGCAACCAGGCTGTATCTTCTGATAAGCACATTTTGCATACACTTCATACATTGTAATTTTTTCCATTAACGTTTAGGAGTCAGAGAATTACATGTTCTATGTGGTGAGGGGTATTTTGCAGAAACCTGTGCAATATACATGTAATCTCTCACTTCCTCACTTCACTGGAATTACTGCCATGGTTGTCCAATGCTATCTGTGCCCTACTAAGGAAATCTCTTTGAGGGATACATGGTAGTTAAACTGGGTTTTAGAGTGTATTAGCTTTTGGTAGCCACTCAGTGCTGGGTAATTCATTGTATAATCCTTCACCATTAGTGACAAGAGGATGCTAGGAAGTCATTGGCAGGAATCCAGCTTTCCTTCACATATGAGAAAAACACTGACAACATACATATTCTTTTAACAAATAATATGAAACAGTTTTTTGCTGCACTGAATCTTAATTACTAAACTGTTTGCACAGATGTAAGTTTCTTACTTAATGTTCTTCTCTCCCTGAGATCCTATTTTTTTAAAACTGGCTTCAGCTGGTTACTGGTCTGTAGCTTATTATATTAAACAAACAGAATTCAATAATTATGCAGCAACCATTAAATAAGTAAAACAGGATTTGCACTTTAGGGCAGTTTGTGAGTAAATTCATGTAAAAATGAATGCAATTATGATTGATACTGAATAAGCATTTAATGAGTGCATTCTTTCTGGACTGCATGATCCCTTTTATTTGATTGATTGAATAGGTGTACCCCTCCCAACCTGCAGGAGACAGTGATGTGCTCAATAAAAAGTTCAGTTTGAACTCTAATTCCCAAAGAGCCACAGTGTGATTGGGCAAACTGACTTCACCTGTGTAAGGGTCCTATTGCTAGAGATCCAAACTAGCTCTCATTGCCACAGTACAGCACACTACAGTTTGAACACATAATAGTGTTAAGTTAAATAATAATAATAGTGCTGTTTAAGTTAACATAATGCTTGAACTGAAAACTTTAATGCATTTAAGCATGGGAAAGGAAAAGAAGTGTGTCTTCTTAATTGAAAAGTTTATGCGGTAAGAGTATTTAAAGTTTTATTTGCAGGATGAGTGGTGTAATTCTTTTACCTTTCCTGTTTCTTTACTCTTGTCTGCTTTGTGCTCATGCTATACAGCCTTCTCAGAGTGACCTTACTGTCCCTTCTTCACCTTTAATCTATTTCTCTTTGCCTAGGACTTTTTATGGCTGCGTTGCCTTATCTGCTGGATTTACTGTTCCTTAAGGTTCAGTTTGGATCTTGGCTGTGTTAAACTGCTTGCTTTTTTGTGAACACTAATAAAGCACCTCTTTTATCTTTAGTTCACACTTGTGCCCCACCTCAGGATTCTGATAAAGAGGAGGCAGAGAGGAAAACTGATGTGCAGACAACCCTGGTTTGAAATCTTCACAGTGCTACTTACCTGTAAGTTATTATACACCATATTCGATTATAGTTATTTTCTTATAAGTCATATGAACAAATAAAACAAAGGCAGATTATTTCATATATATTAAATTAAACCCCATGTGGCCTGAGAGCCCTCAGTGATGTAAACATTACTTTTGGCTCCAACCTAATGCCTACTCATAACAACAATGTATATTATCTTGATACATTTTTAATGTAAATAAAGGACAGTTGGCTCATTGCAACAGGGCAAACAAACCAAACTGCATAGGGCCCTGAGCTGGCATGGGGGCCCCCAGTCAACAACTTTGATTTGAATGCATGAAATTATTTGTGTAAGCTGTCCTTTAAAATCTGTTATGGTCAATGCAGTACTGTACAATGACACTGTTGTCAGAATTCCCTTTAAAGTGGTCTGATGCTTTTATGCTTTTTTTTGCTAATTTTTATGTTTATACTACAGATTCATTGTATAAAATGCATCTACCATGTTTCCATTAGACTACAATTATTATGAATTCCTTACATGTAACATTGTGAATTAGTCAAATACAGTTAAAATGACTGATTAGCTTCTGACACAAAACAGGGAGATAATAATGCTCTTTCAAAGCTTTCCTATAAGCAAGAGTCTGTATCATGTGGACTATTACAATATTAAGGATAATGATTTACTATCAGGAAAGCGTAACATCTTTAATTCATTTTATTTTCTTGGATAACAATTTTTTTTAACAATATCTGTCATTGGATGTTGTGCTACCAGTACAACAGTGAAACAAGTCAATAAAACACATTTTATTTTCTGTAGTCCACAAAGGGTGTATAAAGGATTTAATATATGCAAATATGCATGGAACGGCTCTGAGAAGACATTTGCTTTGAATTCTTTCAGGACCATCATAAAAAAAAACTTGGCTAGGAACCAGAAGGTGATGACATTCAATTTCATTTTGCGCCAAAGACATTGTCATGCTGTGTGCTTGTCCTTGAGCCTTGCATTGTTACACAAAATAATATTTAATTTGGTGACTACTAATATTTACAGGTCCATGAACTTCAAACGAGCATATCTTGTGTATTAGTTTGGCAGCAAAACAAAAAGTTGAGATATGGAAGACAATTGAAACTTATAAAAACTGAGACGTGTCCCTCAACACTGTTGTTAAATTTTGTTGGCAATACTTAATCATTCAGTACTGTAATAGTTGAGACAATACAAATAGACATGGCAATATTCTTTTTATTTTTTTATTTATTTATTTTTTTTTACCCTCCTGTAAATGGTATACAAGTTATAATGTACTATACATGCACCCGTAAAGTAAAACATCTTTGTAAATTAGAAAATTTTAGAATGTATTATTATTGTATTTTTGCTCATCTGGTTAATGACCTTATTAATTATCTTCTTATTAAACAAGTTTATTTATTTATTTTTAATATATTAGGCTCCAACACTCTGTGACCCATATTTTTTCTTTCATTGCAGCATTGTATGCGTACTTAAGAGACCACAGTGAATATACATTTTTAGAGAAAATCAGTTAAAATACTGCCTGCTGACATTAACAGTCCAGTCAGTCAAAATCAGAGCTCAGTATTGTTTTTCTTTTGACAGCTGATAAGGATGCTTTATTTTACTGATGTATGGTCAGCTAACTTGAAAATGCTTTGATGAGAAGGTAGTATAGGTGTTTGGTGGGTGTACTGTATGTTTATTTTTTATTTATATTATTTTTTTGTGTAACTGTAGATACAAATACTGTACCTGCTCTGCTTGTTTTTTTAACTGATAAATATTTATTTAATACTATCAAATGTCAGACATTAGTATTCCACACAGCCATGGCACAAGAAATCTAGCACCATGGACAGTGCCATGGCAGTGTCATTAACCTTCTTTTATAGAACACGCTGGTCATGCCCATATTCTCCAGAGTCCGGTCTTTCTATACGCTGGCCTTGGCAGCCTAGGCAGGAGACACTACTGATTTATGGGTCGGGTTGTCACTAGCCAAGGGAAGAGGTGGAATTTATTCCAAGGAATCAGCAAAATCCCAAGCTGGTCTACAGAGCGTACTCATCTATCTCTCTGACATGATTGTTCCTTTCTTGTTACTTTATGTTGTAATCAATCAGCTATGAGTAAAATGGCAATTACTGCAGCCATCGATACAAGCAACAGAGAGAGCAAGAATTATAGGATGTAACATTACTGCAAATTGCCATTAATGTTCCCCTTTTCAGGGGGGAGTTTGTAATGGATAATAATCAGTGGTATAATGCTTGAGGGATTAAGCAGCATTTCACATTTAATTGCACCTAAAAAACTTGGTATGTGTCTGTAAGTGTTCAGAAGTCCTTAATGCTTCCCCCTGGACTAAAGCTTAAACTGCTCTTTGGTTTGTTTAAAAAAAGAGACTGTTATGATGTTTTAAAGAACCCAGAGGAGTAATACCCATGCAATTTTGTGATCCCCTGAGTCGTATTTTACAAATGGTTCATTCCGAAGCCTTTACTTCCACAGAGTATAGAGGTATATTTGTGATATAAGGGAGTTAACACAGCTGTAGCATTAGTCTAAGTTTTAAGACCTACACAAGTTGGAAAATGAAGTGTCAATTATTTAAGACTTCCTCTATAAGAATTATTTAAAAAAAATGTAGATAAGCATTAAGACATAAATGGATAAAATCTTAGTTATTTAATCGAGTTTAAGTCTAGAGGAAAATGGTCAAAAGTAAAAACAATTTTTTTTTTAAATCCATTAATAATTATAAGTGGGATACGTGAAGTACTTGTGTGAGTGTGTACACACACACACACACACACATATATATATATATATATATATATATATATATATACACACACACACACACACACAAAATGCAATACAGTATATAGAGAGATGATATAGAGTGATTGTAAAATGCTTTGCTACACAACTATTATTTCTGTCTCTAAATTGAGCAAAATTATTCCCTTTACAGCTTTGTTACAACTTCTGACCTCGGTGCAGATATTAACATTATACTCCCCATAGACAGAGACAAGGCTGAGTTAATGTAACCCCAGAGCCATCTGTGGGTACAAACGATCAATACTTCAGTGGTTCAGGGTGAATGGATTAAAGTTCAAAAGTCTAAGAGGAGACATTGTGGACCATCAGCCACTTTGTCAGCACCTTACTATTGTGTGAGAAACAGATTTGAAGATCTTAAGTTTGGGTAATTATAACTATGAGTATCAGAGCTGCTTGGAACATTTAGTAAGGCTTAATGTTTAATTTCTCATAATTCTATATAATTTAATTTTAATTGTGTTTATGTTGAAGTTTAGTTAAAAGCACTTTAGTCCCTGAATGTGCATTTACAGGAGCTAACTTGTGAATAAATGTAAATTCTGCACATTTAAATAAAAAATGTACGCTGACATTTTTACAGCAATTGGTTTGTTTAATTTTTTTTTTTTTGCTGGGGCAGGCTACATTACTACCACTTATCAGATATAGATGTATAAATACATATAGACAAATGTGTCTGTCTGTAAATAGTTTAAATTATTCAGCCATTTTTATCTATGTGAACAGAGGTCTCCACATCCCATGATTGTCACACTGATTTTGGTCTAGAGCAACCCAGCAATACAAATCAAATTCCCTTTTTTTTATTTTTTTTTTTTATTTTTTTTTTATACACTTGATGCCGAACATCTTTTTCTCTCACACACATGAAAAACATGAAAGGCTTTAAATAAATTAACTTCTGTTAGCTTCAGATGTTTGTGTTGTTTTCTTGTTAATTAACCATGTATTTTTTTTTCATGGTGTATTTAGGTGTCATAGCTTGCAAAATAGGATGCTAAAATGCATACATGGTTATATTTAATGCAGTATATACAAAATTTAGACAGTATATACAAGTTCCATTTATAACTGCAGTGAGATATATATATAACAAAAAACTACATAACCTAGATTAAAAAAAGACTAGTGTTTTTTCATCTAGTTTTTCATAGTGGTTCATCATTTTACTTTCTGAAATCACGGCATAAATATTGAGGTTCGAGCCTTTAAAAATAATGTAGTGATAATAATATAAAATAATAATATAATAATAACCATGCCATATACTGTTTAAAACTCTTGTCTCTCAATTTCTTTTGCATTTTTCTGTTTGGACAATCAATGCACCGAATGTATAAGCGGCCTAGTGGGTGTTAAAGAGACTTAAGATTTAAAGATATAGAGTAGAACCTCCTACAGTGGATGCAGCACCACTTTGAAGCCTCCTCTTTCTATACTCTCCACACCTTTTAACTTTTTCTCCAGGGATCTGTCCCTACCTCCTTTCTTCTTCAAAGTCCAAATCATGATGTTATTTTTAGTAGAGTTTTTCATTTTTATCTCTCTCTATTCTAGCACTTACTCTCTTGATACCCACAGGCCAGGTAGTTAAACTTATTGCTGCATTTTCCTCTGAACTTTACCAGGAACCTGTGTCTGTGTACTTCAAGGCTTCAAAGCAACCTCAAAAGTTGCCTGATGCTATGAGAATGGAACTGTATTCTTTGTGAACACTTATATCTTAAAGTGAAAGTGCATCTGTGTTTTAAAAGCAGAGGTTTAAACCACAGAAAACTTCTTTTATAAGGTGTCAGCACGTGAACGAAGACAAAGTTTATCGGTGTCAGGGTTTAAACTTTCGTTAAAGGATTTTCACTGATGAGAAACAAAGCAGTTTTGCTTTATTTCCATTGAGAACTTAAATCCTTTGAAAAGCAATGCTTGTTTACCAAGAAGCACCTGTTTCATAAAAATAACATTACAGAATCTCGGTGGTGCAAAACATTGTTTGTGGCAGTCAGTTTCTGTTCAGCTAAACTCAATAACTTCACTTTGATTTATTAATACATACATTGTAAGTTAAATACTAATAGACATGCTTAAGCAATGATTTTAATCCTGACACAATGGATAATTTAGAATATGTAGACAAAACCCTCTTTTAAACTAATAAAAATATTTTTAACAGACATGAGACAGACATTGCTTCTCTTACCATATAGATGGACTTTAGTTATGATGGTGATACTGACCATTAGAGAACAGAGCAAAGGGGACTAATATGGTATATACTGTAGTCCACAAACAGATGAAATTGTAGAACTACAAAGTCTATTACGGTAAGTGAAAGTGTGGACAATAATTAGAGCAAAATAGGTGTGTACAATTTCTTTTTTTTTTTTTTTTTTTTTTTTTTTTTTTAGCTGGTAGTTTGTGGCTTCCTGGTGTGTGTGCATGCTGCTTTCAATCCTGATTTAGTTTAAATTTGAAAGTTGATAAGTGAGAGATTTTTAAAAACTTGACTCCTTGTCACAGCAATTGACTTGTGGAATTTTTAGATAGTGTTTTAATTTAAGGCATTATTTAGACAAACATCTATGGGTTGCTGTTTAAAATTTTCTATTATTAAGATATAACATTTTTATATAAAATAGTGTTACAGGATCTAAGATTAAGTGAAAGGACTTAGAATAGGTGTAAGAGAGAGAGGGAGGGAATGAGGCCCTGGGAAAAGGTCAGCTAGTGGTGTGTCATGCAGGGAGGTAGATGCCTGAACACTGAGATTTACTGAGATTAATCTGTCGTATGGTGACAGTACTTCTTCTGAAAGGTCACCCACACCAACAAGACGTGGGGGCTGGCTGCTGAAATGTATCGGATCTGATCACTGGCTGGTCTGGCCTCTGGTAGTTAGTGCATCCTAAAGGTCATTTCCACTTGGCTTTTCTCCCCGACTGACCGCTCTGCAGGTGTTTGAGAAATGCCTACACTTTACCCACTGACAGGTTTAGACAGTGTTTTTGTTAAGTCTTTGGTTATGAAGCAGAAGCTTTGACAAGTTTGTCAGACCTGATAATTTGATCAGAGCAGCAGGTTAAGTAGGTCACAGTTGGCATAACGATGGTCAACACATCCTAAGGTTCTAACTTTGTTTAGAGCCCGAATCAAGTCTTTTATTGAGGTTCTGGCATATTGACAGGTCACTGCATTTGCCAATACAATTTCAGTAATATACTGCTGTGCAGTTTGGTAGGGTTTTCTTGGCAAGGGTATTGACTTTGCCTTAGGAAGGCTGGATCAACATGGTTTTGTTGCTCTAAAAGTCAATTCTCACCATAAAGTTAAAGTTCCTTAAATAATGGGATTAAAATGTTATTTTTTTCAATTCTACATTTATATTTAGTTTGCACATAACTGATCAAGTATAAGATAGTGGGTCTGGAATCAATATTAAATATATGAATACATGTAATGTATATTTTTACATATACTCACTTATTTACATCGTTTTATTTTTTTCTTTTTCTTTTGTTCTATTCAATGGCCACCGAAGGGGATCTTTATTTTTCAGTTTGCCCAGTCTACTCTAAACTCTATACTTTTTAACTGGTACTATATATACTAAATGGGCCTATATGGTATACCCACATTTAGTTAAGTTGTTGTAAAACTCTAAACACTATTGTACAGAGGTTTGATTCCTGTAGCATTATTTAGAAAATCAATATAAAAATAAGGAATTTGGCCAAAGGTGCTAAAACCTTTTTATAATACTGCATTTTTTTTAAATAATTGCTGGTTATTTGGAAACTATGTGGCTGGTGAAGGCATTGTTAATTATAAACCACTTAGCATCGCCTTGTTGTGTAGGATGAATGCTGATGGACGTATTTTGAAGGCAGTCAGGAAATGTAGCTATTGAAAGTGGAAATGAACAAACATGGTCATCGAATATACAAAAACAAGTGGTACAAAAACAAATGAAGGTTCTTGCAGTACATCTGTATATGGGTTTGGAGGAATATTTTATGCAGGTAATTAAAGCTAGATATTTCATAGTATTATCTTTTCAATGCAGTACACATGAGCTCCATGCAGTTGTTTTCTTTGTCTATAAACTTCACTTTTTCCTCCAGTACTTTTCAAATTTACTTTAATCACAATCTTGCCTCTAATGGAAGTCCTTGTGCTGGTTTGGCTCTGTATGAGTGTTCTTATCGTTTGCTGCAAATAACAAGATAACAAAGGAAACAAAAAATACAAGTAAAAAGTACATACCATTAATAGGAAGAGAAACGCAGATGGATAAGAGTGAATGAGAAAAGGATAAAAGTGGACTCGTTCTGTTCTCCAGACTTGAGATGAAGTGTTTGTTACAGGGAAAAGGCTTTTAGAGGAAATATTCTAAAAGCAATGTTGCAGAAGTCTGGTCCTTCATATCTCTTAGGTTTTTTAGATCAGTTAAAGGTCACAACAGAAAATTCTTAGCAGTTAGAGTAAATCCAGGAAATGGGATTACTGCTCTAGTTTTCGTCTCCTTTTGGTGTGATAAATGTTGAGATCCTGGGAATTTTCCTCCATCTCTATCCCCTCTATCTATATTTAAAGGGACAGTCTTAGTTTACCATTAAATAAATGTTACACTTTGTTACACTAGTGATAAATGTTACACTAACTATTGTTAAGAATTATAACCCTCTTTCCAAACATAATGGTCATTATTTTTGCCAGGCAGTCGTCTTGTGTTACCGTCATCGTTTAATCAGAGAACAGCCAACTCGGTCAACTTGCGAGTTTTTAACCTCCACTGTCTAGTATCTCAGTTATTTCTTCATAATTTCTTACTTATTGTGGGATTCTGTTTTATACTGCAGTCACCAAATCCACTGTAGTTGTCAGTCAGGGGTCAGTTGACCTGACAATTGATCTAAACTATTAGTATTACCTGTATAACAGTATGCCAACATTTTACACACAATTCTTTAATGTAACAATATGGCTGTTCAAGTAGTTGTATTTGATTTGGATGTAAGAATTTATAATCGAGGTGTATATACACAGGTGTAGACACTGTGTATATACCTTGATTATAATTAATAAACCCCTTCTGTTCTCTGTTCTTCTCTTAACCTGATTTCTTTTTCTCTCCCCTTCACTGAATTCCATAGTCAGCACAGACAGGACCAGTAGAGTGGACCGGATCAATTTTGCTGCACTTTATTCTATTATTAAGTGCTAGCCTAGGGGGGCTGCGGTGTTGGAGTGAACGAAAAAGGTAGCCAGTAAGGGAAAGAAAGTGAGAAGGGAGGAGCGGCTCTTTAAAAAGCATTAAGGGACGGCGTCTCATTATGACAGGCTCCAGTGCCTGCTTCATTGGCTAGATAAAGCGACCTCATAGTGAATTTCCTTTGCCAGTTGTGTTATTTAAATGTAGGATGACTGGAGTTTGGCAGCATAAACAGGACGTCTTTAATAAACCCGGACATTAAGTGTGAATGAGACAATTGCATGAGGTATGAAAAGCACTTCATCACTGCCACATTTGGGCAGAATTCTATTTCCAACACGGTCTGCGCATCCGCTTATCTGCTCCTCACAGCAACCAGCCACGGGCCTGATAGTGATAGCAATATAAAAAAAGCAAGTGAGGGAGAGGCTTGAAAGGAAAAACATGGGAATTACATGGAATAAAAAAGAGCAATCAAGTCATGGTGCTGTGGGAACTAGCTTGCATGCTCCCTGCAGCTTGTCAAAGTGGCATGATGGATCACCGTGTCTGCTCCATGCCCCTGTCACCTTCTGTGCCGCATATTTACAGTCCTGCCACTCACCCACCATCTGCTTGAAATACCAGGGCCTCTGGCCACAGACAGGGCATTAAAACCTAGCTGTAAATCTTCCTTGAAAGGAAAAGCTGTCATGGTTTTTCTTGTATCTGTAAACCAACTGCCTGGAAATAGAGTTTACATCGATTAATGGTCACATGTATATATGGTGTTAGTATGTAGTGACTTAAAGTTGGATCTCTTTGATATGAATCTAAACCTTTTAGCTGGTACTGTGTGTGTGTGTAAATAGATATAATATAATATCTCACCTATACCTTATAAATTGTGATGTATTGTCCTGTTCTGTGGTCCTGATGTTCCACAGAATGATGGCTTATTCGAAGTATATTAAACGTCTGTTTTTATGTTTTAAGGTGAAGTAAGAAAGGGGGGGGGGAGCAAAAAAAAAAAGCCTTGCATTTATCACATTCAGTCTTTTTTATTAGGCCTATTCATCTCTTTTGTACTCTCTTTTGCTTCATTTTTTTTTACCCTTCTTGTCTACTTTCTGGGACATGGAAGCTTTTAATGATGAGAAAGAAGCTAAAAACGAAGCAGCACAGAGGAGCGTTCAGCAAATGAATCCCTATTTCTGACCTTCCAGAGAGAGGATGACGAGTGAAGCATTCACTCTTCAAAGACTGAAATCCGGTGGTGTTTTGAGATCGCCTCTAGGCTTTTCCCACATACAATACTCATGGACAACAGAGGTAAAGAAAAACCTAAAGCAAACATCTGAATGAAACTGACATTCATTTAAGATTGTACATTTGACCAGTTTTCCAGTGTGAATGTTTTATAAAGCTGGAAGTCACCTTGATTTTACCCAGATAATGATGTACCATACAACATTTTACATTTATTGTGCAGGAGCTGCTTTAATAATTACTAGTTCTCTTTTGTGGAAACCACTGCATTTGGAAAGAGTGCTTATCTCATTCAATAAAGACTATCCGAATCAGCCATACTTCCACACAATGTAAAAATGTAATATGATATTTGAGCATCGTGGGATAAGTCAAGCTCTGCTATCTGTGTTTCAGTGTACAGGATATCAAATGCTAGCATATCAGTGCCACTGTTTCCTGATAAAGGCTGTAGGCATGCTGCAATAGTTTCTAAAATGCTGAGAAAATCATATTGGCTTCTCCGGGAGACATGAAAAGACATCTGTTCAAGATAACTTTCAATTCATTGATAATGTTCAAAACCAAAATGAAAGATTAGCAGCATAACTGTGTTCTCTCTGTACTGCCTTTTTTTTCAGCTTCCTCACAAAGAAATCTGCACAGCTTACATTTTAATATGCCAACCCCACCACCCTCTGTAATATGCAGCATTTAATGACACTCTTACTGAAACATTGCAGTGTTTTCTTATAACACTAATTTTTATAGAGTTTTAGGAGAATAATGCTATGGAATACATCATTTTTCTCTCTGTTCTCTTGTAAAAATCAGAAAGAATAAAGGCCAGTGATTAGGAGAGAGTGCTTCTCAGGCAAATTTACAAATTTCCCTCCTTTCCTGTAACAATTTTAGCTCCTATTCAGAACTTGCACAAAATGGAGGGGATTAATAATGTCTCCTTTTCCCCACTAAGTTATTTCATGGGGGCTTTTGTACAAGGGTGATTTGTTGCCTGGATACCTGGAAATGCATTCCTAATTATTTAGAAAGGTCATTCTACCTGTGGCGTCAGGTAAAATCAGACAGACGTGATTGTTGACCACTTGCTGTGTGCTGATAAAGAAAATCCACTGAATGAGTGACAAGTTCAACTGTTTCTCACTGATCACAGCAATTTGAAGTTACCACCAACTAGTTCACCAAGAAGTTATTTTAAAGAATCTACTAAACATTTAGCTTAAAGGATTTTAATCATTTTACATTTGTACTGCTTATTTCATACAGAATACAATTTTTAAAGACAAAATTGGAACTATAAGTTATATATACTATGAGTTATATTTTGTCAAAATGTTTACAAAAATAATTATTCTGTTTATTAAATCAAATTATTAGTGCCCAAATTTATGCACTCTTTTTTTCAAATGGAATTCTGTTTTAAACTTATTATTTTAATATTGCATAATATGGCATTTCCTTGTTTTATAGTAATAGGTCTATTTATAGTTTCCTTCCAAAGTCCATGAATGTCATTCTAGTGAACTGAAAATACTAAATAGGTGTGTTCATGAGGGTGTTCACCTGATTTTGACCCTTATGATAAAACCTAAACCTAAATTAAATGGGCTTTACCACCCTAACCCAGCCCCATGAACCTTAAATACAACAATAGGCTTAGAATATGAATGACTGCCTGAAATAAACAAAAATTTGGAATTTGGGAACATGTCAGACACAGTTTGTCATATTTGTTGCATGCATATTTTTGAGAGATTTCTTATATAAACATTTTAATAGTTATAAAAATAGTGTTTGACTGAAAAAAATTGAAAAACTTTTTTTTTTTTTTTTGTGCTTTTTGTTTTTGTAGCCACACATGCAGGGTTTTATATACTAATTGTTTCTCTGAGTAATGTACACGTTAAACAGTCATTTTTTGATTAGATCTGTAAATTAATTTTTAAAATAAATGCTATTAAATTTGAGGATTTTATGAATGTAATTATATTAAAACATTTAAAATATTCAAGTTTATTATTTTACTGTAATTAAATTGCACAGCGTCTATTATAGGTTTTCCTCTGCAGTCTGAGGAAAAAATATTAAATGTGAGTAAGGATGAAGAGTGAGGGCTCAAGGAAATCGTCGAGAAAATAGTAAGAGAGATAAAAAGAGGGAGATGTTTATGTCTGTATTTAATATTTCTTCACGGTGCAGACTAGCGCTTTGAAGCAATTTGGGCGCTGGTAAAGAAGCGTGGCTACAATGTAATCCTGATGAAATTAAAATGAGATGAACTGGGAGCAGGTGAGCAAATGCTGAAGGAGGATGAGATAAGCGTAGCCATTTTCTGTGATAACACAGCACAGATGTGCAGAGCATTACAGCAGAATGAAGTGCTTGTGTGTTCAGACATGCTGCGGTGGTTATAATCAAATCTTTACACCCCCATGCAGGATTTATTTTCTTACCTGTTCCAAGTCATTGAAATGAGGAGGGTGTTGGTTTTTCATAGTGTTGCCATCTAGTGGACAAGCCTAGACAACGCATTTAAACATAAACGTGACGTCTACAAATGTTATAGATGTAGGTGGAGACATATGGATGCATAGAGAAAGAGATGTATATAGTGAGAAAACAAACATGTATATATATTTTTTTCTCACTCTATGCATCTCGCTTTATTTTATGTGTTGTGTGCATGTATGATAATACATATATACATATAATTATATATATATATATATATATATATATATATATATTCATTCATTCATTATCTCCCGCTTTATATATGCCCATCCAGGGGAGAACGTCTCGGGCGCTGGGCAGATAGACCCATTATCGCCGGGCACACACACTCACTCACACAGACACACTCTATATATTTTGAGATATATATATATAAGGAAACCGGAGAACCCGGAGGAAACCCACGCAGACACGGGGAGAACATATATATATATATATATATATATATATATATATATATATATATATATATATATATATATATATATTATTAGTGGTACTATTTGTGTTTAGTACATATTATTGCTTTATATTCTGTGAAACCAAGTGCCTCATTAATATAAACAATATTGAATTCATGTGAACACTAATGTAGCTATCAACAAAGATTACTGATACTAACCACTAATGCTCTCTCCAGTGTCATGTTTCAGTTCATTGAACATTATCAAATATTCTGATACATTTAATAATAATAATAATAATAATAATAATAATAATAATAATAATAATATTGCCAGCATAGCTGTACACACTATTACACACATTCAGCCTGCTCTGTTGAAAAAAAAAACTATTAAATAATTTATGTTTCTGTTCATATTAACTGCATGCATTTACAGTAGTACATCATTAGAGCTTTGTATTTCGGTGGTATGGGTTTAAAGTACAGGCAGTAGGATTTGTAAATAATATATAAACATTACTGCTTTGGGAACATGAATCTGGATTCTGGACTGTTGCAAATAAACTGTTAAATGCAATGTCATATTCTGTCAGGTAAGAACAGAAGGCTGTGGCTGCACTCGGGGCAAGCTTGCCAAAAGTGGACAGTTGAAGAATAATAAAAAAAAAGAGCCTGATCCGATGAATCTTAATTTTAGCTAAGGCACACAGATGGTATTGTAGGAATTTGGCACAAACACCATGAATCCATGGACCCGGCCTCATGTCAAAAGTCCAGGCTGGTGGTTATGGTGTAATGGTGTGGGAAATATCATCTTGGCAGATATTAGGCACAGTAATACTAATCAATCATAAAACATAAGTCATTTTATACCAGTTTCATGAACACAATGAGGTCACTGTTCATTGTTGGCTTTTATCGCCGGAACCAAATCTAGTAGAACATCATGGAAATGTGGTGAAACAGGAAATTTGCACTGTAAATACAATCCTAAAGAACATGCGTTCTCTGATTTCCTCCCAAAGTCCAAAAACATGGATTCCAGGTAATTGAATGCTCTTAATTGTGCCATACAGTGTTTGTGTGCCCAGCGATAGATTGGCGCTCTGTTCTGGGTGTATCTGGGCAGCGTCCAAAACGTTCTCCCCTGGATTGAATAAATGAGTTATGCAATTATAGACTGTACCATAGATTTTCCTACATTTTTCAAACTCAGAAACACCACAAAGCGGGTATTATTTGGGTGGTAGATCCTACATTGCAGTTACTCTGATGTGATGGTAGCATGTTTGCATGCACTGCCCTTGTTTGATTAAATCAGATATAGCAGTGTGTACGCTGTGCACGTACGGCTCCACAGTGTAGCTCGTAAATTGCTGCACATTTTATGCTAGTCGTTCCCTTATCAATCAGCGCTCACAGGATGCTGCCTACAGGACGTTGATGGCAGGACATTTTTTTCTTGGTGGATTGTCAGTCCGGCATTGATACCGAGGTGTCTTATTTTCATTTCTTTCCATGCTGCTTATTAGAGGGTGATCAATCATTGTTAATGCAGCAGTAAATTAGACGAGGGGGTTAATGGGCAGCTTACTGAGTTTGAAAACCATGAAAGGCATGCAAGAAAAACAAAATAAAATTGTGCAAAGTGGAACTAACAGGCGAACAAAAACATTACTAGAGTCACATCTCTTTGCTGCTATTGCTGAGTGAGTTCTTACAGGTGACCAATCATTCTGTCCCAAAAGACACCTCGCTGTTTTAGGAACAGCTGGTCACTTAATTGGCTGAGCTGAGCTCTCTCTCTCTTTTTATCTACCTCTATTTTTCTGCTCCATTATGTGTTTGGAGGCAGATAGCACCCCCAGGTATGGATTTTGTGAATGTTCCGCCATTTAAGCTTCTGTTTGCCTTATTAACCTTCTTTGTCTTCAGAGAATGGCTTCTTTCTGTCTTTGCAAAATCAACCACGCCATACCAATGACTGTATTTATAAGTTTACAAAACATATTTCTAATGAGCATATTCTCTGATAATTGGAACTAGAAACTGATTTCTGGTATGTTAGTCCAAAAAATAGCTGTGGACATTATCCTCGTAGTTCCCCAGTTAAGTTCCAGGTCCCATCAAGTAACATGGCTGAAGTGCCCTTGGGCAAGTCACCTTACCCTCACTGAACACCATATACAAGGCTGCCCAACACCCCGGGCACATGTACTCAACTGTATGTGTGTTTCGCTGCACGGATGGGCTAAATGTGGAGGACAAATCCCTCTGTGTGTAAGTACAGTAGACAAAATAGATTACTTAAATTTACTTTAGTTTTGGAATGAAATTGCTGCAGAAGCATCTTCTATGAGGGTGAGGAGGTGCTTGCCAAGAGGGAGCAGCCACATAAACTTCAAGGAATGCTGACATGGAAATTGTCGAGCTGATGGCCATCTGAGAATCATGGAAGAATTACAGAGAAAGAGACGGACCGTAGTGAACGAACAGAACATAAAATGGCAGAGGATACAAAGGGTCTAAATACAAATGAACACAAGTGAATATGATATTAATACAGAACAACAGCCCTGATATGATTTTATTTCACTTAGATTTCTCCGTCTTTCTGTCTTCATATCTATCTATATATATATATATAGAGAGAGAGAGCCTTCTTGGTTTAAGTGAGGTGCTGATCTCAAACACCTTTAGTTTATTTCTCCAATGCAATTACTCAGCACTATGTGCTTAATGTAATTTGGTAATGGCTGGGTGTTCCATTAACAAAATGGGGGATATGGAAATGTGTTTTCCATGTACATTAGCCCACTTCCCCATTGCCTGGTCCAAATGGGTAAGGTGTATTCATTTTTTTAATGTATCTAGGACTTTTTAAGAAGTAGGCAAACGGGAGATCCTTAATATTAACTGGTGAAACTCTGTAAGCTTATTTCTAAGCTACAATAACAATTTAAAAAAATAAGATCACCTTTCTTAAATCCTTAAAAAATCGAAACCTTCAGCCCAACATTAACTCCCTGCCTTCTAGAAACACAGCCTTGCTCTGTATTGGAACACGAACCATAACTAAAAACCATTTAGGATGATGCCTAAAAGCTTGTGTTTAATTTGGGTGAAATATATAATGTATGGTCATTAGAGCTCAGCGTTGTGCTTGCCATTTGTGTATAAATTCTCTGCCTTTTATCTAATCACTGCCACATTTAACAAGACTTATAACCTTAAACTGCGTCTTGGCTCTCTGAATTCTTCTTCCACTTATGACACCATTAAGACATATGGCAGTACACTAAACAATCTAAAAATCCCACAGTGCCTTAATTACCTATTTGCTGGCCTCATCAGAACAATTTCTGTTTATTCTGAAACGTTTACTTTTAAATGGTTGGTTCGCAATGGGGCTGATGCTATATTTGAATTAAATGAATTGCCATTTACATAATTAACTGCCACTGTTTTGTCAGGGTTTTAAAACCTAGATTATACTTTGTAAATATTATAGATCATTCTAAAATTCACAATATCTAAATTATATCTATCCATTATCTTCTGCTTAACCCTTACCTGGGTTTGCTGGATGCCCATCCAGAGGACATTGCTTTGGGCGCTGTGTAGATACACTTAAAACAGGATGCCCATTTTACACTGGGCACACACTCAGACACACAATTTAGAGTAATTAATTTACAAATAAATAATAAAATAAAAAACATGTTTTTGGACTGTGGGATGAAAACCAGAGAATCCAGGGGAACCTCACATAGACACAGGGAGAACATGAAAACTCCACCCAGATCAGGATTTGTTTGCCTCTAAGCCTCCAGAGCTTAGAGGCAAACATGCTAACAACTAAGTCATCATGTCGCCCACTGATCTGTGGCCAGTACAGTATAGAGAAAGCATCCAAAGAGGTAGATGGATAGAGATCTAGATAGATAAATATGTCCTAACAGTTGGAATCTTTTTTGGTATTCATTCTTGCAGCTGTGTGTATTCTGCATCTAGCGACTGCTCAATAAAAAAAGATTTATGCATTGGGGTTGCTTCTTATTCAGACTCATCAGAAAAGAAAATTAAAAGATATTGAATCAAAAAGGCCCTAAAGAAGAGAAGAAGAGGTGCCAGAAAATTCTCCTTTAAGGCCTGAAACTATAAATTGCCCATTTACCACTGGTGACCCCAATATCTGTCACAGCACTAAGAATTATGGCCTTTCAAATGAAAATATCAAGCATTTTATTGAAAAAGGAAAATGTCCCCAGGTCCTCCTACAGCAAATGAAATCATGTATGAGCTCTTCATTATGGGGTTTAATAAGTGATTCCACTGGTCACAGTGGTCCAGCAGGTAACAGCAGATTGATGAATAGGGGGCACCAGTATTGGGGACGAAACCTATACAAACAGATATTAACCTACATTTGTTTAAGAATTAAAGTGGTGCCTTAAATCTATCCTTGTTTGTCAGCCTTCCCGGTCACAAGCACACACTTCTGGGTGCAAACACATTACACACAATCTATGCCAAACACACACATGCTCAGAATGAGAGGCAGAAATCAAATCTTGCAGACAGTGGCTAACGAAACGTGTCTCTCATTGGTATTCATCACTCTGGAAAAGACAAGATGGGCATCCTGTTTTTTATTTAATCAGCTTCTTAGAGAGAGTGTGACCCCTCACGTCTCAGAGCTGAGCAGGCACAACTGCCAGATGAGATTAACCAAGGATTGTCAAGGTGGATCAGCCATCAAGGTTTGGAACCTAAAATGGAGCTAAGTAATTGGATTCTTGCTCAGTAAATGAGTATATGCATGTTATCCCCCACCCTTGCTCCTTCCTTCATATCAGGCTCCTTGGCTTTGACTCTACAAATACAATATTTGAGCAGTTGTTTGTGAGCATTATTAACTCTAGGTCAAAGTTCCAAAAGTTATTCATTTGTTTTGAAATCAGATTCAAATGTCTTCCCTAATAAATGCTGTAACATTGCTGGACCTCAATCTGAAAATCCTAGAAGTTTGAAGATCCTATGATAATCTTTGCTGTAAGATGGATCACCAGCCCTCCTCCCGGAAAGAACAATGTTATCCACTGCAAATCTTTAATGATGAAAACATATATATATGCCATTTTTGCAAAACCTTTAACTAAAAATCAAGCATACATTTGATATCATTTATTTAACAGCTCAAGTACCTTTTGACAAAAAGCACATTGAGTGCATTCCCTGATGTTTGCCGCCCCAAGAGCTGTACTCTGTCCCATTCGATTTTTAAAACGATTACAGAAATTGTTGATTATATTTTGTAGCTGTATTGGCACACATCTTCATGTGATGGCCATGTGCTCCAGTAGGGTGACACTGTTTATATATGAACAATTCCGAGGTCCACATATATAGAAATATGTTCCAACGTAGTCCATTAAAAGACCTTGGGTACTACAGCCCTGTTTAAATGGGCCTTTGGTATGTGCAGCCACACAGGTCAACAAATCAAACATACAGTAGGTAAGTCAATATGTTCTAACACTGCTTTGGATTCAGTTATTCCGGTGCGTTATATTTTTAAACTATCTACGTAGGGTTGTTCGGTAAGGGATTTGGCATGATCAAGTGCAGTGGCAAAATCCGATTGTGTATGAAAGGGTAAGTGTGCAGGGGATAATTTATTTCCCATTTCAAACACACACCACTGTGGCAGGTGCCACTTTTGATTCCGTGACATTTTTCTATAATTATATCTAGGTGTGAGCATGTTATCACTGCTATGCAATGGAATAAAATAACAATGATGATAAAATCAACAATTAAAAAAATAAACTGCTGATGTTCTTGCTTCATCATCAACCTGCTTCTTAATCATTTAGTCAGATGCAGTGGTAGCAGATGTCGCATACAGTTCTTTTCACTCCCTTCTCATAATAAAAAGAGCAATTGATGTTTCAATCACAGAGAGAAAAATTCACAGCTGTTTAGCTTGAAATGGAGCCAATCAAAAATACAAAACAAAGAGAATCTTTGACAATTAGGACAACTGTTTTAGTAATTTGATCTAAATGACTTTGCTGCAATGACTCTGATTGGATGCATCATACACAGCTCCCCCAGTAGTCGCTCGTGCCCCCATTAGAAATATGAGTGCCATTTTTCAAACTAAATTGAGGCCTCTTGGAAGCAGTCTGCCAATTCCCTTCCGTGTCTCTCGAATCGTTTGAATATTTGACAGAGTCTTCCAGATGGCTGATTGCCTAACATTTTCATTTTTTACGATTTTGCACTTTTTTCCCTTTCTCATCAGACTCTGCCAACTGGTGTGAAGGGGCCTTCATCTTTTTTGTAGTGGGGCATTAAATGCTAAAACCTACATTTCCAGCAGATGGTTGCCACAGTCCCTGATCTCAGAACTGAAAATAACATTTGATGACTTAAACTGTACCTCTTGCTGCATAATGCATTAATTAATATTCTTACTGACACCTGTAAGCTTTCAATTGATTTGTGCATAATAGGATCATTACGTGCAACTGATGTAACAAACGGGTATAAAAATAGTAAGAGTGACCAGTGTTTGATCAATAGATTAATGGCTAAACATCTTCTAAAGTCTCCTAAACAACTTTAATTGAATATGAACTCAAATGGCATTTATACTGCCATCAACCACACAACTTAATTTAGTCAGTGTGTCTTTGCTATCATGTCACAAAAGACATTTATTTCTTCTTAAATCTCTTTAGGTGTGTTAGGCACAACATGCAATAAATCAATCAGTTTCAGTTTAAGAGCCAGGTGTGGTCCGTCTTTGCTGAAATGCGAGGTCAACAGTGCAGTGTGCATTGTTGCAATTTTGTGTTGAGGTGGAACAATGTTATTTTATTTTGTATTCCATTTATTGTTGATGGAAAAGTTTGCAATTGGTTTTCTATAAATTTGAATAGTGTTTATAATGGAGCAGTACTGTCAAAGTAAAATGCGCTGTCTGTCTATTGGCTGACACTCAATATTAAAGTGCTAGGGTTGTGTAAGGGCAAAACATGGAGTAAAATGTTTGTAGTTTCAGCATTTACAAGTATCTGTAAATTTATTATGTTTATTTGATAAGATATGTAATAAAATGGGTAGATACCAATATGCATCATATAATTTGATGAACCTGTTTGAGGACACATTAAAAATGAGACAGGACAGGAGCTGTCATCAGAACCAGTCGACATGTCATGGCCGTTGTGTTTGTAACGTCAATTTGAAGGGTTCAAGCAGAGTAATACCAGCTGAATGTCTTGTACAAAGTCTTATTAAATATTATCACACTGCTTGTTTAATTGGTTTTATTGTTACTAAGGAAAGTTGCTTCTAATGTCACAGTGATTTAATAGATTGGCCTGATTAGCTCAATCCATCTCTGTGTCCTGGCTGTCCTGGTTTGGTTGACAGATGTCTTCATTCCCTGGAGCTTTCTCAGGGTGGAGTCTTGATGGTCCAGATGTTAAATTGATGGAGAAACCAGAGGAGGGGATGAGGGACATACTAGCCCTAAGGCCTCCTGCTGATGTCTGACAGTTTGGAAAGTTACATAGTCCTAATCTGAACTAATATGCCTTTGCCTGTCACTTGATCTGGACTGGTTCCTTTCTATTCTGGCATTATTTGTATCTTTCCTCTCTTGCTTTGATTAATTGGATTTCTAGCTGGGGTGTCACAGTGGGTAGCATTGTTGCTTCACAGCAATGAGGTACTGGATTCTAAGGACTGATCTCCTGTGTCTTCAATTTCATCCCATAGCCCTAAAACATATAGGTCAGGTAAATTTAAGATGGTAAATTGCCTGAGTGTGAATCTGTCTGCGATGGACTTGTGAGCCTGCCCCGAATGTTTCCATAGGTTGGAGGGTTACTCACACAAAAGCAGGAAGGGGGCAGGGGTGATTTGGAGAGACCAGTCAGTTTAACAAGCTAAAAATTAAATAATGAATTAACTTCATAAAATTACAGAAGTAATGCATTTTCCCAGCAGAGAAAATGGTTGTGGTGGAAAAATGTTTTAAATTGAAACCACGTTGATTACTATTTTTTTGGTATACATAGTCGGTTAGATTTTTATTATTGAGCTAGTTTGATCCTAATAAATGCACCTTCATTAGACATGTACATGACATATGGGAAGGATGGTTTTGCCAAATAGCTATCTCATTTCTCAGCAATAAATGTTCACTTTGAAAACCCGGACTAGATTACATTGGGGAGATCAGTTTATTAACAATTTTGTTCAATAAACAAATTTATGAATTAAACCTTTTTTCCCCCCTCATTGCAGTGTGTTTGTAATTGTTTTATAAAAGCAATAATACCCTGGAGGTTATGCATTATTCTGAATATATCACGGGAAAGTTATTCCACCCTTCTCTGCTCTGTCTTACCCCAATTCCTGTACTCTCTGGTCCGAGAAGGACTGTTGGGCAGAGTTAACACTAAATTAAATTAATGTCAGACTTTTTTCAATCATTTTCCATTTACCCAAAATGATTAAAGCTGATGTAAGGAGTTCATTATAAGAGAAAAGCATTAGACTCATTAAAAAGCCATTAAAACTATTGTGGCACTATGATTCATTCTTTTTCTGGGCCTGGAGAGAGGGACTCTCATGCTTAGGATGAGGGAGAGTTTAAAAAAGAGGCATAAACGCTTTCCAAGATGGAGGATCTTTTTCATTCAGAAAAGCCCAGTACTGTGACTTTCTTCATCGCTTTTGCTCCCTAGATGCCCAGGGCGTGTGCGAATGCACCGTGTTGTTGAGTGACGAATCATTTTGCAGACCCATAAGCTAAACAAGCCATAAATCTTAAGACCTGACCAATGATCAGTGTTTGGTGCTGCTGAATATTAATGTGAACACTTTGCCTCTCGTTTGTCCCATGCAGGGCTCCAGTTCTGTTAACCGAACTTGAGGAGGGACTTTATTGCCCATTATGATTGGATCAGCACCTATTCCTCAGCAGCTTATCCTCCTCCCCATGTGCCACTGGCATTTTCTACATTAAATGTCATAGGAGCCAATCTGTGGCACGGAGAGGGGCAGGTGTTGGGTCATTAGTCTTGCTGATGGGGTAGGTAAAATCAGCCCCTATTTTCCTGCACTAGGCATGCTTCTCATGATGGTCTTCTCTCCAACTGTGAAAGTCCCATCAAGTCTAGCAGAATTTCCATCTTAAGAAACACAGGCCTTATGGGATAGATTTCACTCCTAGGTCCCATATCACCCAACAGTGTGCCCTCTCATTATATCGTTCATCTGCTGCACAAATGACTCTTTCAATGTTAAGTGATGCTGCTAGCAATATCCACCTTTTGTTACCTGCAGACTGTAAAAGACTAGATGTGTGTCCTGTATGTGCTTCATATACTGTAAGTCAGTAATAATAGTTAAAACAAAAGTTTAAAAACTACAGATAACAGTCAAGACCCTTGCCCTGAACTGGATGTCATAGTTAGAACCTTATGCAGCTGTTAGTATAAAATATCCTGCACTAGAGCATTAGAAGGCCCCCCCCCTCTCTTTTAGTCTGAGATGTATTTTCAAGTGATGTGAGCAAATGCTCAGTTTGAATTAGGGAAAAAAGGCCCTTTGATATATTCAGGCTTGTTAAAAGCTATGAAAGAGAAATGAAAGAAAAAAATAAGGCACTAGAAAAGATTTTGTTTTTACTTTTCCATTTACAAAAATAGAATGATGCTGTTATTCAATTTGGTTCTTTGTTACATAGAACATTCAGTATAATAAAAGCAAATTTATTATATATTTATATATTTTCCATGTTTTAGTTTTTTTTAAATGTATTGGCTTCGCATTCTGATCTAAATTTCTGTCTTTGGTTGGCTTAAATTGTAGTTGTCATGTCTCAGACTCACTGTGGAGCTTGTGCTCGGATTGGAATGTAGGGATGCATGTGTATTTTTGTGCATTCAGGCATTATTGTCCTCCTCCCCCTCTGTGGAGCTCTGTACATCCCCAGTGTGTTTGTGAATGCATGTGTGTGTTGCGTGGGTGGAGGGAGCTGAGCAGCCAGGTGCACCAGAGTGTGTCCGGTCTGTCAGGGTCCAGGGCAGACTGCAGGATAAGGAGTGGTCAACACTAGGGAGAACAGCTGCAGCCTCCCTTACTTAGCCATGCCTCAGTGGACCAGCAGCTACGTGATTCTCTAGGGCCAAACAAAGGACCATCTTTCCTCTGGGTTTCCCTGAATGAGGTGGTCTAATGACTACTGGTACCCCTGGCAATAAACATACAAGGAATCAATGAAAAGACCCAAGCCTTGGTATACTTTCCATCAACTCATAGTATTTATTTAAATATGGTACACCAGTCAATTCACAAAGAAAACATTGCTTTTAAACTTGCTGACTATGTAAACCTGTAGACTAAGCAAACATTCCCCAAAATAACCCACATTCCCCACTTAAAGTAAAGCCTGTTAACACTTAGAAGAAACAAAATAAAAACATAATTTTATAATGTAAATATTACTTATTTATAAAGGCATCATGCATTTTGAACCCATACATTGCACTCGCACCTCACTTTCCCAGAAATACTGCACTGGCATTAATCAATACCTAGAATAACACCAGCTAAAATCCCTACTGTGCTCCACAATCAAAGTGACTGAAAACACATCGAGCTTGGCCTCAGCAATCTGATTTTATGTAAATCCACCCGAGCTCAGCTCAGTCCATTTAGAAATACTCAAAATAATACTTAAACAGAACCATATATAAACTTAGTGACAAAACCAGGGCAAGAAATTCCTACTTCAACTGCCAGCGGTCAAATTTAAACATACACATGCAATAACTTTAGTACGATCAATGTCCAACTCTTTTATATGAACTACTGGACTAAGTTCATTACCCAGAAGAAAGGAAGTTCAAAAAGATATTGATCAACAACAGACTTTGCCCATATTGCATACAGAACATCACCGATCTATGCTGTTTGGCACCACGCACATATAAAACACTTTTAATAAAATGATCAAAATTATCTCTCTGGTTTAAATTGTACCTCTTAACCCAGAGCTATGTCAACTAGCAGCCACATCAACGATAAATACAACAAAGAAAACATACTACTTACCACTTTCATCATTAAAAAGCACTTACATTATTATTTAAAAAAATAATAATAATAATTTTTTTATATATATAATATATATATATATATATATATATATATATATATATATATATATATATATATATATATATATATATATAATAGAAATACACATAACATGTGCCTGTTAGAATGCACTGAACACATGCAGTACATAAGCAGAGCTCTGACATTTCATCACATTTTTACAGCTTTAAAGGTTTTAAACTGCTGACCTTGTGGTTGTGAATGTGAGGTTTACTGCAGAAACTACAACTATAGCTCATTTCTGAAAGCTATTGCTCACATAAAAATTTTCTCATATCAAGCCAACAGAAAATAAGTTTCTTCCTCACTTGCATTGCATTGATTTTAGGATTTAGTTACTTATTTTATGTGCAAATGTCAATAAATTTAATTCAAATAGTATAATTACCCCCTCTATTACAAAAGTAAGGCTGACCCCACACAGTGTGACATCAGTTCGAAGTGCACAGCATGAAAATGGAGTCACATAATTGAAAGCCGGGTTTCATTTAGGTTGTAAGTTTTCAAGTAAGCGCAGAAGCAAATTGAGAGATAAAAACTATTACCAAAATCTATTATCTGATTTTTCATTACATGTAAATGTAAGTGGTGTGGGAAAATGTCCCATCTAGCATTCTATGCACCGAATGTGCATGCAATCATAAGCTACATGGATGAATTTAGAACATTATGAGATGTCCAGGTTTTATGTGTCATTTATGATTTATAACACTTAACTAGCACCCTACCTGAGTGTGGAAGGAGAGCAGTTCAGGCTGTATTGCTACCTTGGCCCAGCCCCCTAAAGAGATTGAATGAAACATTAATCAGCAAATTGTGCATTACCGTTGTAATTAACATTCAAGAGGTTTTAACTTTGTAATGTTTCATTAGCTTATATGCAAATAATTTTGAGCGATTGCCTCATTTGGCCAGTGTGTGCAATGATGTATTACCTTGGCAAAGAGGCTTTATTCGTGTGTGTGTGTGTGTGAAATATATGGTCAGCTCCTCTATCCCATGTGTCAACTTTAGATGCATTTTATATAAGCTCTTTAAATGGAGAGGGAAATCTCTTGTCATATGACTGCTATAATGCATGACATCTTTGGTTCTTTATGCTAAGTGTGTGTGTACATTTTATTGTTGATTTTCCTATGAAGTATATGCAACTGTAAATATACTTGGAATTTTCTTTAAAGGGATGAAGGCTCCCCCCCAAAAAAAGCTCGTGACAAATCATTAATCATTCACTTTAAAACTACTGACACGAAGGATTTACTACTAGGCATTAGACTTAGATAATAAAAATAATGTATGATATATTACTGGGGAAGGCGGCACGGTGGCTTAGTGGTTTAATTAGCAGAGATGAAAATATTGCATTGGAAGTGATGAAATAAAACATTAGGAATGTGTTTATTTGAGGCATGGTACAGGTAAAGTTTATTGAGACAAAGTTAGGAAGGCAAGATGGAGGTGGTTAGGATGCTGATTGCTGATGATGGAACCCCTCTAGGCAGGAGGAGAAGAGGAAGGCAAAAGAGGAGGTTAATGGATGTGGTGGAGGTGGAGTGGCTGAGGAGGATGCTTAGTTGGTCACCACTAATTTGACTAAACCTACAATATTTTTTTTCATAACCAAATGTGTGCACTTGATCTGCTGTGTGCCCATCATTATGCTAAAGACCCACATGTTGTCTACACATGGACAACCCTCACCCCCTCAACCTAAATGCTGATGAAATACCTTGGTAACTTTTAGATGTCAACAGCCAGAAACATCTATCGAACTACAATTTTTATGTTTATTCAGAAAGCACCAGTGTAGCCAACGCTTCACCTTTTTTTTGATCCCCATATTAAGTGACGTTATCCTATACAACTTTATCTTGTCAGAAAATCCACTAATAGTGGCCTAGTGTCCTGGGGTTTGACATATAAGAATATTAATTTTAATTTGGCCAGTAAACACAAGTTTTATTTTGTAAATGGTTCAGCTGTGTCCAACAGTTCTCATTATTAGCATTTATAAGCTTTTTCCAGCCAATTAAAACTGTCATTTATTTTACAGAGAAAAATACTCTTGCATCCACTGAGCAGGCAACAGATTGAAAAATGCATCATTAGACCAGGGAGTATGAGGGATCTGCATGCGCTTGTTAAGGCACAATGCGTTAACCTTATTAACCTACAATACACATTATTTATGTAATGCTAAAGCGTACTTGCCCTTTATTGACCACCCATAACAAATTAATCGCTGCTCTTTTAAGTGGACTGGCTTTTCTCACATTCATGGATGGGTAAATCCATAACGTAAACATTCAAAAAGCATTCAGTGGTATGCTTTTAATAGCAAAAATGCCAGCATGGCTCCGGACATCGGAATCCATTTTCCATTCCTTTTTTTAGCTTCGCACAGAGCA
This sequence comes from Corydoras sp. C115, assembly GCA_019802505.1. NCBI lineage: Eukaryota > Metazoa > Chordata > Actinopteri > Siluriformes > Callichthyidae > Corydoras > Corydoras sp. C115. The sequence continues at coordinate 4,657,952 of JAFMOC010000031.1, read as the reverse complement.
GTAATGGGACTGAACGTGATGCCTGACAGGGTCTGGATGTCATTACAAATCAGTAGCTCCCCTTAATAAGGATGGACAGCTAATACTGCATGCCAGTTTTAGTGAAACCGATTTTGCATTTTAAGGGCTCACATGCTAGGACTTTCTGTGGTCAGTTAAAATGTTCTCATACTTCAACCTTCTGTGGTTCATGTCTGGAAATCATGCCATGCTTTTTCCTTGTCTGTATGTATCAAGTTTAAATGAACATGCCTATAGTGGATAGCACGTTGGCCTCTCGGCGATGAGAAGCTAGGTTTAAATCCCGATCTGGGTGGAGTTTCCATGTTCTCCCCATGTCCGTGGGATTTTCTCTGGGTTCTTCGGTTGCTTCCCGCTGTTCGGAAACATGGATTCAAGGTAAGTAAGTAAGTAAACTTTATTTATATAGCACTTTTCTTAGGCACAGGCCACAAAGTGCCTTACAAAAGGAAAAACATAAAAAATAAAAGAGAATAAACACAATAAAGGCACAATTTACACAACATAAAAACATAAAAACACAACAACCAAGACTACTGGCTAGCCCATTTGCCCAAATGCCTGTTTAAACAGATAAGTCTTTAAGTGTTTTTTTAAAGAGTCCGCAGAGTCCGCCAATCTTAAAAAAGGGGGCAAAGAGTTCCACAGTTTGGGAGCAACAACCTCAAATGCTCGATCCCCCCCGAGTCTTCAACCGAGTGCGAGGAACAAATAGTAAGTTTGAATTGTTGGACCGGAGCGAACGAGCTGGTACATGTTTATGGAGCAGACCAGACACATACATAGGAGCCTGATTGTGTAATGCTCTAAAAGTAAGAGTTAAAATTTTAAAATAAATCCGGTATTCAACAGGAAGCCAGTGCAGGGATACTAAAAGTGGGGTTATGTGAGAACGTTTGTTTGCTTTTGTCAGCAGTCTAGCAGCAGCATTTTGAAGGTAAATTAGCTGCTTTTAACTTTCCGCTGTGTGTGTGTGATCTCCTCTGGATGGGCATGGGGAGAACATCAATGGTTTAAGCAGATGATGGTGGGATGAGATTTATTATTAATTCATATTATTAATTGTTATTAAAATTAACATTATATTCACATTCCAATTATGCACTACTTTCTTCAGTTTAATAAATAATCAGTTACCTTTTAGAAAGGTAAAATGATAGGCATTGATCAAAATTGCCTAAACTTTTGTAGAAACAGTTGTTTAAGTGTTTGGAGCATTAAAGACTGCTGAGCATCAGTGTTGAATCAGATTTGGCCATAGTTCCTTCCTCAGCACACTTTGAGGAATAACCCATCATAACCTAATGTATAGTGCAGAGTTTCAGCTTCTAATGTTCTCCGCAGCCCTCTGGCCTTTGATCTATGCTCAGCCAGTGTACCGGCACCCCTCACTCAGCCAATATCATTACATGACAAGTGCCGATATGTCCACTTTTGTGTGATGCATGGATGTCTTGTTCGGCTGTTTTCAGACAGAGTGGCTTTTCATCAGAGGCAAAGGAAATGAGAGGCCATCTCTTCCTGACAGTTCTCCAATATGCAAACTTCATGCTTTTATTTATTTTCAGGTTTTGCATTCTCAGGTCAGGCCAAACCCGTATTTCTTTGAGTGTTCATTTGTCATTCTGATCAACGAAATGGATGATGTGAACCTTTTTTTTTTTTTTTTTCCCCCCCTCTCTGTTCCTTTCTTGACTTTTAATACAGTAAGTACATTTTGGCTTCCTTCACTTCTAGGTAGAACTTTTCCCAATTAAAAGTAAAGTACACTAAGGAGTTTAATTAACCTAATGACTGTGTATTACTTAATTAGACTGTTGGTGGTCTTTTTGCACTCCAGAAAATAAAATGTATGCTGATAATGCAGCAATGATTTAAAAAGGGTAAAAAACAACAACAACAGTTACTTTTATTTCCTCATACTGAAAATTATTTTTAAACAATATCTCAGCCAAAAAAAAGATGCTTAGTACATCTCCAAGGCCATGGTTTACATTCAACTTTAAAATCAGTTAAATGTGAACTCGCTGGACATATAACAGTCCAAAAAAGGGGTAAAGGGGTCTAAAGTGATGAATGATGAATACAAATTTGATTTTGTATTTTATCATGTAAGGCACCAGCACATTAAGTAAACACTGGATGAGTAACCATACTCATCCAGTATATGAATACAGCAGACAGTGTATACATTCAACATAATTGTAATGGCCAGTTAATAATTAAATATGTACTTCCTAAAAGACCAAATGTTTGGATCCATCACAACTTTCGTTTATTGAACCAAGGGAAACATAAATAGATTTTTAGCATAACACACATCTTGAATACATTTACTAGTGGCTCTCACAGCTAACTTGGATCTCTGGATAGAGTGCATGATTAAATTTAAGACGTTTGCTAAATATTTAATGTGTTACTGTTGAGATGCATCGATGCAGGTTTGCTTTTTATTTTCACCTTCTGGACCACCAGTGTTACCATTTACACTCAAGTGGTCCTACATTTTCATTTCCATTTAAAACAGTTTCCCCCTTTTTAATAATTTACACTTTTACGCTTGACTCAAATTTGTGCCCAGGATAAAACCCATAAAGCCCATCCTAACTGTAAAAAACATTGCTATATTAGAAGTCAAATTTTCTCTCCTAAGGTTTAATTTACATTAATGTTCACAATAAGACTAATTACTGGACATTATGGTAAATGTTTATTATTTTATAAGCTTATGGAATTGTTCTTAATTTCAGTAATTTTCAGAGAAGTGACAGAATTTGTCCCCTGAAGGTTTAATGATGTACATTTTGCCAAGCCTTTTGTATGGTTCATGGCCCTTTTCTGTTCCAGCATGTCTGGTATATAAGATCCATAAAGATCTGCTGAGTTTGATGCGAAAGAAATTGACCTTTTCTGTGCTGAGCTCTGACCCCAACCCTATAAATTGAATTTAAGATGGACAGGAATGGGAGTTGAGTGTCAGAACGTCTTGTCCAACATCAGTTTCTGATCTCAGACACACTTCAAAATGTTGTAAAAATCCATTTTAGAATAATTTACCTTATATTATGGCATTTTAAAGATGCTTTTATCCAAAGCGACCTACACATATAACAATGTTATGGTTGGGTTTAGAATACAGTCAGTCATACAGACGTGTCTACCCTCAGATTGACAGCCCAACAACCTACTCAAGCTAAAAAAGGATTTGAACTAAAAATGAAAAACTCCTGTGGGTAAAATGTGTACTTGCTTCAATTATTCTGTCCATATAGTGAATGTGATGTGTAAATATGGTCCCACCTTGAAATAAAATTTGCACACAATTCTACAGTGTTTTGTAAAATTTATACCAATCTATAAATCAGTAAAAGCACAATGTGGTCATTAGAAAAACTTCTGACATCAAAAGTTTTTGGTCATAAAAAGCAGATTAAAATGTACAATGTACCAAAAAAAAATTCATTCTTTAATGCTGTGCTAATTGAATATGTGGTTCAATTAAGAGCTTCCTTGCTGATGTTTCCTGGCATTGCCTGTAACCCAGTAAAGTTCTTTTCCCTTTGGATATGAAGATGGCAGCTGTCTTTATCACACTTACAGATGACCAGCAGAACATCCAGTGACGCCTCATTACCATGGGACCATGGCTGTGTGGACCATGCTGTTGGATTAAGAGCTGTAATTAAGGTGTAACTAATGAGTAATTAATATTTCAAGTAATTAAAACCTCAGCACCCAGGACAAAATCAAGGTTGTAATCTTTCTTGAAAGAGAGAGACTAGAGTGAAGGGAAAGATTAAAGAGAGGATTTGTAAATGCAAAAACATATATGCAATGTACAAAATTTGAGGAATATGAGGAAGCTTGTAATTAAATAAAAAAATCCTTTAAAAATGTTAAGTATTTAGAAAAAAAAACAAAATGAAAAGATTGATTTCTTCATTTCTTAACCTCTATTCACCGCTGTTCCACACTTCAACGCATTCAATAATTCCAATTAAACAGCAATTTGACAGGGAGGATACTTCATGTGAAAACTTTGAAAACATTTTATATGCAATTAAAACAATAATAAAGCATGTTTAATTTGATTAAGGAAAAACATAAACACTTCCATCTGTTTGGCCTGCTTGAGGTGTGTGTGCTATTGAGAAAAAGGATCTTGCCCCAAAGAAAATGCCTAAAGGGAATGAATGGGTTCTAATGAGCTCAGAGGAAGTGGGAGACATTACCCATCTTTCTCCTGGAGGTAGATCAGAAATATTAATGTTTCACACCATTTTTCTTTTGTCTCATCAAAACATATATCTTGGTTTCTGGATAGCAAATATGGGAGTCGACACATTAGTCCAAGTTACAAACTTTTGCAATATGACAGTAATTCTGCTCATGCTTCTAAGCTAATTAAATAAGGAAATGAACTACAATACCGCAAATCAGACTACTGACACATTCTAATCTATTGTTCTACAGGAGCAAAGCTGAGTCATAGTGCCATAACATTTTAAAAGCGCCTATTATTGTTATGACTTATCCCGATTTGAGTGCGCAGCAGTCGACTTGTTTGAGTGCAATTATCTCTGCATAGCAGACGGAGTGTAAATATCGCTATGCTTCAGTTAGCAGAGTGGTTGAAAGGAGGTGACACGGGAAGATGCTTGACAGACTGGGCAATCAATCTGTAAAGTGTGAATCTGCAGTGTATGTGTGAGATCTATACCAATACTTTTAAACCAACGCTAGCACTATAGAAAAGTTTTTGTACATTTGAAACTTACTACATGCTTTTTTTTCTCCAATTGCTCACTGTAACTAACTTAGTTACATACATCAGTTACATTATATACGTTACTGTGACTGTAGTGCAGTCGGGAGTAATTGATGGACCTGACGTGACTCCCTCTGATGACTGTGCTCAAGAATATCTGACTCTGATTTCTTTTTAGTTCATTTGAATAAAAAGGGTGATACCCAAAAACTTGCCACATGCATGGGTGTTAAACATTTAAGACAAGCAGAGCCTGTTTCATACTATTTTCTTGTTTAAATTTTGTTTCTGACCAGTGGTTTGTTGTTAGGATGATCAATAATCTATCACAAATCCAAGTGGCTTTGTTTTGTCTTATCTTGACTTGTGTATGTTTTGATGGTCACCAATGCAGTCACCCCCTCTCATCTCTAAACACTACATATAACACAGTCCATCAAGGTCACCTATAGCTATTTCTTCTGCTTCCCCTGTACAGATTCTGGCAGACCTAGCTCAGGCATGTCGATAAAAATGTCAGAACAAATAGTCTGGACCAAAGGCTCCATTCCTGTCAATTACAGTTGTGTTGCTTTTTTGTTCATTTTATTTCCCTTGTGTTCTTTGGCTGAAGCAGCAGTCTGTCACTAAAGGTGAATCAAGTAATCAGAGTGCAATTTGGGTAATTTGGTTGGCTCTGCAGCACCCGACAATGGCAGGTTTGTCTGCAGGGGGTTGCAGGTAATGGTGGTTAACTGGTTGTGAGGTGATGTGCTTGGAGCTGCTGATTCGTCTGGCTGTCAAAGTGATGGTTAGTGGTGTCAGAGTTAATGTGAGCCCGTCCGGGCACTGAGGCCCAAGCTGCTTTCCCAGCAGACTTGTGTCTGTCACAGCTGGAGAAAGGCCTGTCAGCTCATCAAATCTGCTGTGGCCTGATAAACACTGTCCAAAGCACTCAGCCATTTACAGCCACCAGTCTGCCCAGCAGTACAGAGATGTGGTTATGTGTTTGAATATGGAGCAATAACGTAAGTCCCATAAGAAGTTTTTATTTAATATATAACATCTATATGAAGAAGAAACACTGATATCCAAGCTTTTAGTTTTACTTCTGTTTAATATCCAGGTATTATTATTTAAAGTACTAAATTCCACCTGAAGATGAATATAAACCCCAAATGCCCAACGCCATGTCGCCACCTCACATGTTAAATAATACATTAAAAGTCATTTGTATTATGTTTCCATTTAACATAAATAACACAAGTTAAATATTAGGCAAACTTGAAAAAATGCAAATATAAGCTGATTAATTGCTAATTCATCATTCATTATCTCCCGCTTTATCCTCTATTAGGGTCGCGGTGGGGTTCCCCATGCCCATCCAGGGGAGAACGTCTCCAGGGGAGAACGTCTAGACCCAGGACAGGGCGCCAATCCATCGCTGGGCACACACTCACTCACACAGACACACTCTATATGGGGCAATATTTGAGAATTCAATTGACTTGATCCATGTTTTTGGACTGTGGGAGGAAAAACCCGGAGGAAACCCACGTAGACACGGGGAGAACATGGAAACTCCACCCAGATGGGGATTCGAACCGGAAATCCCTAGTGCTGAGAGGAGAACATGCTAACCACTAAGCTACCGTGCTGCCGAATTGCTAATTATTAGGATCAAATTTGTCTCTATATGTCTTTAGTAATGAAAAAAATGTATAATTTATGCAAATTATGCACCATACAACACTCTTTCCCTTTTTAAACCTAAAATCTTAATTATTGAAATAACATTTACCCATTTTCCAATGTAATTCATTAAATTACCTTGTTATAACATGTTAGTTATTACAATCATCAAAGATCTTAAAGCGTTTAGACCCACTGAAGCTCAGAAATCTTGACAGAAATCAGGTGGATGTGCAAACCACGATAACAACCATGTTGCCTTTTAAATGTAAATTATGAGCTGGGGCCTCTATTGATCATGTTTTTCTATCACACCCCATGGTACTTAATTAAACTGAGACCTGGAAAAACTGGAGCAAAGGTCAACACATTAAGGTAATTTCCATGTTTCTTATACCTGGTTAATAATCCTTCTAAAATAGCTTATTGGCACTAGGGAATCCTGCTGTCATAAAGGAATGTACTTGGTCTAGAGCAATTAAGAATATTGAAGGTATCAAAGTAACAGCTATATGAATGTCAACAGTGCATTCCCCTGAGCATCACACTCTGTAGTTGGTTTGTCTTCTTAGTCCATATCTTCTTAGGTGAGTGCCATAATTGATTACTGACAACCAACTGATCTAGTAGATTCATTGGACCAGGCTGCCTTCTTTTTATGATGCAACTCCATACACAGCAAGTTTTAATGCACTTATTGTTATGACACCTTTTTATCACCTTCAGTATTAACTTATTAACGGACCAGATGTTCCTAGTCCTCACTTCCCATGCACATAATAGAGCTTTCAGAGCCTGTAACACTGTTACCAATTGTGCAATATTTATTACAAGTCTAATGAATGCAAATTATTTGTTTGAAAGTCTTTAAAAATGGGAAACAATGACGCCTTTTAATTTCCTGTCATTTTCAGTTAGCATGTTAAATATTGTTTTACCACAAAAATAAAATGTACAATTCACATTCAGATACTTTTGTTTTATTCATAATCCATGTAATAAAAGAGTACAGCATTTGCAGGGTGTTTTCTTTCAGTAAAATGCCTACATTTTTGGACTGTGAAAGGTGAATTGGCTTGTGAAATAAGGATTGATGTGTCTATTAGGGAAGAGGTGCAGTGAAGGGGTGGGTCTGCTTTTCCCTGCTGCAGAACAATACCTGTCTGTGATTTACAGAGGTTGTGGGCCTGTATTAATTACTTGCTGTGTTGAGGTTGTAAATTGAATGCAGACTTTCTTCATAATGATCCTCTCTTCTTTTATAAGGTCACCTTGGAAAAACCTAAAGCAGATTGTACAGGTAAAATGTCCCATGTCTTTGGTCCATCAAGATGTTTGACAGTTAATTCTTTTAAATTACAAATCACTAATGTGTATTATACTTTTAGTATTTTGTTTTGGCCTTCATAGATTTGCCCCTAGAATACAGAAAGCAGCAAGAAGGCCCAGTCTTGAATGACCATTTAAGAACGATTGTTCTGGCATTGCTTAAAATAAAAGGCGCAGACCATCTCATGTGATCCGATTCATCTTCAGGTGCTGCTGGTGGAAAAGACATTTTTGGAACACTGGAATTAAACATGAGCTTGAAAATGAAAGAGCAGTATAATTTTAGAAAGTAGCCTTCAACCTGTAATTTTATCCGCCTTCTAGAAGCCCTCCGTCTTCCATGGCTCTTCAGGCACTTTAAGTCCTTGTCTTCTGCCATGTTTGACTTGGCTGTACTGCAATTATTCCACTTTAGAGTGTGACATTACACCTTTCATTGTTCGCATGAAGAAACTGCTTTCCTTTTATTATTTCGTTAGGGGGAAATAAAAATGTATACATTTTTGGTTGAACAGTGACAATAATTGACAGGATTGAATGTGTCTTTTATCCCAGTGTACTAAGATTAATGCGTTGTGGAAATATTACAAAATTAAATCAACAAACTGGCCTTTAACTTTAAATTGAAACTTTAATTTTCAAGTGAAATTATGATTATCCACTTAGTATGGTAATTCCATTTATAAAACAAACATTATATTTAACACTACAAGTCCCAGAGAGGGGTCATTTGACATTTCTACCTCTGGAACCCAGAGACGGGTCGAATGACCTGAAGGATTTTAGCTAACATCCTCTAATCACCGTCTTTTGTTCTGTAAATAAGGCCATTACTGGAGCACCACAGGAGGTTTTCCATTGAGTTTAGCCATTTAGTTTCTAGTTAGTTCTATTCAGTTTATTGTATTTTATAATATAAAGATTATATATATTGTATTTAGTTTAGTTTTATTTGAGCAAAAAAGCACAAACAGTAAATTATTTTTTATATTTTAAATAAAGAATTAGAAATTTTACAGTAAGTTACAGCTGTGAGTAATGACCAGAAGCATTTGTGTCAAGAGGACTGAAATTTCAGCATGAGAAATATACAAAAGAACAACTGTTATTTGATTACATGCATTTTTTTTTGTCATACAAAAAATATAAAAGGAATAAAACAATTCACACCTATTTACTATAGGCTGCATTGGAGGGCTACATGTGTGAGTGGCATGTCCTTATTGTGTGACTAGCATTTCAGCATTTACATTTATGGCATTTGGTAGACACCCTTATCCAGAGCAACTTACATTTATCGCATTTTTTATACAAGTGAGCAATTTAGGGGGAGGTTGTTTAGCTATTTAGTTTCTAGTTAGTTCTATTCAGTTTATTGTATTTTATAATATAAAGATTATATATATTGTATTCCAGTTCCAATGCCTGTTGAGTGGTGAACCTTCTCTGCATTTTGTTTCTTGTGAGCAAAATAGGTGAAGCAGTCACCTATTTATCCCCCACAGCACAAAAGGCTGCATGCAAATTTGCTAAGGTGTTAGCAACCTTATGCATGTCCCCTGCACAGTAATGCAGCTGGGGGGTGGACAGACACTCAGGAGCAACTTACATTCTTTTGCTTACACTCTTTTTCAATACCTTTGTTGAGCTGGATCAACACAATTAATTTGTTTTCTTTTTCTAAACTGTCATTTTGAACACACTTCTTCCACATCTTTTTAAAAAGAAAAACTTTAGCATATTTCTTGAAACAGATTGTATGTTTTGCAAACTATGTCATTTGGCAAAATGACCTGTATAATGCAGCACAACATCACAGATCAGCACCAAAAGGTTACATCTCCCCAATACACATTATGTATGCTTCAAAACAAAATGTGTGTTTTATACAAATTGTCAGTGCCCTCAAAATGCCCCCAAAAAGTCTCTTGAGCTGTGTTTCACATGGTGTTTTGAGAATGTCACCTCGGTTTCAAGAAATGAGCCAAACCAATTGAAAAACAAGATCAACTTTAATTTAAATCAACTTTAATTTGTTCAAAATGTGCACCACCTTGCCTCCAAGAGATATAAGTTCAAAATATAAGAAGTTGATTTACTAGCTTGACTGAAAATCTGAGATCCTTCTGCATAACCATTAGAGAGCACTAGCTGTCCTCTTTTGTCATGCATAGGGTTGCAGGTAACACACTATTCAACCTACCCCCAGCTAAAGTATGTTTCTGTATTTTGCTAGTCAGTATCAAACAGTTTTCATTCTTATCCTTCTTTTCTTCACAAAAAAATAAAAGGTTTTGTCTATTTATTCTTTAAATTTTTATTTTTTACCATTTTCTTCACCTGCTTTTTTTTTATTAGCCAGCATATATTATTATTGGGCAACTTATTTTTTTAGTCAGCATGGTCAAACAGTTTTCATATAGTATTCATATATACATACATGTAACAATGTAGAGAAAAGAAAGAAGGAAATGGAAGGAAAGAACAGCATAAGAAAAAGCAGGTGAACAAAGGGTAAAATTAAAAAATGAAAAGAATGAATAGACAAAACCTTGTATTTTTTTGTGAAGAAAAGAAAAAGAAAAGAACAAAAGGGTAAAGAATATGTGAGCATAAAATATGTTGAGTAATAAAAAAACGTATTGGACAACAAAAAGAAAAGAAAAAGAAAGGAATGAGAATGATAAATATTTTTTCATGTTCATGTAATCTTGCTGCCAATTCCTGTATGTTTCTTCAGCTTCACGGAGGTCTCACTCAGGCCTGTCTGTAGAATTTGGGCAGAGGGGGATGATAGGTGTGTGTGTGTTTAGGCAGCCTGTAGGTCATTACCATGATAATGCGTACTAAGAGCAAAAAAGAGTCAGGTTTTTAGTTTGTTTGTACAGATTAATTCTGGTATTACTTTGGCTCAAAGCACTCTGAATTCTGGTCAATCTCTATTTTTGGTGAATATTCTAAGATGATGACAGGAACTTTTTGTAAGTCGCTCTAGATAAGAGCATCTGCCAAATGCCATAAATGTAAATGTAATGTAAATGGATGAACACAATTAGTTTGGTTATTTTTTTCTAAACTGTCATTTTGAACCCATTTATCTTTTTTTAAAAGAAAAACATTAATAAATTATTTTAGAAAAACTTCTGCATATTTCTTGAAACAGATTGTAAATCAACAATTTGTTCAAAATCTGCACCACCATGCCACAAAGAGATATAAGTTTTAAATCTAACCAGTTGATTTCACAACTGTTTACAGTATGAGACAGACGTTTGTGTGAGGTGTGAGTTTAGCTCTACTCCCCCCTGCAGAGTCCTCAGGTAATGGCCACATTTACAAATGAAAGGATGCTAATTGGAGCCATCAGAGTCAACAGTTTGGACTAAGGGTCTTTTGACCCACTCTCAGGACTTCAGGGGGTAGGTTGAAAATCCTGGGACTTCGAGTGTTAAATAATAACTGTTTCATTAGTGTCTTCATATTTAATTTGGCGCACCTTTTTCCCAACATGTCTCTTTAGTTTTAGATAAACTTGTCCCATTCCCCAATCATGTTTCTCATTGTTCACGTTGTTGTCCATGTTGCCATAATACCCTTTATTTACGTCTTCAAAGTTAATACTCATGAGTCGGTTCTTGTGCAAGTTATTCCACCTAGTTTTGTTGAATTCAGCATTGTGTTCTATTTTGCCTACTGTGCGTACACCCAAAGGAATTTGTCCTCCACATTTAACCCATCCATTCAGTGAGCACATGTGCCTGTAGCAGTGGGCACCCAGGGAGCAATTGGGGTTAGTTACCTTGCCCAGGGGCAGTTCAGCCATAGTACTGGGTGGGGCTGGGAATCAAACCGGGGCCCTTTAGGTCACAAGGCTGTGACTGTGCACTTAAAAACACTCATGCTAACCTGCCTACCTTGCTCTTTACGCTTTACTCGCCAGGGCACAGCATGACGCCTAAAAAAATAATTATAAAGTGGTGTGTGTGTGTCTGTGTATATATAATGTATGTGAAATGTAATGCCCTGAATTTTTTTTAAAGCCATTTGCAAAGATAGCAAATTGTTCTTTTAGTATTGCAGTTAACCCAGAAACGCATTATTAAATTGGGTTGGACAGTGTTGCCTCATTCACAATACTGCCCATTATATGGACATGCTCATACTTCTCTCTCTCTTTGGGTCTCCTAAAGATGCTTTGCATGGGACACTCTGAGAGTGTTAAAAGCATAATTCATGCAGTGAGAACATGGTTATTTAACTAGGACAGGAACTGTCAGTGAATATAATTTACACTCGAATAAGTCCATACAAGTTGATTGAAACTATGTACAAAAATAGTGATTGTGAAACAATTTTTATATAATCTCCAAAGTTTAAAAACATTGGGAAGGCGAAACATTTAGAGAAATTAAGGCTTTATTTTTTTGCACAATCCTTGTATATGAGGTCATTGGACAAAACGCGTGGTAGCTGATTAATACATACAGTACTGGTTTTCTTTATTCATTATCTTTCAGCTTTTGGGTTTTCAATCATTTAACTTTAAAAGCAGTTACAGCCTGCTTCAGAGAAACAGTAAAAATGGATTTAGAAACTTCTGTCGGCCAGTGTATTTGAGGTATATAAGCAGCAAATCTGTTCATAAATGTATGTAAATATGCAACAAGAGTTGAAGGATGATTTATAGTTTTTCTTTTCTCCTCTCCATATCCAGGGACTTCACACTTGCATGTGGTCTGGTGCAGAGAGGTGGGTAGGCTGGTTCTAATGCTAACTTTCTGATTGTTTGATGGAGTTACTGAAGGAAAATTGTGAAAATAGTGGAACGATGATAATGTGGTGAATAGAAGGAAAGAGGCAGGAAAAAGGAATGAAAGTGATCTCGGGTTCTGAAAAGGAATAGGCAATGACTGCCGCTCTGCATGATTTTTATTTTATCAGACGGGCACAGGTGGGCTGTGTTTTTGACATTGGTTGGGGCTGGCAAGGAGATAAGAGTGGTAATGATGCCAGGTGGGAATAAGTTGAGGCAACGGGGGACACAGATGCACACAGACACAAACACAAAGAGGTACACTTCCACAGCCATCCTGCCACATTGCAGGCTTTTGTTTCAGATCATACGCTGTTGACTTTACTCCCCTGTGGTCATTGTTTATTTACCCAGTCTGTGTGGAAAGGAAATAAGGTAAATGCCAAACACACCCACTGATACTTATTATTTTTGAGACTGTCTTTGTCTTTCTGTCAAATAAGACAGACATGTTTCCAGAGATTTGGATGATTTTGACATTTAGGTTATCTAAAATTTTGAGAAGCATTGTACCAGTTCATTTCCCAATTTTAGTTTTTGTCTTTCTGTTTTGGAATTTTTTTCTGCATGTGGCCGGTAATTTGTAAAGTCATGTTAAAAGCAAATGTCAAATCATGCCTTCTGGCTGAAGGGAAGTACAAATTTTAATGATTCATTATACTGTTAAACCGTGATTTTAGGATTTCTGTTTTATTGAAAAGCAAGCACACTTGTTTTGTTACTATATGTAAACTGTATGTAAAGGTTACTAAGAATGTAGCTAAAAATACCCACTATTTATGTTCTGTCGCTTATAGGTGTGGAAGTTTTAAAAGGCTTTATACACGAGACCTGCCATTTATCATGTTGTTCATTATTGACAAATGCATAATCTGCTGACACCGAAAAGTGCCACTTTAAATGGCTTGCCAAGCTAATTGACACATACTGTAAACTTGCCTTTGTAAGTCACATAAAAATGACATGTTCTACGTAAACTGTAATCAATAAATGTACTCCTTCGCTGCTGCTTTTGTCATTACTCATCTGGTGCTATGGTAAAGTTGACAGTCTTTTGCACCAGGGCTTCAATGTTTGTTTTTTCTTTTTCATAAAAGTGTTACAATAATGTTTTCTTTATTAGAGTATATCACATGTTTAAAGATTTGATGTGTCATTAGAAAGATAATTGATAATTGTATCTAAAGTACTGAACATATAGTCTGCTGTACAGTTCAGCTCTCTGCTGTTTGAATGCACAGAAGTGTGAAAAATTGGATGTTCAGTGACCAGGAAAGTCCTTGAGCAGTGTATTCACATTATATCAGACAAAATATTCAATTGACTGAACAAACAAACATGAAATTTAGATGTATGCCATGTTATAAATAAATATATATATATTGTATTGAAAAATATATAAATTGTATTCAATTAATAATCAATTAATTGTAGTGTTATGCAAAAGTTTGATCAACAAACCAAATTGAAATAAAGAAATCGCACCCTATAATGATGGATTCTGCTATCTAAACTAAAAAATGTTTGTATGTGTGTGTGTGTGTATGTATGTATACATTTAAAGTCTGTAGTCAATTTGTTTCTTAAATATTTGTGTAAAATCCATTTAGACTTGAGACCTGTGTGTTTTTATTATTAGTCATTAATGAAAAAAGGCATTGTAAGGCTTTTTTTTTACTTTTTTAGCAATTCTTTGCATTGATTTTACAGATAAATTGCTAAAATTGAATTCTGAAGAGCTCAACGGATTTCTTTTGAAACACGGCACTCACTAAATAGATCATTTGGTGCTTGATTACTACTAGATTTAAATTTCATTTACTTTTTTTGCCTGCAGAACATTGCTTAGTGCAAAACCTGCTTCTTTCCCCCTGACAAATGTCCCCTTAACAAGAAGATAATAACTTAGCCTTGATAATATTTCTGTGAAGAGGCATCTAACACACATGCGCACATGTGCACACACTGTAATTATAACGTCAATGGAAAAGTATTGTTTTAATGGCTATTGGTGAATGGGGTGAATAAAAGGGGCAACATTCTTCACTAGATCTCTCCCTGGGTATTAATTATTGTTGAATTTCAATTAAGTCCTTGTATTTAGCGGCACAGACTTCTCACTAAGGAGTACTCCATTAAAATGACCTGCTGCATTCATCCTACTTACTGTACATTCCCAGTTTGCAGCTCAGACATATGATATATGAACCATAAGTCTGGAGAAGGTCACTGCTTCTTTTTTCCAGTCCTTTTTCCTTCTCATCTCTCCACCACTTTCCTCTTAAAACCTTTCATTCTTTCTATGTCTTGTGCTATTTCTCTGGTGGGATTTTTATATGAGTTTATTTGCATCTTAATAAGGGTTGAATGTTCAATACCTCCATTGTCTAAGTAGCTGAAATAGGGCGTTTGTAATTATTCTGCCATTAACATTCATAGGACACTATTTCCCTAAACCCCTTTCTTAAGTAACTACAGAGTCAAATGGAGTACTGAGGGCCTCTTTGGCAGCCATTAGAGACATTAAGCTCTTCACAGCCCAACATATCTCTCGTCTGTTTGCTTCCCTACTGACTCTTCCCTTATTATCTATTATCCAAAGTCCCACAACTACAAGTGGTTTATAGATTATTTGTCTTGTTGTTCACATTTTTGTCATTCTCACTCTGCTTTTATAACAGCTTTGTATCCGTTCCAAAATTTGTTTGTAATTTTCGCAAAGCGATTTGTCAAATAGGACTTGATGTCTTTACGCTGGCATTTGAAACCTCTTTGTTCTTTTGGACACCAGAGCGCCTGGTTGTTGTGCTTGTTTTGGTTCGGAATGAGTCTAGTGTGGGGTGATGGATGAGGCTCCATGCTGTTGCTGATACCCCTCAAATAGAAGCAAGTAAAGGAGTAATTGCATGGATTTATTTCATCTCTTCGGGGGCTTTTTGATATGCCTCTCACTTTGATCAGCTTTTGTATGGCGCCAAAATCGAAACAATCAGGCAGAAAATGTTTCGGTGATCAGATAGGCCACACACAAAGGGACAAAAATGGCCTGCAGTCACATTTTGTCCTTGTCTCATCTCTCATGCTTATTTGGATCTTCTCAAAAGCCAATACTGCTTGATTTGTTGCACTTATATAAACATGGACCATGATTTGCATCAAAAGGCTCAGCTTTAGCACTTTGTTGATAGCAGCAGCATTTTCTGATGTAAGTTATCTATTTATTTCATTTTAAGGATTTTTAAAAAATGTTTTATATTAGTTTAATTTTACTATTATTTTGATTGATCGTATATTTTTATCTTTGCGCTCCCCTGGCCCAGCAGCACAAGGCACTAGGCAGGAACCAACTTTTAATAGGGTGACAATCGATTGCAGGACAGCAGGACACATGCACACACAAACTCATCCTTTGACACTTTAGGGATGCCAAATGATCTGCTGAACCTCTCAGACTTCTTTGAAATGCTTGAGGAAACTGGAACCCAAGTAGACAAGGTAGACATGAATATTGTACACAGGGTCAGGCCAGGAATCAATCTCAGAGCACTGAAGCTGTAGGACATTGAATCAATCACAGGGGTCATGTAATGATTGGAAAAAGGGAGGGAAAAAAGAAAAGCAAAAGTAATGCTGCACAAATCAATTAGAATTTGGACTATTTCTCTAATTTGTGAGGTATTTGTGCATTTGAATATATATATATATATATATATATATATATATATATATATATATATATATATATATATATATATATATATATATATATATGGGTTGGGGGGCATTTATTGTAGGTGTTTACAACTTATAAGGCTTTATATGTAGGTCAGGACCACTGCACATTTATTAAGCCTCTTTGTTCTGTTTAATAGGTGTTTAGGTACATGGATGGAAAAGTCACTGTTGGTGAAAATGGCTTTGTATTAGTCACAGATGAAAGATGAAAATTATTTTTTTGAAACATAATTAAATAATTGTAAGGTCACTTCAACATTGTCATGATGACATTCATGAGAAAAATAAATATTATGCTGGTAGCAGAACTTTAGATCAAGTGATGCAACTCAAAAGGAACAAAAATAATGTTACACTTGCAGCACACTGTCGTGTTATAAAAAATATTTTGTGGTAATATTTATGATACGGAATTCAAAGACCTGCATTGACTTTTTTTTTCCAACAACAAAATTCTGTGTGTACGTTAAATAAATAACAAACATAAACTATGCTTGTATTGTTCCTTCCACTAAATGCATAGCATTCCATAGACCCACTAAATAAAGAAAACAGCTTTTATCATTAGTATTACCCAAACCAGTTCAAATGCAGGACACGCAGTATCCTTGACCTTCAAATAAGGGCTTAAATTAAATGTGATAGTTTGGGTGGATTCAGGGACAACTTTTCATTTAGACCAAGCACCGCCAGCCTAAACAGAATGTGCTTTGTGAGAAAGACACACACTGCAAACCACTTCAGAGTCTCGTTTCCCCCCTCACGTCAAAGTCTTTTATTTGAAGCAGTTCTTAAATGTATCCATTAAACAGAATATTGATTAGACTGCCAAAATGCTGGGACTCCCCCCTCTTCTTTTGATTAGAGTATATAGTCACTGAATCATACTGAGGGAAGCGATGTAAAACTGTAAATACAATAACAATTTTGAATTAATGATTATAAAAAAAAACAATAAAAATATAAGAAACCAAGCATAAAATAAAAAATATTTTTTAAAGGAAGCTAAAATAAATTTTTTTGTTAATTATCATTTTTACAGGTTTTGTTGGAACAGTCAAAATTATAGCATTATGGGCAAAGGTGGTGGTTGTTAAAAATGGAAACATTGTATTCTTATTTAACGTGCCAATCACATCTTGCAAAGGCTCCAGATAAATTCATCATTTTTCCTGCTTTCAGAGGAATTTTATACAGAATTAATGCATTTACTTTTGAGTCATGATTGATCTGGATACAGCTTTACCAGCAACAGAAAATTAGAGAAAAATCTCATAGAGGAATTGTGCTGGTGATGGCAACCCACAATAACCAGATACACTTAATTGAATACAGCCTGAAGTACTAATGAGTGTAAAGTGGGGTTTGATTAAAAGTATTTGCCTCCCTAACCCAATGTTATCTCCACAGCCATGGATATCAACAACACATGTGCACACGAACACACTTACACTTACAATGTGTAGAGCATATGTTTTTCATCTCGTGATGTATACAGCTGTTTTTTCTTATTAAACATTAGCGATGATTCATTTTCTATTTAATTCTCTACCATTCAGGTCCTCTCACAATCCCGTAAAATAACATTTTAGCATTTGTAACATGATCGATAGTTCTCTTCTGAAGTGCTCTCCACATTTCCATGTGGCAGCACATTGAAGTGGTGAATGTTAAAGGCTTCAGATGTCTTTTTTCCGCTGTAAGTCTTTATGTCTCTGGAGCTTGTTTGTGTACGAGCTCCTTCTTGTTTGATAATTACTAAGCATCTCAAGTTTCTTGCTTGATCACAGAAAGCCTATATACAGCATGTCAAAAAGAAATCTCTACAGGCAGCACTGACTATTGAATTTCTTTACCTCTAACCAAGCCAGAGCCTAGAGTAGGGAAATGAGGTAAATATTACAAGTTTCTCTCTATGAAATATATTGATTCCACCAAGCTGCTGCTGTACTAGTCTAATGTGCTGGGAAGGAAAAGTAATAAATTATGGACTTTTATGGCTGTGTCAAATGGACACTACAGCTACATGAAGCTGGTCTTGGTGGAATGTGTTGTGCATGCAAATGTTTAAGTATGTATGACTGCTGAAACAGTAGGTTCCTACCAAATTCACCAATTAAGTTTGATGGCTTCCCATTTGTAGCTGGAAGAGGAGTGTGGGAGGTGATTGAGGAATAACCAGTAATGTCAGCGTGTTAATCGTGTGTGTGTGTGTGTGTGTGTGTGTGTGCGCACATGCACGCATGCATATGTGAAGAAGGAACTGTCACCTCTCGTCTCACGTATAATGAGCTTCACATGAGTAATGCTGCAGATGGCCTAAAACACTGCTGACAGAAATCCCATCAACCTGTCCAAAACAGTCAGCCCAGTAATTTAGATGTCTGCACGTGAGATGCTTGTTTATGAGTGCATGTGGGTATGAAATCAAAAAGATCATGTGGGCAGGTATATAGTTGTATACGCCAGTGTAAATTTGCGTCTCCGAAGGCAGAGATGAAGATAAGCATAAGATTGCATAGTTAAGGCAGTCTTTGGCATGGCATGCACCTGCTGGCTGAGCGAACAATTACAGCTGCTGCGAGAAGACAGCAAGATCACTCAGTGACTGTAGGTTCATGCCTGCAAAATGACACTAGAGGTGTGTGTGTGTGTAAAGGAGAGAGTGAGTGTAATACTGTTTCACCCATGAGTCACACAAACACCTACCCTGTCACTGTTTGCAGGCATCACTTTCTCAACTGCCAACCCCCTCCACAGCTGTTTTCCCTCTGCACAATCTAAATGGGGTTATAATGAGTGGCAAACTCCTACCATAAATCTGAAAAAAAGCCTTTACAGTACGTATTGCATGAAGGGCATTGAATTCTGTTTTTGCCCAAGTCCAATTTTGTACTTTTGTGCAGTCAGTAATTAATTGTTTAAATATCATGAGCAGTGCATTTATAAATTCAGCTATCCAAGTTCAACTCCCTACACATTTTTTTCACCTATTTTAAAATTTAAATCCACTTTGAAGTATTCAACAGTTACAGACTATATTTGATCAGTTCTTTTGGACACTCCAAAAACTAACTTTCAATCTGTTCTTCAGTTGTTCAGTTCTTCAGTCAAGACCCCCATAGGACCACAGAATTGGTATTATAAAAGTAATGGAGGATTTTCATTACTATGGTGACAACGTGGTAGTGGTATGTTAAAACCTGATGACGCTTGAATGTCTGCAAAGGAAATATCAAGACAAGTGCCAATTTTCATTATACCCTCACAAATTATTGTGCGTATAATTAACTTTATATTGTTCTTTATATTGCTAAGATGAAGTTAGTGAAAGATATGTTAACAAAAACTCTGCATAAGTGTCTAATGCACATAGAATTGGATTTTTTTTTTAAATTAATTTATATATTTTTTTATGGTATTGCAAAAAGATGGTGTTCTAACTTTTGTTCAGTACTGTATGTGTAAATATTTGACCCTTTCAAGTTTCATAGTGTTAATAATGAATTATTTTACAAATTAAGCAAAAGGTGTAATTATAGGACACATTATTTCACATTTTTCTTTTCCCCTTTTGGTTTCTTGCTTGTGATTAATTACTCTTTGCTTTTGGGAACACTTGATGCCAACAGGCTGCTAGAGTAGGAAAAGTCAGCAAAAAGCTATGAATCATGTTTTGCAAGTAGCAATGGATCTGTTCCAATAGGAGGTTGGAGAGACGATAAGAAGATGAGCAGTCTGACTGATGGTAGCTAAGCTTTAGCCTTTGATCTTGAGCATAAGGCTGGATGTCTGATGAGCAGAATGGTCGTCTCACATCATCCGTCATTGAGCTAAATGTGTTAGGAACTGATAGCACTAAGTGCCAAGGGGAAATGAATAAGTGTGATCAATCCAATATGTCTGGACCATGGTCCGGCCTCCTGTCCAGCACACAGACACAGTAGCTACAATCACATGGGCACAATAGACCATCTGAGTTTCAGCCAGAGTCTTGGGCCTAGTGTTTACATGAGTTGTACTTTAAAGAAATTTTAGTTTACATGCATTACACATTGGTCTGGCTGAACTGGAACATATTAGGGTGCGTGTTTCACAGAAGATCAGATTCATGTCTACATTCCCACCTAGGGGCAATTTCACATCTCCAGCTTACCTGACTTGCATGTTACAAGTGTGGGGGCAACCTGAACTAGAGTATTGGTGTATTATGTGCTTACCTCTAGAGACATGGGTTTTGTTGTGAGGAGTGAAAAGTTTCTGGTTTGCTTGTGGTTTCTGAAAGGCCTAGTGTTCCACAGCTACGGTATACTTTAAATCAGTGCTATACAATTTACTGCATTGATTTTAAAAAAGTATATATAATAATCCAAGGGAGAACATTTCGGGCTCTGGGCAGATGCACCCAGGACAGGGACATCACTGGGCCTGCAATCACTAACACACATATTACATTGGGGCATTTTAGAGCAGCCAATTTACCTTGAAGAATTGTTTCTGGACTGTGGGAGAACAAAACGAGAAATTCCATGTGAACGTGTTTAGAACATGGAAACTCCACCCAGATATATATTTAAAGCTGGATTCACTGGGTCGAGAGAGACGGACAGGCTAACCACCAAGGCCCCATTTCCATCCTGTTATTATATACTACTCAATTTGTACAAAATCGATGAATTTGTGTCTATACTGTGTAAAATAAAAATACCACTGGGCACTAAAAATGCATATATTTTTACATGTTTTTTAAACTTTATTAGTTCCATGACTAATGTCAATACACAAGACTTTTTCAGTAACGATACAGATGCTTTCCATTAGAATTTCAATGTCTTTCATTGACTTGTGGTAAAACATTGAAACAGAGACTTTCGGGATGTCATAATCAGGGGAAATGGATTTGGGTGGGGCAGAGGAAATTAAAAACTGCTTACAAAGTGATCTATGATGCCTTACCACAGCGAGCTCTCCAGATGTAAAATAATAACCCAGTAGGCCCTTTCAAAAGACATTGTTTCAGACGATGACGAGCTTCGATTGGATTACAAAGGCTTTAAATCACAGTCACCTCTAAAATGTGACAGGTTGTCTAAAAATAATGTACATGTAAAAAGCCGGTGTGGGAGCTTTAAAGGTGTTGTATGTCTTTGAAAATCCCTTCTCGAAAAAAAAAAAAAAAAGAATAGCATCATTTATTCATGGAGATCAGATGGTTTAGCTTCTAACTGAATTGATCCATGTAGGTTTAATAATTTAGTTGTTTGTGGGTTATAAGCTGTTCTGCCTGTTGTTTTCTGCTTCAGAACCCAACCACAGGAGTAAAAAATAGGTTTAATTGTGAAAGATCAGTTCTGAGGTCTGACTTTAAAATAAATACTCTTGAGTTTTCTCTGTCTAACCAGAAAAACAGACAAAACTCAAATTTAATTAAAATTATTAAGATATTCCTCATTCCATCTTTTGGTTTCATAGGTAAAGAAAAGATTAAACTGCTTTTCTTTTTATGTGACCGAATGTATTCAGCATAAAAGCGTAGCTTATTTTGCAATACGAAAAAGTTTTTTTTGAAGAAACAGACAATAACAAAGATGTCTAATTTTCGGTAACATGGTGATTTAAAAAAAATAAAATAGCTGGTTTTGGATCATCTCATAGTTGATCGATGTTCGTGCTACATAGTGTTTTAAGATGCATGAAATACTGGCAAAGAAAATAATGGCAATAATCCGGTCTCGTTCAGCTCCACATACTGCTGGGCAGTAGCCTTGCAATGGAGGCATTCTTTGGAAAACACAAACAAGTGGATGACATAGAGGCAGCAATTATTTTGCACACAGAGAAGCTTCATAACTCAATAAGGACATGGCTGCAAATGATTTATACTCAAGTTCCTGGGAGTGCAGACATAAATCAGACACCTCACCTTATCCTTTTTTCTTATTTATGGTCGCTGTTATTCATAGGCTTTCCTGAGAGGTAATCAATATCCTTGATTTTAATTACATTTTACTGCCAGCCACTTGGTGTTGAACAGCACACGTTTATGTTGAAAATGCTAGTTAATGACACGGAGGGGTGTACAATTTTGAAATCTGGCAAGGTTTTGACAAAGATAAAGATGATGATAAAGACAGTGTCTTGTTAATCAGCAACACAAAGGCAGAACCATACAAGCTGATTTCTTGACTTACAATGTTTTTCATTCAATGACCAAGTGTTGAAATTTGATTAGGATGGGAACAGCTGTATTTTGACTCTTTAAATAACATGAAAATCTGACACATATTTCATATTTAAAAAGTACAGAGGAGGCACAGTGGTGTCGTGGTTAGCCTGTCTGCCTCTCAGCGCTGGGGATCCATGTTTAAATCAAATGTGGGTGGAGTTTCTATGTTCTCGTAATGTTCACGTGGGTTCGCTCTGGGTTTTCCAGGTTCCTCCCACAATCCAAATACATGGATTTAAGGTGAACTGACTGCTGTAAATTGTTCCTATATAGAGTGTGTGTCCCCAGAAATGGAGAGACGGCATAGCTGTCTGCTACACAAATCAAAGCAGCAATGACAAAATGATATACTGCACTACTTATATACAAAAAATACAAATGTATAACAGATTCTTATATTATTCTTTAACTATTATATGTTTTCAAATAAAATAAAAAAACTAATAATAATTTTGGATTTTAAGTGTTGCTACAAAAAGGGTTTTGTGTACTCATGCCATATCTGATGCTAAAGCATTTAATTTTGAATGAGGTAAATATATTTGCTAAAAATATTAATATTTACTCTGAATAGCACATTTCTAATGAACGATTCTGTCCTGTTTATTGTTTGTATTGTGAAGGAGTGTCTATCCCCAAGGTCAGAAGAATTAACATGAAACTGGCTACCACACCTGTCTAATACAGGATTTTACACTGACAAAGAATAAGAGTGACACAGAGAAACAAGGGCAAGCCAAAGATAGCATGGAAGACAGCCATTTTTAAAAAATGCCATCTGCTTATGCGTTCCTCATTATCTTTTTGCTTACAATTGTTTGATCAATACAGAGAGAGTGTCTGCTAAGCCTATTTGCCTTATTCGTATGAATTACCTTTTTTTTTTTTTGCTGTTGCATTAATTACCTCCATTATGAGTTTTGATTTTAATTTATTTCATTTAACTGGCAAGTGATTGTACTTCTTCATGACTTATTGAACAACAGCATTATTCACTTGCAGTGTAAACCATTTAGCTACAGGCTTATTAAATAAGTAAGGTAAGATGGGGGGGAGAGATAAAACCCATTTAAAACACATTTCCATGAAGATGAAGGGATTACACCAACAGGAGGCAGGATTTTGGGGAAAAAGAAATTAGACTTTCTATGAAAGTGTATAAAACACACCCTGGGTTTAATAAGAAACAGTTCAAAAGGTAAACAATACCTCTAATGTGGGGTAAATGATATATGAAGATATTAAATTTTACATGTATGAACAGTAAAAAATCTGAAAAAGGACATTTTTTATTCTTGTGTGACTGTAGCATAGGAATATAAAGGCATGGTTGGGTAAATTTGAATTGTGATTGTGTGTGGGAGAGAGAGGATCTCGCATCAAAGATCAGGGTCTGACCACACATTCCCATAGACACACTCCAAAATCTTGTAGAAAGCCTTTGAAGAATTTCTGTAAGATGGTTACGTTTACATTAGATTTACATTTGATTATTTAGCAGACATTTGTATCCATTGCAGTATCCCAACTTGGTCAAAACACAGGGTTGGTCATACAGCATCCCTTGAGCAACGAGGATTAAGGGTCTTGCTCAAGGATTCACAATGGAAACTTTAATGGACCTGCAATTTGAATCCCCAACGTTCTGATTGAAAGTCCAACTGAGCCATCATTCCCTATAAAGTACTAAAAGCGTATCAGTTTAGAAAAAGATTTTACAAATACTTCTGGCTGTGTAGTATGGTGTAAACTATGAAGTAAATAGGTAGACAGCCAGACATGAAGTGACAAATCACTGATCATGGACTCATTCCTGCTAAACAAACAACAAAGCTTTCATTTGGCTTCTATTTAAGACAAAACCGGGTATTTAACAAGGATTTAATCAATGTTTTCCACATCAACTTAATCAAATAAATGCTTTAATTAACATTTGACTCCAAATAATAGTGTTCTTTATTTTTTTTACTTTCTGTGATTATCTATCCAACATTGTTTCATGCAGAAATTTCAACAGTCCTTCCAGGTCACTGTTATGTTTTAATTACCTATTTAGTTGCTTCACTTACCACCATTTTGAATCAGTCATTTGTGAGCTATATCTAATGAAGTATTTTTCTGCCAAATTAATAAACTGCTACTTATTTTTTTTTCTTTATAATATGACAATATTATGGCACTTGGCGTCTTGGTGTAATATAAGTTCATAAAGGACACAGAAGCCTGCTGACTTTGCTTTGTTCTAGCACAAGGAGAAAATGTTAGAAGTTGTATCTGTCATCTTCCTGCTGACAGTAAATTTAAACAAAAAGGTTCAGACCATGGAACATGGAATAATTTGCTGTTGAATGTAAAGACTTGTGACCTCCGCACCATGACTTATAGTCTTTCATAGGAGATGAAACATTTTAATAGACTGTAAGATTTGCTACTTTAGTAAAGACATTTAATCGGTCGTGACAATTGGGTTTTATTAAAATAATTTATCAAAAAAGGCAGACAAGACTGTTTAGATTAGAATATTGGAAGGGTTAGGCATTATTTTATTTATCGAAATCATCTCAATTGAAACTAAAATTTAATTTGAAAATGTAATATATGGGATATTGTAGTAAAGTTCAGAACGACTTGTTTGAACATGTTCTGTGCTTATACAGATACCAAGTTCATACCTTGAAAATGATCTGACTTAACATCATAATGTACATTTATACACAAACTGAGCCAATCCAGCTTTTCAGTTATGCAATTATCTAAAGCAATAATTATGGTAGCAGTGTAATGCAAAAAGAACCCCAATAATATATATAAAATAAGTAAAATGCATATATTTCAGAATGCAAACCCTGTGGTTTCACCAACATATTTTAATGTGCAACAAATAATTGTACAATGAAAAAGAAAAGAAAAAGAAACAATATAAGAAAACATCCAGGGAGCAGAACTCAAGCTAATGATGTTTATGAGATGACAAATCACTTCAGAATATGCAGAAAGCCTACAGTAACTCAAATATCCACTCTTTACAGAACCTCAGAACATATTAACCCTTGAACAAGATGGGTACCAACAACAATTCAACAAGTGTAATGGTGTTTTAAATTATTCTTCGTGTGAGGGTTTTTTCTTATCTTTATATATTTAATCTTTTAATTTCAGCATCGATATTGTAGTTATGGCAGAGGCAACCAAGTGTCACAAATAATTTTTACTATTACACTTACAATTAATAATGTGATGGGAAATGTAAAATGCTGATTTCATCTCTATAGTAACAAGGTGTGGTCTGGGTATTATGTGAATGAAATATTCTAAAATAGCGGCAGTGATGAATAAAGCATCTGCTGCAACCTTTTTTTTTATCAGCAGCTTTGTCTTTTTTGTCATTTTTATTTAAAAAGCATACTAATTTGAGAGATATGCAATGTATTCTGGATGTTTTTTTTATTTTATTTTTAATCTTTGCACATGAATTGGGTAAAGGCTTAGCAGCTGGGATTTATTTCACCATAATATGACTTAAATTCCAGATTCAGTTTTCCAAAGACAGTAGAGTAGGCAGGATTTTTAATAACACCCTATTAAGGATATTTTTGCAAGCATGCCCATTTGAGTTGGAAATAAACCCTATTATTTATGAAAAATGCACTTTGCATCACACCTGTCAGCAGTATGGTAGCGGGCTAAAAAGATAGTTTGTATAAAAGGTGCTTTTAAAGCATTAGCACAGTTATTTTCCAGTCTTTCAAAAAGACCTTCTAAATAGGATGAAATGTATTAAATCAAAGCCCACAGTGTTCCTAATGTATGCACATTAAGTATAGAAATGTGTATGAAGGATATTTTTATCAAGGTTAAATATTGTATTGTACATCTTGAATCTTTTGTTGGACTGCAAAATTCCAATATCATTTCAGATCTTGTTTTAACTGCTGGTGAATGGTATAATAACACAACTTCTAAAATTACCATTTGGAAAAATATTAGCTTTTAACATACAAGTTAATGAGATACAATTGTTTGCAAGTATTTTAAAGATCAAATAATGTAACTAAATACTTTGCATTCTTGGTTACTTTTTTGGATCTTAGCCATATAAGAAAACTTGCCTAATGAATAGCTCTTCAAAGGAATAATATTTTTGAAATGTTGTACATTATTAATATTGTCAATAGAAAAAAAGAAAAAATGCTTCTAACAGACTTTACAGACATAAAATTATATCATCTTGTATTATTGTCAGAATGTCTAAAAAATCTATTATGAATATCTATGTTTATTACCAGAGGCTTATGACCTATTTTATGAAGCTTGATGAATATTCTTATAATGCATTATGAAAATCCGATTCATAGAATGTTACCTTTATCCCATTTCATGATTTTAGATTTAATGTCTACATTCTAAAATACTGGTGTTGTTCCAAACCGCCACACACAAACCCATACCCTACACATGATCTATCCTCTTGTTACACACAGCAGGTAGCCCCTTCTTTTCTGTTGATCATATGACGGACAGATTTCATTGACTTCTTGTCAAGTTTTTCCGCTGTGGCTTTTTAAGCTTAGCCTGGATGCTGCCCTTTGTATTATGGATGTGTATTGTGTTCGGAACACATTCATCTCCCGTCTGCACACAACGCAAGACTCTGTTGACCTCTGAAGACAACCACTGAGCTGCTCATTTCATATGGTGGGACCTCTACTCTGTTATTACACAGCACCCCCGCTACCTTTGGTGCACCCCACCTTCAACCTTAATCCTCAATACTGACTTTCCCATCTTCGTCTCTGCTCATTCACCCATGAAGGCCCCGCAGATTGCTCTCGTTCTCGCTGCTGTCTTCAAAAGTCTTTTAAGGTGTCATCTTTTCCACTACTGTGACTGATCATATTCACAAAGTCCCCTTAACACACCACTTCCCACATCATTTTATGTTATTAGCTCAAAAACCGAATCATTTTAAAATTTCCCTTTTTATTTGGCCCCTTGCAATTTCTTTAAGCCTGGTATTTATTCCACTAAGTCACTAAGAGTTTAATGAGAAACTATACAATTCACTTGATCTCGTTTGTTCAGCAATGTGGTCTCTAGTGAAGTAATATGACTGCAGAGCAGCATTTCGTCTTACACTAACAACCGTGTCCTTATGCCTCACCACATTATCTTTCTTCAAATGAAATTCTAAATGACTAATTATTTCAGCTTCTCTACATATTAAGTGTGTTTCCTCTGTTTAATTGCTTGAAGGTCAGTGACAATATTGTAACTTGTGTAAAAACAAACTCACTGGGTTAAATTCTTTTAAATTCACTGGGTTGAGTTCTTAAAAAAAAAAAAAAAATTCTGTGTGCACCATTTATTCTACTCTATGGGGGGGGGGGGGCTATATAGCACTTCATATGCCATTTTCTGATCTTAAAGTATTTTTATACTAAAATAAGTTTCAATATTATGTCCATGTTCTATATAGACACACATTTTTCTACAGTTGGACTGTAGTCCATGTGTTTCTTTGCTAACTTTGCTTTTTTCATCTATTATTATTACTATTATTATTTTTTTTTTTTAATGTTTAGGTCCCTCCTGTGTAGTGAATGATTTATAGCACTGCGGTGGCACTGACTGGGTGGTGGTGTATTGGTAAATGGATGTAAATGGATCAGAGACAGTAATGCTAATAAAGCTGCTGAAAACTATTAATTTCTGTTAGGTTCATCAATCTTATTGTTTTAGACACAGTGGCTTGTCTGATGCTTTCTTGTCATCATCCTCCATTTTTTTTTATCAGTTCTCACAGGATGCTGGCCTGGACATTTTTGGTTGAAGGACTATTCTCAGTCCATCGGTGTCACTGACTGTCCAAAAGTTACACCAAGGTGCTTAAGATCTCCTGCAGCACTTATGTCCGATCCCATCATACCTGTGCACCAACACATCAATACCACTGTACTGAGATTCATTCACCACCCAAATAAAATCTGATCTGTGGTTTTATTTATCTGTGGAATCTTCAGAACAGAGTAAAGAAGAACAAGTAAGCAGAGAAACCGATGAAGTAAATGTAGAACTACAAAGTCCATCTGTATTACATGTGCAGCTGATACGGTGTGTAGAAACAAGATAGTGTCCTTATTAAAGTGGCCAGTGTGTTGTATCTGTTTTATTAAAGAAAGACTGTAACTGTTCCCAGTTTTTTAAAGCAGCACCAGGAGTTTCATCATGTCCTATTATTGTTTTTCTTATTTACTAAATTATTCCCCATCTTCTGACAAGGCAAAAAACAAGGCTTCTGTTATTGCATTCAGAAATGAAGCTGCCTTTCAGTCTTTACTAAAGTGAAATGATGCCATGTCTTGGCAAAATAAGCGGGTGTTTCTCAAAACCATTTGCATAGTAATTAATTACACCTTGTCAAAAGGAAGAAAGGAAATGAAACAGACATGTTAGAAAACAATCCAAATAAATTATACAAATAAAGGCAAAGCAATCAGACAACTGAGATGTTTAAAGTCTAATCCTCAGTCCTGAAACATGCTGGTATTTTGCCGTTCAAATTGTAAATAAAAGGGAAATTCATTTATTTAATTAAGTGCCAGATTTGGTTACTGTGTGCTGCGTGGTTCTGACTGTACACGTTCTGTTCTGACTCATAAGTCAATTCAATTCAATAAGTAAATTGTATTTTACTGTTAAATCAATTTCCATTTAAATTTTCATTTAAATACAGTGCTTAAATTTTCCATATAGGTTTGTTGATTGTTCATTTTTGATTAATGGCTGGAGGTGTGCTAATAGGAATTTGGGATTATTAATAACTGCTCTGATCAGATAGCGAGTTTCTCAGTCTAAAATTATATAACAATTTAGCACAAGAACTAAAAATGTAATTTGACATTTTTGACATGAATTAATCAAAGGAGCTCAAATTTTGATTGGTGGTGTTCTGATTGGATTGTTAATGACCATGTACATCATCTGACTCTTCACTGTGACTAGAATATGAAATAATCATGTAAATGTAGTGTTGACCTTATGAGGTGAAGATTTTTTTTTTCTTTTTTTTATTGTTTTATTTTTTTCTTCTGTGCTGTTTGGGATGTTGCGTGGCTGTGACTGGTTACTGACCAGAATGATCTCTGTTATCATTGTAACATGCTGAAATCCTGCACAGGATATATTTTACTCTAGTTTCCTAGTGAATATTGAACACACAGATAAGCTTTACTTTACATTTATTCACCATACATTTATGTACAATTAATTTTACTGCACATGATATTATTCATTCATTATCTCCCGCTTTATCCTCTAGTAGGGTCGCGATGGGGTTCCCCATGCCCATCCAGGGGAGAACGTTTCGGGCGCAAGGCAGGTAGACCCAGGACAGGGCGCCAATCCATCACTGGGCCCACACTCACTCACTCACACATACACACACTATATGGGGCAATTTTGAGAATTCAATTGACTTGATCCATGTTTTTGGACTGTGGGAGGAAACCGGAGAACCCGGAGGAAACCCACGCGGACACGGGGAGAACATGGAAACTCCACCCAGATGGGGGTTTGAACCGGGAATCCCTAGCGCTGAGAGGCGAACGTGCTAACCACTAAGCCACCGAGCCGCCCATATGATATTATTTTAAAGAAAATATTTTAGCATTTGTGTAGTATTAATAGAGTAAAGATCGTATATTTGGTAAGTTTATAAGTTCTGGAAAAGGTCACAGGTCTACTATGTGGCAGACATTTATTTATTTATCCCCCCCCCCATTTCCATGAGCATGTCTTCAGACTGTGGAAGAAAATTAGAACACACAATTAATTGGTTAATATTCCTAGACATAGAAGATGTTGGAAGAACATGCAAACTCAACACACAATGCTACTTACTGCTAAACTACAATGCCTCTTTGCTGAAGTGTTCCAAGTGATCTGTAGTTTATAGGCTTTATAGTCAAAAACACCTATTTATCTTTGAATTGAAGTATTTGATCATGTCCTATCACCACATAACCTAGCCATGAAAAAAGCAATGTAAATACAGACATGTTTGGGTAAGCCATAATCTTGTAGAAAGCATTCTAGAAGCATAGAAGCTGACTTATAAATTGATATCATAAATGCATCTGTAGATATTGTGTGTGTGTGTGTGTGTCCCAATTTTGTTCATGTATGTGGTAAATACACCAACCAGGCATTTCATTAGGAACACTGTAATAATACTCTTTGCATTTTAAGCTGCTTTTCTTCTTATCACAATTGTACAGCATACGGGTTTTTGTTGCCATGTCCTAAATATTTCTGCTAGAATCTAGTTTTGCCAGTAAGCTATATGGAATTTATTTGTTAAGGAGACAGTAATTAATTAAATCTTCTTCTTTCGACTGTTTTCATGAGGGGGGCAAAAGAGTGGATCATTTCTCAATTTTTCCTGTCCTGAATATCCTCCTCCATCACCCCAACCACTTGTATTTCCTTACTCACTATATCCATAAACCTTCCCCTTGGTGTTCCAGTTCTCCTTCTGCCTTGTGGCTCCATCCTCTGCATCTTTTTTGACTGTATAAACCTCATCTGTCCTCTGCACATATCCAAACCCCAAATCTTGCCTCTCTAACTTTTGTCTCCATAATGTTATACCTTTACTGTCTCTCTAATAAACTCCTAATTGAGTCCATCTTTATCATTCTCCAAGAATCCGCTACTGCCTTTTGTCTGAGCCACCATCTTGAACTGTGCAACATTTGTAGGCTTCACCACTGTACTGTAACTTTTAATACAGTTATCAATTTTATAAATTACCTTAATATTGTGGGTAAAAGTCACTTCAATATCTCTGAGTGATGATGCTTAATTTAATAATGAGAGTAATGGATTTGGTTTTTGGCTATTTTTCAAAAGGAGCCCTATGGCTCTTCTATGGAGTCTTGAAGATTAATATTTGGTAGACTGTTGGTTGAAGATGGGAATTTGTAGGTACTACTGTTTAAAGATCCCAATCAATAATTGCAATGTGATATGCTCATGCTAAGCTTCAGTGCATAGAAATTACAAAAGGGCGAAATACAAGCCGGCCTCATCTGCTGTAGTTAATCTATTTCAACCAATCACAAAGGTTTGTGATATGAAACACATTTGATTTGGCATGACCTGAAGTTCATTAAAACTGACATTGACTCACGGTGTGTGTGTGGTAGCACGCCATGTCTAGGTGTCTATAGCTATGTATGTGTGCATGTCCGTGCCTGTTTTGGCTCTTTACAGTCTTTGCTCAGGGCTCTTCTCACTGTGGATTTGATTAAAAAGGGACTGAATCGGTGAACTGCAGTGGTAAGGAAGTCGGCCAAATTCTGCTGCTTATAAAAAAAAAAAAATCAGTTTTAGTTCTCGACAATCCCCCCAGGTCTATAATACTTAGCCTGTATCTGGTGAAAGCATTTGGTTGGAATAGTTCTGTTGTCCTTATGTCCTAGTCATGCAGAACTAAGGGGCCATCACTATTTCATCTCCTGTTTATTTCTTACAGTTCACTCCAGTTTTAATTTTTCTTTTCCACATTTGATGTCTATTCATGCTCAGGGGCACACCGGTGTAATGAAAACTGTCTGGCCCACTAAATCCAGAGAAAACGGAACTTACTTGCCATAAATAGTACACTTAGGTCACATATGACATTTCAAAGTATTCAAATAGCATGCTCCATGCGATAAAGCTTTATAATGAATGAATGAGTAGGAGGAAATTGGAGAACCCAGAGTAAACCCATGTGAACACTGGGAGAACATGGAAACTCAACCTAAATCAGAATTTGAATCTGGATCCCCAGCACTGAGAGTGAAACTTGATAACCACTAAGCCACCATGTTACCCTCAGTTTCTTTGATCAGTACCAATTGTCCAAAAGCATCAGATTCCTGTTTGGGAAAAAAGTAGAAATCTGGTGAATAGCAAAAGAACACCTTGAACTGTACCACTTCATCTTTCTTCAAAGACTGTTGCGCTTCTGTAATGCCTTTCATTTTGCAAACCTAATTTTTCTCCATGGTTAGTTGAACCACACTACTCATTTATCATCAGAAATCACACTGACAGCTGTCTACAATTTATATGACAAGTGTTCCAGTTCTGCCCAGGACCCAGCAATGGTTTAAATTCCTAACTTATTCAGCTTGGTTAGTGCCGGGGTTAAAATTAGATTATCTGATTTTTTTTTATTCCATCTCTCCAAGGCATGGTCTTAAGTGGTGTTGGATATATAGAAAACAACATCTAAGAAAATTGGAATAAATAGAAGAGCTAGCAGCCTGATTTTCATTTCAAATGTATGTTTACCCCTCAGCTGACCTACAGGGAGAAAGCAGTAAAGACTTAGTGACTAAGCAAAGTAGCACTTGATGTCACACAAGTAACCTTTTCATGAGCATGAAATCTCAGCAGTTTACATTGAAATTCATGATGTGTGTGGTTTATACCCCCAAGGCCTATTTACAGATGATGCCTTGATGCCAATAAATAAATGTGATACAAAAGGTATTTAGAAATTCTCTCTGCACATTTTGTTTTTTTCCAATAGATATGTCAGAGTTGCAATGTCTTCCATGTTATGATTATTATTGTTATTATTTGTGTCTATAAAGAAAGTAAGATATTAAAAGGCTTAAAGAAAAGCTATAAAATCATCAGTTTTATCAGGTCTCTGCTGATAATGGAGACTAAAGTAACTGCGACATTTCTGAAAATATGGACATCACAGACTCGCTGTAATTCTTGCATTTGAATACATTTAGCTAAATAAAAAATAGTATTTTTATGTAAATTATTTTTGGGGATTTTTACTTTTAGAATGCAGTTGTCATTGTGCCCTTACTGTTTGCTGTTAGATGAACACTTGAGTCTGGAATAAGCAAGGACTGTAAAAAACGTACATTTTAAACCAGTTCAGATCTGTTAATGGCTGTATTCAATACATATTTAAGGTGTATTCTTTGAAGCTTCCATTTCCACGTTTAATATTTATGCTCAAATCTGGATAGGTGAGTCATAGATTCCAACGTAATGTATTTTTAATCAAACTTCCTTTAATTTCCCCCTTCTTTCCTGTACTGCTAAGACTGGTGAGGGTGATTAAAGGTTAACATTAAAGACTGGAGAATTTATTCGGAAATGAGATGTCAGCCGCATTTGAATTCCTCTGAAGATCTCAGGTTGGGCACAAAGCCCAGACGTCACAGCTGGAAAGTGCTGTTGTCCGTTGGTGTATTTTTTTTATTTATTTTTTTCTCCCAAATAAATACCTTTAATTGTAAATGAGAAGGATGATGACATTTGGAGCTGCTTGTCTTTCTCTGGCTGTGAAAGACCATAGAGCCAACTACAACACTGTGTCTGATATCTCTGCCAAAAATGTGACGGCCGCCTCATTTATTGAACGTGACGGAGATAAATTTCACAGCAGAGAGCCTGATGTCCTGGCGAGAAGAGCTGACAGCATCGGTGACATTAAATTATTTCATGAAGTAATTAGGCCTGTGTTTTGGATGAGATGCCAAGATCTGCCCAGCTGCAGACAGGACAGAGTCATACACTCTGAATGGAAAGTTCAACTTCCCATCAGCACTTTAAAAGCATGTCCACTTTTAGACTTTTTACTTTCCTTTATTTTCTGCTTTTTATGGCATATGTGAACCATAGGTTACATGGATTTTTCATTGCTCTGTACTGTAGCCTTTTACCCTACTATTGTAAAGGCAAACTATTGGAAACCACTGGATCAGCCTTTAATAATGCTGCATTTAAAAGCTTGTTA
The DNA here is from genome assembly GCA_019802505.1 of Corydoras sp. C115. Classification (NCBI taxonomy): domain Eukaryota; kingdom Metazoa; phylum Chordata; class Actinopteri; order Siluriformes; family Callichthyidae; genus Corydoras; species Corydoras sp. C115. The sequence continues at coordinate 4,623,574 of JAFMOC010000031.1, read as the reverse complement.
TACTTACATTGTATAATATTAATTAATTAAGTAAAAATCACAACATTTATTTTTTTAATGAAATAAATTAATAGACTTACCTTTAGCATATGCAGTGCAATTGCCTTACATTTTATATTAATTACATAACTGTTCAACAAGTTAAGGCTAATAGCTGAACACAGTGACTGGATACTTTTAGAAATTAGACCACTGGAATGATATGAATTTGAGTAATCCACGATTCACGTTTGATTACACAGTCAGTAATAAGATTTATTAGTTGGAAGGTTATCTTTAAAGAAAGCTATTAAAAGTCTTGGCCATGAAATGTTCAACCCAGTAGCTTTAATTAAAGCTGTTTTATTCTTTAAAAAAACTGTAATATCAACCCTTCAGCAATCTTGTTTAAAGCAGTTACTTACTACTTCCCCAAACCAGATGGCACTGTTATTTCTTTTATACTACAAACTTATTAGCAGTTAAACTCTTAATGAGCACAGCGAGAGAGGCATCAAACAGAGAAACACCAAGTTTTATTTTCTTAAAGTTTTTCATGTTTTTATTAGTTGAATTCTGTTTCTTGTGACTTGGTTAAAAAGCACGTTTATCTTGAACTTATAATACAAAACAGCATTTTTTTAATTTTTTGGTCACTTTGGAAAGACATGCTACAAACAAATGAAATGACATGCTGAAGAATATAATCCTGGGAGCCAGTGTGGTTATATTTAATGTTATATTTAATATGTATATAATTAGCCCTGAATTAAAAATGTTTAATTTACTACAGTTAACATTTAATATTGAACCTAAAATACAGTAAACATTTTAAAAATACAACTTTCTGAAACACTTGTTAAGTTCCATGCCTTCTCAATGGCCTTTCGTGGACAAAAGGTTCCACGGGGAACATTTTATTTATTTATATTTATTTATATATATATATATATATATATATATATATATATATATATATATATATATATATATATATATATATATATATATATTATTTTTTTTTTTTTTCCTAATTGTATAATACATTTCTTTAATTAGTAATGCTTAATAATTAATAAAAATATTTCCTAGGCAGAGTGCTTATATGCTTAACTCATTAGCAACATGTGGAGACCCTCGAGCTTTGTATTTATTTTTTATTCAGTTATTTTTTGCATCTATATTTTGCATTGGATAGTGGTATTAAAAGGCTTATTTTCTGAGCCCTTACATGCGCCGACCTGATTGGTGAGCTACTTATTGCACTGATTTTATAAAAGCATTGCTGGTAGATTGACAGGATGAATGCTTTGTGAAAAGCCTGGGGTAAAGGGTAATTAGAATAAATGAAAGATTTGAATTAAGAAAAGGCAAAGGTGCCTCTTCCCTGTCTAATCACTGTTCACTTTTTAAAAAGACCCTACTTTCCCATTAATGCTAAATTAAGCTGTTAATAGGTTGTTGTATGTCGCTGGTGCTCCAACCTTTTTAACCCACAGGCAGAACTCTGTATCTGGCATGCCTGCTACACATTCTCAAAGACAGAGGACTACGGGATTACTTGAAATAGCTTGAAAAAATGTTTATTTGACTGGACATTTTTCTCTAAAAGCAGTTATTGTTTTTTTAGTTATTTTTTCCTGTAGGGTGGCATTTAAAGCATCAAAAGACACATGGCATTTGCCTCTCGGGTCACTGGCTTTTGTTATAGTTTCAAGTCTTACACACCATTTAGATGTTTAAGAGCTCAAACACAGTATGGAAAAAGCAACTCTTAGGATATGCTTTGTATAACTAATAAAAATTAGACATACAAATGATAGAAACTTATTTCACCAAAGGTCTCAAAAATATGTGTTCCATAAAAATATGAATTCAATATTAAACATGTAAATAAAAAATCCCAAAGTGTTTTTATGTCTAGAGTGTTAAGAGGGAGAGAGAAAAAAAATGATGCCATGTTTACTGGATTATACCTTTTGTCAAGACTGAGAATAAATGTTTATTACCAAATTTACAACTAAAGAGGATATGATGAATGCCATTTGCAATATCGTATAATGTGTTTTTACTTTAACACTATTATAATGAGTGCTCACATTATTTCAATAAATCATTTACACACATTATACAACATTTTTAAATTATGTAAAATGCATTTTGTTGGCGTGTACTAAGATTAATCATGTGTGCATTTTAAAATTTAACTGGAGTAAGTGGAGTAATGATGGAAATAAATTATATTCTTATTCCTAAGGACAAAACAAACCTTGTCTCAGCTGGTCTTTAGTAATGAAGCTCATAAACAGAATTAGAGAAATATTTTCTCACCCAACAAGTTAATTAACATGAGGTGAAAAACATCTGTACCAAACAGTGAAGATGTTGGAAATGACATTTTTAAGGATAAATATTTATGGACAATGGAGTATAACGTTCACAAGCTGTACAATTATAAATCTCTTATGTATGACCATTTTATAATATTTATTGTAGTAGTTTTGCGAATACTATCACTCGTAAAAGTGGACCCACACAGATTCACAGCAGAGACAATGTACTACAGCCAATCCACCTCCTAACATGCTTCTGGACTGTGTAATAAAACCTGTGCAGACAAAAAAAAAAAAAAACCTACAAACTCCATAGAAAGACAGAAAGAACCTCGCCCACTCTTTGGCCAGAAGTCAAACAGAGAATCTTTATGCTGTGAGATATGAGTGATTATGGCTGTAGCACTGTGTTAGGATAAAGTTTTAAATTTAACAAACTGATAACACCTTTTACAGTGGGGCAAGTTTTTCCAACTTGTACGCAAGTTCATGTCCAGTGGGGATTTTATTTCTTTATTTATTTGCAAAAATAAATAGCATGAACACTGCATAGAACCTTTTCTAGGCAACATGGTGGCTTATTTGTTTAGCACATTCATCTTTTGGCACTGGGGATTCCAGGTTCATTTTCATCCTCTAGAGGTAGCATATCTTATTTGTCTCACTTATTCATGTAAGCGCTTATGAATGATCTCAGGATTAAAAACTGTTCACCAATGGAAGCGCCATCATCTAAATTTACATCTATAAGGTGGAGCAGTGAGACAGATGTCTAACAATGCACAGTGGGTGGGTACAAAAAAACTCCCAACAGCACTACTGTGTAATTCAGTTGTACCAATGCAGTATTCACTGAACCACCCCCACTACAATGAGTGTTGAGACGAGGATGTTTACCTAATAAAGTTGTGTGTGTCTTCTGTATCCTTGAACTTTTCAGGAAAGTTTTAGATATAGGACAACTTATCTCTTTATCCCCAAGGTGATGGATCAGTTCAGACATAACCACGTGGCTTTTGACAATCTAAAAAAAGTCGCTACAAAACCCAGGATTTCGAAGTGACTTTCCCACCCTAGCATTTTTGTCATTAAAATGATTCGTCATCTCGGCTCGAAAAACTTGTCACAGACTACAGACTGCCTTTGGTTATTTCGCACCCATGTTCCCGTCTTACAGTCATGGAATTTTAGCTGCTGTCAAGTCAATGAAACACATCGAGATAAGGCATTTGTTATGGTCTCTAAAGAGCAAAACAATAGAAGCTCAATTTCCACCTCAAAATGGCACCATAGCTAGAGGGAAGACTTGTACTCCTGATTACACAGCACAGCTCCACTTAACCCACTAGAGACCCCCTGCTTTCCAGGAGATGGGCTTTCCATCAGGGGGGCCTCTCCGATTCCAAACACCCCAGGTTTGCTCCTGTCGGCCCCTGAGGGCCTCGCTGGATGTCCTTTCCCACTGTGCAACACATATGCCACTTAAAATCCTGAATGATAGCAACAGCTGCTGATGTCTTCCTAGCTTTACTTTCATTTCACATTTAACCTTGAACTAGTTTGATTTTGGTATCATGACATCATCTGGTAATTAGGTAAGCTTTGCTTTGTGACTGTAGTCCTGTAGAGTGTTTTCTCTTGTTTGGTAACTCAGGGTGGGAAATACTGGTTCATATTGTCAGTTTATTTTTTTATGACCTACAACACCCATATATTTTTCATTTTATTTCCAATAGCTTAATATTTGTTTAAATGTTGCTATTCAAGCTCAAACCTTACAATAAAAAGGTCAATATGAAAGGGGGAAAAAGTGTGCAGTGAGATCAGGATCCAATGTCCTCTCCTAACAATGTGTCTGACATGCAGAAGATGGGAAAGTTGGCTATAGAACTCCATGAATCACATACCACACAGTACCATCAGCATCAATACTTTTATCCTCTTGTAGCTTCCACATTCACTTGGATCAGTAACTTTTTATTTTTTTAGACTCATTTTTCACTACTTTTATATATGCTGCATCTGTACAAGGCAGTCTGGAGACTAATCAAAGCAGACACCTTTGCCCACTTGTCTCCCATGAATACTTCCCTCTCAGACTTTCGGCACTTTGATCAGACATGAAGGGTATTCAAAATTTAGCTAATCTTTACATTCCATTGTCATTATTTTTCATTGCATCAAATTAGAGTTAAGTAACACTTAACAATGCCTTTTTGTCTATGCACATATATTGAGCTGAGACAGAGGAACAGTCCTTAGGGGGTATTTGTGCAAATAGGATATGAAAGCTCTTGTTATCAAAGCAGCAATGTTTTTTTTTTCAGATAAGACACAAGACTGCTGTGGAGTCAATTTAAAATATTGGAGCAGGTGCCATACTCTATGTTGGACTATTTAGTATAGTTGGGTTATGAATCACAGCTAGGAAACACAGGAGAATGTGTCATATATACCTGTTGTATAAGCAGATAAACATTTCTTTGGACTGGGTATCTCTGTTTTCCAGGTTACGATTTGAGTACATTGACGGATGTTAATATCCCTAAACAAAATCAGTAAAAGTGCTGTATTGTTCTCATCTCTCTGCTTTCTGGTTACTTACTTTGTGTGTATCTCTCACTTTGACTATCCTGTAATTGCCTTGTCGAGATTTGCAGTTCTCCATGAACCACTGGCTAGTTGATGGCTCTCCTTATGCCCTTCCCTGGAAACAGATGTCTGAGTCAGTGGCCTCCATTAGGCTGGCCAACACATGGGGATAACTCATTCCCCCTGACCAGCCTCCAGATACCGGGTCCTCGCATCTGTTAGGCAAGACATAGTGAGGGGGGGGGGGTTAAAAACAGAGGAAAGCAGTTGGGAAGTTAAAATAATCTGGCATCTTGCCAGTCTACATCTTTAGCCCTTCGTTCTGTTGATATCCACTACAATTATACAGAGTTTACTTCTATACGGTCTTGTTTTATTATCTTGACCAAGTAATCCTGTGCGAGGGTCGCGGGGGTTCCACGTGCGAGTTTGTGTGTGTGTGTATATATATATATATATAATATAATTAGTCCTGTTATAAATACAGCACATTCTAAACACAACTTTACTTTTCTTAAAAATCATTATGCAAGTTCATGAGGTTTTGTCCTAATAAATTCATGACTGTACTCTGTGCAGATGTGCAGACATCACCATGGGACTGAGAGCATCAGCCTGGCTCCGTTGCTTTAGCCCAACAGCCCCCCCCCCCCTCCAGACATTCTGCTCCGACTGCTGAAGGAGTCAGGCCTCAATCATTCGTGCTCTTTACTCTAAGCATTGGTTCCATTTAATCTAAAACCTGACCCTTTACCAAACCCGTGACTGAATAAGGGGGTGAATCCACCTGTCATCTGAGAGCACAGATTGTGGCAGATTGAGGTGGCATCATACTATCTTGCCCTGCTGAGGCTGGCACTCGTGTAACAGACATAGAGCCTGGCAGCCTAATCTGGCCCCAAAGATGATGCGCCTCTCTGAGAATGCTAATGAGAAAAGAACACCTGTTAAACACACACAGCCCCCACTGGGAGCCCAGGGACATACTGAGAGTAAAAGGGAGAAGAGGGGGAAGCAAAGAAGAGATTTGGGTCTACATTTTAATCATTTGGTTTGTGCTGACACATTGAAGCTCTCTGTATCCAGAGGAGTAGAAGACAAGTTTTTGCTCTACTGCTGGAAAATGGTTTTCATGACATGATATATGAATATGATGCATATCTCATTCTGTTTGAGGCTGTCAAAAAGTGATTTCCCACACCTAGTTATAATGTAAAATAGCTTACTAAAGTGAGAGCGACAATAAAATCCTCCACATGCTTGTATTCAGCCCAGACTGATGCAGAGTGCATGCAGCTGTCCAATCTTCACTTTTCATATTAAATGGCTGTAACCTGTCTCAGTTGATGAAACTGCAAATCTGTTTCATTTGCAAACTTTTATTTGTTGTTATTGTGAAAGGCAGGTTGCAACATTTCTGGGGTTTTCTTATTGGCTAACAAATTTAATGAACAGGCCGCTTACAGTTTCCACTCCTAGAAACCCAATGACTGGTGTCCCATGAAACAATGAAACAATTACCCACCCACATAAAGCTAATCAAACTGGTCTGGTTTAAATCTAAAGGCAGGTAGGCAGGGTTCATGCTTTGTGGATTTGTATATTCTCTTTGGGTGTATTGGCTCTGTTTTTTTTTTTTTTTTTTTTTTTCAAAAGTCTTTTGATCTTCTAGATGATGAATTAAAGAAGTGTGAAGTTTTCCCAACTTTTTTTTTTTTTTTTAACAAATATTACATTAATTTCTGTTCACCATAATTAGGATACTCATTCATCTGTCAGGGAGGGTGGTGGTGTTATTATGCATACACTCACACTATACAGGGGCAATTTCGAACTGGCAATTCACTTTAATCCATGTTTTTGGCCTGTCGGAGGAATTGCATGAAAAAGGCCCATGCAAGCATGGGGAGAACATTGAAACTCCACCCAGATCAGGATTCGAACCTGGATTCCCAGTGCTGGGAGGTGGAGGTGCTAACCACTTCACCACTGTACCACCCCATAATCTGGATATTTAGCTTAGAATCTGAAACTTGTACTAATGGAACACTTCCTACACTGCTATCTAGAAAATTTGCAGGATGCAATCTGCTGTCCCTTTCCGTTACAAAATATTTTCTCATTAGCACGATACCAACCGCACAGCCAATGCAAAATCTGCTAATTGGCTCTCAGTTTTCCATTGGTTACCTCACCATTTTTGCTATAGTGAATTCAATCACACTGTCTGGCAATGTTTGATGGTGCAGTTTTGTGTAAGATATGTCCATTACATTTTCAGGAGTATGTAAACACCCCTTGTGAGTAGTGGCTTCAGCTGCTGTTTAAGCCGTTTAAGCTGTAGAAAATGAAGAACACAGCCATGCAATCTCCTCAAACAAACAGTGGCAGTAGATAAAGCTGTAAAGATGAGCCCAGTGACTTTTAGTATAGCGCCGTCATATAATGTGACCACTCCAGCATTTCAGTTAGGCGAATTTTGACTCTGCTAGATTTGCTGTTAATCTAAAATGTAATTGCCTAAAAGGGAAAATAAGCTGACATTCTGAAACAGTAAGCTCTGTAAACAGAAAGGCATGAGGATGAAACAAAGCAATTTTGGTTGGGGGAGGGGGGCAGTAAATCTACTACTAATCTACCATATATTTGTGTTCATTGTGATGTTTGTGATGAGTGCAAATACAAATTATTCTTCAGAGTTCAAACTGTGCTAATGAATTAGTAAGTTGTTTGAGTTTTGTCTCAGTAGAAATCTTATACTTATCATTCTTATTTTTACAAACCAGCCACAATCCAATCAATACTATACAACCACTTATAGTCATAAGTGTGGCCATTATTATATTATTTTAACATTTATACCACTAAAGCAAACCCCCCCATTGTGACCATATAATCTTTATTTAGGAATAGGTATTGCAAACCAATTACAGGCATTTAGACATCGCCATGTAGGAGTACTGATCTTACCACAAAACCACAGGAGTTTGCCTCTGATCATCATACTCAATGTTAATTGGATTGAAGAGTTTAAATCATTTCAGTCAAGCTCTGAATCTGTTCTGTTGTTTTTAAACATGTTTTATTATCTTGCACTTTGATGAAGTTAAAATACAAATTGTAGAATAATTTATTTTTCAAATCCATTCTAGGCAAGAATTTTTTTTTTTTTTTTTTTTTTTTTTTTTTCCTAAAGAAATCACTTTCTATGTGTGGTATCCAGATACATGGTTAATTATTATGTTTGTTTGTTTCCCTACATGTCTGTCTGAATGTCGTTACTGAGCTATGCAGTGATTCAGATGCTCAGTCTTTAACAGACAGTGGGCACACTAGGATGGAATTTCTCTTCCCCCCTCTATCAGCTCTTCCCTTCTGTTCACTCAGTTCTACATTACTGTACAAATGGGCCAATTAATAGCAGCACAGACTTTCTCATCTTCGGAAGTTGACCAAAGTAGTTTGGGTGGAAAGTGCCAGCAATTTAGGGAAATCTGGAATGTTTTACTGTAAGGTCCCTTTAGTTATGTGGCTACTTTACATTCAAACCAGTGTTCCCGTTAAATGTGAAGCTAATGCTGAGGTTTAAAACGTGTTTCTGTCTTGTCTTGGTAACAGAGCTGTCAATCAGACTACATGACAAAGACTTTAAATACAAACAACACTACAGGTACCATGACATGATGTACATATGTGTATATATGTATGTATAAATTCATGATGAACTTCATAATTATGCAATAAAATGTCAACACAGCACAGTGCAGTTTTTATTGTTCGGTAAGTAAACATTGAGTTAATGGTTAATTTTATTTGCTAAGACCCTGGGGTGACGGCTTAGGTCTTGCCATCAATGGAAATGAAACTCCACATTAGCCATGCACTCTTTTATAGTTGTAAATTATGTTGTGAGACTTGTTTAGTTTCTAACACTGAATAGATAATATAACATTGTTATTTTCCTAGTGAAACATTTTGATTACTTCTCAAAAAGGTAGAACTGTTGCTCCCAAAAGGCTCTTCAAAATGCATATGGCTTCTTTTCTATCTTGTGCTTATTGAAGATTCCTTGATTAAGAAGTCTGTCTAATGTGAAATGGGTGATGTGCACTTGGTGCCAATACAAACTTAATTATGTTGTTATTCTGCGAGGCTGTCAGGGGTAAAGCAATTGCAGTGTTTATAAAATAAATGTGTTTTTTTTTTTTTTTTTTTTTTTTTTTATTAATCTAGAACCCCCAATAGTTCGGAAGGCTTGGAAGTATTTTGAAGTTTATTGACAGCTTACAACTTGTTTGGCAAGGGGAAAAAAGCCTTGCAAATGTTTAGCACACTCACTTTGTTCTGTTTACTCGGATAGTTATCTACATAGTGTTCACAATGATTGTTTTCTTTTCCAAATCAATGGAGACATTCAGCAGTCACTTATATGCATAACGTAAGCCGTGTAATATAAATGTCTATTTTTATTGCACGAACATCATTTATCATTCCATGGCCTTGAAGTTAGATCGACACTACAAATCCTCAGCTTTATATATAAATATTGAAATATGGGAGTAAATAACTCCCATCTAAAACACAATTTACTTTTCTTTGAAATCGCAAAACAGGTTTCAGTTCAGTGTTGCAATGTGTTCAGTCAGTCTTGTTGGCAATATCTCAGTTTATCAAAATTGCCCCCTTTCATGATATTGCTGTCTGCACAAGATTTCAAATTTGCAAACATTTATGCATGTGCTTCTACCCTGCCAGCGTTTGTGACAGAAGCCATCACAAACATTCAAAACCTCTTAATCTCACTGGCATTATGAGCCAACCTTTTCCCTTATGGTCAATTTATCAGAGTGTCAGTAAAAGGGGGGCACCTTGGGGCTGGCTGCTGGTCATTTCTCTGTGTCTGACAGACTCCTCAGTGGACCGGAGAGAAACAAATGTGTTCCACTCAGCTAGCACCTCTCCACAACCCTGTCAGCAATGCTCATTAGTCAACCCTGCTTCGCAGAAAATATTACATGAATTGCTCGCGCCATGTCTGCGGTCAGAGCCCTGGTCACAGGCACACTACGTTTTGGCTGTAACATATACAAACTGCTTTCAGATAAGCAAAAGTTGAGTTGACAACCAATACTTAGAGAGTTCATGTGTGTATTTGTATATAAGGATAAGTGTGTATGTATGTGTGTGTGTATATATATATATATATATATATATATTTGTGACATATGGAAACAGATGTACTACAGTATGTAATTGAGGGAGGTGATTGCAGTCATGACAGTTGGCAGTGCAGGAGAAGTTGCGTGTGTATCTAAATGTTCTATCGGCCAACTAATAATTAATTTTATGTTCAATAAATTATTTGTTGGCCTGGCAAATCTTGTCATCTGATCCTCATTTTGTCCCAACATGTGGCACATAAACCTGCGTCATTTGTAGCATTCCATCATGAACAGACCTTGATGAGAGAGTCAAATAATTCCTTAGTCTTCTCAAGCACACATCAAAGACTTTTTAAAGGTCATGGCTTTGTGGTGGCCAAATTGTGTGTGAAGAAAATTTCTCATGCTCACTGAACCTCTCTTTTACAATTTCAGCCTAAAGAATCATAGCATTGTCATCCTGAAATATGCCATCCAGAAAGAGACAATGTATTGATGTGCAACTTTTCAGACATTAGAGGTGTACTTGCAATACGCATTCTGAATTGTGTCCAAGCAGTAATTACCCTCTTGTTCATTTGCCGAGCATAATAGTTCTGGATCTTTACTTGAGCCTGGGCATGGTTTACTTGGACTAGAGCACAACAGACATCTAGTTTGATTACTAATCATGCATTAGCAAAGATCCCAAATTGATCATCATTTAAACAACGAACTTCAAATTATTTTGGAATAATGCATTCATAATAATACATGTTGGTTAACAACAGAGGGCAGCACAGTGTTATAGTGGTTAACACCTTCACCTCAGGGTTCTTTGGTTTCCTCTCACAGTCCAAAAACATGGATTCAATGTGAATTGGCTGCTCCAAATTGCCTCTGTATAGTGTGTGTGTGTGTGCCCAGGAATAGATTGCCACCCTGTTCTGTGTGTATGTGCCCAGCACCTGAAACATTCTCCCCTGAACAGACATGGAGAAACCCTCCCTGCGACCCTAGTATAGGATTAGGCAAAATATAATGTATGGATGGATAGTTAACCGGTCTGGTTCCACTCAATATGAATTAAAGAATCTAAAGCAACAAATTACTTTCTTGCTGTCATCTGTCTTTGTGAAAATCTTTCATATGCAGCACAAAAATGACACATTTGTGAAATATTGTGCAAAAGCACCTTTGTTAAACCAGTCACATTGTGATGAACTGTGCATGCTTGAGCCTGGAACGTTAAGCCCGATGTGAATGCAGGCCAGCGGGGGAGTGGGGACAATCGTGCCCAGGCACAGTATAAGTCAATCGAGAGTACTGAGAGTATCCCCTTACGTACTCAGCCAACTTTTTATCGGCATATAAAATTGCCGAGCCTTGAGTTGACCACCAAAAATTCCAAATTGGCTTCGGTTTTTTTTTCTTTATTTTTATTGTAATCGACCAGGCAGTTTATACAACTTGACTGAATGAAAAAGTAAAGTATATTTGAATCATGGATAAAAAGTATGTTGTGGCCAAGCTGAAAAGCATCAAAGCCAATTTAGCTCATTGTTCAGTGTATTAGTTATATATATATATATATTTTTTTTTTTTCATTACAAAGCATCAGAACAACCCAATTAGTATTTTAATATTTTTGGTTGTCCAAAGAAATCTCACTCTTTTGAAAATGAATACTTGGTGTTTCAAGTCAGGTGTTGTTTGGGTGCCTGTGCCGACTAGGATGCTTATCGCCAAGAGTGGCACGGTGCTGCAAACCAAGTGCTGTCTTGCTAATAGCAGTGAATCATCGAAGCAGCACCAAGCCTCAAACTGCTTATCAGGGCCAGCATCAGTGCCAGCATAGCAGCTGCTAAGCACTAATGCACAGACCACTTGTAAAACATGAAGGGGCCACATGGTGATTCTGACGGCAACTGTGAAACAAAACGTATGTGAACCTTGAAGAAATGTATGTATGCATGCATATTATTCCACCTGCCCACAATGTAAAACCAGGAATATCATATTTTAGCTGCTTAAAGTAAAAATGTTTACACTTGTAAAAAAGTTAAATACAGTGGACACAGAGAAACCAAGCATTCTGCTTGTATTACTTTTTGAGCAGGTGTGGACTTTTGGGGCTTAGCTGTTGTTTCAGCTCTATCACAAGTCTCGCTTTCCACCTTGTTGTAATGAGAGCACAGGAGACGAATGGCCCAGAAAAGAAAACAACATGAAGACGGAGCAGGGGCTGTAAAGACAGCCAATTTATTTGGCTTCTATAAAGAAAAGAATGGGTACTGTATGTGTATGGTCTGGTAGAAAACTTTTGGATTGATTGGAGTTTACTGGCAGACTAAATTTGGGGGTATGTCTACAGCTTAGGAATTTATTATCGCAAATATAGGAATCTTCTGATGAATGCTGACCAAATCCTGAATGCTCTCAAAATTTTAATTTCCCCCTCATGGGATTAAAGTATATAAATCAATATCATTTCAACCATTATATATTCTTTATGCAGAGAGTGCAAAGAGCCACAAGTGTTATGAAACACTTTTTTTAATGCTTTTCACACCCATATGCTTTGACAAGTTCTCTCTTAATCTTTCTCTCTCACCCAAAAATTCACACATTACACACTGCATCAATGCCTCGGGTGCAGGTCCAAGCCAGAAACACATGCACAAATGTATATATGCAGTCTGAAATGCTGACACACTAGCCTAATTGGAGTTGGCTTTGTGGTTTACCAATTTCCTTTATTTGAAATGCAGCTTGATTCCCAGAAATAACCTCAGCCAAAATGGCAATGTAGCCAGCATGTTGAGTAACAGTAGCCAAAGGTTGAGCCATCACCTAATGACTTCTCTAGAGGTGAAACAATAGTTCAAAAGATTGCTAGTTAATTTACCGATTTTATTACCAAATAAATGTATACATGAATTGTTTAAATCTAAATGACTTGCAGGCATATTTTGATATGAATCATTTCATAACAAATCATATTACATAAATACTTGACTGTATGCTGTCTTTGGAGTTTAATTTTATTAACAATGCATGCAAACTAATACAGTTTGCATGCAAACTTATAAGTTTACCTAATACAGATCAACAAGATGACACTGTTAAAAATAGGGGATAACCATCAAATAATGGTAAAAAAAGATAATAATCAGATTTAATAAAAGTATGTCACCAATACAAATTTTTTATATTTTTTTATTTTTGCAAATCCAAAAATTTATTTTAAACACAACACATTTATTTCTTCAATTTAAGTGGTTTATTTTCATTGGGGGTCAGAGGTTTTGCAGTCTCTCCCAGTGCTGAGTCTATTTAGACATTCAGAGTAATTTAGTATCATCAGTTCACTTACTATAAATATATAAAAAAAAAATAAATGAATAAAAAAAATTAATTATCTGAAGTTCTTGGAGGAAACTTTTGTTTTTACACTGGGTTAAGTCAAATAGAACTCAAAATGTTTTTCTGTAAAGAAAATGTTTTTCTGTAAATAAAGCAATACATGAAGCAATATGAATTTTAGTATCTAAAACCAATAGTTAACATTAAGAACAAAGTTATTGACACTCATTGTGTTATGCTACTTTTGTTCTGTTGAATCAATGACAGCTTTTATCAATGATTTGCACATCTTTGATCACTTGACCTGTTAGAATACCTGCATTGTTTAAAACATTACTTTGTATTCTTACTTGTAAAATGACATGATTAAATGCTATAATACACTTGAAATGGTCAGTTCCTACTGTACACAAGTGATTCTGACTTTGTTGGGAGGTAGAGATTCAATGAACTTGTCATTTGATTAAATATCTGTTGACCTAAGCACTCCATGTAACACTCACCAATACATGTCCAGATCAGCGTTGTCATATTTATTGTGTAACCTGATGAATGGGAGCAGTGTGACACAATACAGCTCAAATTCAATCTTCCTCAGCATGTTTCAGGTCAGTGTCTCCTGAGAATCATGTTGGAAAAATGATGAGCAAACTGTTTTCAAAATGGATTTAAGAGCGACTGATGAATTCTGAAAGAAAGCAAGTGCACAACAAATTTAAAGCATCTGTAAAATTCTTCAATATATGTTAATAGATTCACAAAATAGCCAATTTCTGTGATTTTGGTGAGCCCTGGTCATATTTGTGACTTGAATTTAGCCCTATGACTTCTGTGGGTTTCGGTTTCATCTCCTCTTGTTCTCTGGCTGTCTCCTTTACACTAAATACCTCAAGACAGAGAGGCTCATGTGTTTGAAATCTCCATATTTCAACAAACGAATCCACATTTGAATGCTGGAGGGGCATTTAATATCTCGCTAAGTAGGAAGGGATCAGAGATGTTAAAAAAAGAGAAAAATAATGTTCTCATTTAACTACGCATGCCACAGAGCCAAGAAAGTCCATTACGTATTACTGAGATCATTAATTTTGTCAAAAAAAAGATCATCTTGGGTAAGACTCCTTCTCTCACGGCTCTCTAGAGAGTCTTTCTTCTTTTTCTTCTCCTTCTCTTCCTCTTTATGTAAGTGCCCATGCCTTGGGTGACATAACTTTCATATTTCAGCTCTCCTTGGAGCATAGGGCTATGAGCTATGGATATATATGCAAATTTGTCTCCTTTAGAGCACACACTAGTGACACAGGCTGGAATTAGTGTGTGTATGTCTATGTATATTCATAAAAAAGCATGCCAACCATGCCAAAACTAGTGCAATCGCTGCTGATGTTAGACTATTAAGATGGTAGATTTATATTTATTAATTCATTGTCATATTATTGTATAGTTTTAACTCCAGTAGACCAAACTTTAGACATGATGGGAACATGTTAAATTTTACATAATTAAGAAAATAAATCTGTTTCTTCTAGTGTTCTGATTAGTGCAACATGTATTTAATGAGAAGAGCTGTCAACACTCAAAATTAGCAATTTACAGGGAAGAGCGCAACTCTTTCTGCAAAAGTAAAATATCTTCAAATCAATATCTGTTATGTTAACCATACAGTAGCATCTGACTTTTGTAACATCTCATTGAATACATCCCCATTTATTTAGGTTTGTCCAGATCTCTGCCACACTGTCACAATAATTAGCAATTAGTGACCCATTTAATGTGGTTTTGATATTACCGGGAGAAATTTCCCTTGCTAATTGCAATCCTAATAGTCTTTGATGCCAAGGTCTTTGAAGAGTTGATTAAAGTACCATGTCTTTGATGAGTATGTTTTCTTTGGTTGAGGAAGCCTAAGCCAAGAAACAAGAAACTAATTTCTTTTAAAATTTGCAGGACCTCCTTTTTTTTACATTAGTGCATTTAATTTCACAGCAGGACAGGGGACACGCTCCAGCCATTCCCCCTAAAATGCTAATGTTCTTGATTCAAAAGGGCATCTTTGGATTACCGCTTGCTTAGAGCATTATGCAACTCTTCCATTCCTGGGTGAATGAACTAGGGAACTGATTAGAACATCCTGAATTATCAAATACTGTACACTGACTTGAAAGAGGGGTCCTTCTTTTAAGATGTGCCAAGTCAAGAGAAGCTAAGCTTGTTTGATGAATAATGCAAAGCGCTTGATGACGTTTCTGTCTTGGTGCTGCAGTTCTGTTAGTTTCCTGCAGGTGTCGTCACAGACGAGCAGCAGTGTCCCATAGTGCATGCAAGGAGGTGTGAGTAACAGTCATGTCATGAAGTGTTTGTTCTAAAAGATGTGTGCATATGTTAAGATTTGGGAGATGCCCAACATTTGCCCTGCATTGCGTCTCAAAATGTCCTTAAAAGCCTTGTTAAAATATTTATGAAACTCTTTTTGGTGCACGCAGCATTGTGTAGGATTGGCTGTTGTGTGTCCATGGGTGGAGCAATTGCATATTTGTGTCCACCAGTTATAAGTACACGCTGAGATGTGTACTTGTGCACATGCAGTACGCTCCAGTTTACGTTCACATATTTAAAAAAACATGCTGATGGTTACATTGGAGAATACAGTCAATCACATTGTGGGTGGGACAAAAAAAGAAATGTTGGGATTTGTTACTATGTAGAGACCACTGTGTATAAAAGCATTAATTTAGAAAAATCTCTGGGAACTTAAAATGAATAAATGTCTCCTCTGTGACGGTGTTCTTAATCTACACAAAAGGAAGTACATACTTATGGCCATGACTAAATCAAAGTACCTTAGAGGGTACAACTGCACTTTTTGGGAGCATATATATGAACATTTTTGGTCCTTGTATATGTTCAATAATTAATTTTGTACCCTTCATTTTTCCGCCTCTTTTATAAGCTTAGCTCAATTCATTACTACGCAGTCATGAAAGTTAGCTTCCAGATTTCACCAAGTTTAGAGCAAAGCCCTTACGCTTGCTCTATATTTGCTCTTTTTTGATGCTCCAACATAAGGAACGATTATGTGGGTGCTGAGAAAGCTGAATCCAGACAGCTCCCTCCAGTACAGTCAAAATGCATTGGATAAATTGTAGCCAAATAATTATAGGCCAAATGTATTTTGTTAGTCTGTGAATACTTATCATGCACAGTTGCTGTGTTTGCTAGATTCTGTTGCCAAGTGCTAGTGTTGCAGAGCGAGCAAGCGAGTAAGGGAGAGACTGGAGCAAGGAATTTGTGCAGTCTAAATAACCAGCATTGAAAATTCCCACCAATAACAAAGACGGAAAAAGGCACACAGAGCCAGCAAGAGAATAGACACCATATAAAGATGACAGTCAAGATGATAAAGAAATATATATAAGATACAGAGAGACCGTGGATAACAAAAGGGTGAGAGGGCACATTGGACTCCGTAATAAATACTCTGTGCTACCAGGTGTCCTAATGCACTCAGTGAGGCTGAAATGGCAGTGGTGGAGGTCAGTGAGCATCTCAAAGTCTCTTCCTCCTCTCTCGCAACTTCTTAGCTGTGATGGGGCAAGGAAATGTATAATCCATATAAGATACCTAGTATGTTCTCTAGTTTTTATTGAAGGGTTTTTTTTCAGTTCTTTTTGCAGGCAAACCTGTGATCGTACATAGTGCATGATTTTAAACAAAATTATCTGTGTACAATGCTTGGGTAGCTCCTAGAATGTACCACTGCGAATGGGCTGCCCCTTGACTGCAAGTTATAGTTGTCATCTATACTCAGAAGTCAAAAAGAGCATAATGGTCCAGTGCTTGAACAGTGTAACGTGGTGATCGATCAGAGTGACACTAGTCAGTCCCTGGCATCAATGATGCATGACCTTCTGTTTCAAGAGAGATGATGGTTTCTACAAAGCACATGCCATCCCTGCTATTGTGGTAGATATAAAATTTGGGGATTTTGCTTATATTATTGGCTATATCTATTTTAAGTGGAAAAAAAGTGAATGGTGCTACATTTTCATATTTTGTGGAAAGATATTAGGAATGTTCTACTAGGGTCAAGGGAAGGAAATCCCATGTCCATCCAGCATAGAACGTCTCAGGTGCAGGGCAGATGCACTAAGCACTGAGCACCAATCCATCACTGAGCACACTCACTTAAACACATGCACACACACAATATAGGGGCAATTTAAAGCTGACCACACCTTCAATTCATGATTTTGAACTGTGGAAGGAAACCGGAGAACCCGGAGGAATCCCACACGGAAAGAACGTGGAACCAGGATCCCCAGGGCTGAGAGATGGATGTGGTAACCACTAAGCTACTGTGCCACCTGCTTCAGAATCGTATTATAATTTATTCTATTCAACAGGGGGTAATATTCAACAGGGTCCTAATCATGCATACATATGTTTGATATGTTCCAGAGAGTGTTCTTACAAATAAATCAAACATTCAGGCATGTATGCAAATATTGTGGCATAGTCTGTTTGTAAAGCGCTTTCTTCTTGAGATTGTTAAGTTCTAAGGGTCCTTAGACCTCATCCTTACATCAAACTAATCAGTTGGCATTCATTTTACAAGCAGTGTAACATTGACGTCACGCTAAATGATATAAATGATCTGCCTGTCCTTATGTCAAAGATAACCATGAAGTTCTTTCTATTCTTTATTGTGCAATGAATCACTTGAGTTTAATTTCAGAAATTCACCAGTATAAAAGATTTTATAATCTGAATTTTAAGAATCTACATCTTTAAACCATTTGAATAAAAGACACTGAACATTCCTTTCCAGTCAAATTTTGGAGGGTAGTTATGCGCCGCGGAAGTCATGCTACATAATGAATTCAGCTCTAATAATACAGGCTTTTGTTCAATTTACTTTCCAAGTGTGCAAAAACATCTTTATTCTTTCCTTTCTTCTTTCTTTTTTTCATTTCATCTATTCCAGGCCCTATAGGACATTCTTAAATATGATTCTGAGTTACAGTCCTGTCATAGCAGATGGGCAATTCTAACCATTTTAAACCAGATGGGGCCAACAACCAGAGCAGCATGTCTTTTATTGCCATTGTTAGACAGGTTTCACTGTCATCTTCAAGCCTGACCACAGATATGATTATGGTAGTGTCTGACATTTGTATCAACAGATTCTCAAACGCCTCTACCTGTAATTGTGACTGCCTTGTGTCATTCTGTACATCTTCATGCTTCCTAATTCTATTTTCTCTATTGCAATGAAGCTCCCACTGCTCCCCCAACTACCATCTCCCTCTCCTCTCCCTTTATATACACGTACGTAAGTATACAAACAACACCTTCTTGTCCATTTTCTCCACTTACCGTATAGATGGACTTTGTAGTTTTACAATTACAGCCTGTAGTCCATCTATTTCTTTTTTGTTGACCAGGACCATAACAGAACACTTATAATTTGGGTGGTGGATTGTTTAGGAATAATGCACCAACCAAATAATACCTGCTCGGTGGTGGTACAATTAGGTCCTGACCATTAGGGAACAGAATAAAGGGGACACAGCATGCACTGTAGAACACAGATGGACTACAGTCTGGGATTATAGAACTATAAAGTTCATTTTTATGGTAAGTGTAACTGAGAACATGGACAATATTTGGTGCTAAAAGTGTGGCACGTAACATTATTGGGGCATATACTACTTGTCTGTGAGTGACTGTAATGAATAACAGAATTCAAAATTAATGCCAACCGTATATTTTAATGTCAGTAAAAAAATCTACTGATACATTGGACACTTTTTTTTATTTTAATGATTTATTATTTATTTATTTATAACGAATATGCATAGTTAATGTTACTTTGAATTAGATGTTTAAAGAAGTGTTTTTGCTTCAGGCAATTCAGATGAATGTGAAATTCTTAAATGATCTTGAAAACATAAACATAGTTTCAGTGCTTTGGCTAAGCAATTTAATTATTGAGGTCCTATTTCTTGTTTCTAATGCAATTAATGCACATCATATTCTGAACATGCCTTTTTTTAAAAAAGTTTTGAAAGTGATGCTTTCAACATTTTCTACTTAACACTGTCAAGATGCACTCTTCAAATTCCTCTCATATAAGGGTTTGAATGGTTTACATGCATAGTAAACATGTATGTTGTGCATTTCTGTTCCTAACGTTATGTTTAATAATGCATCAAACTGTGATTTTTACCTCAGGATCTTTCACATGATCCAATATATTTGGTAATGGTTTATTTATTATGGCTTTACTGTCAATGCCAAAATACTTTTGGTGCCTGAAGGCTTTACCAATAACAAATCTTTATGAATTAAGACGTGTCATTAAACATTTGAATGCATTACATGGGTATTATAGATGTGTTACAGTGATAGGACTGCCAGTAAAACTCATAACATACTATAGTATGTGTGCGTACATACATGCGTTCTGCACATTATGATGGCAAAGCTGTTGTTTCACTAATGTTTAAAGTCATGTTAAATACATACAGCTTCTTTAAATACACTTTACGTCACATACAGGGGGCGACACTGTAGCACAGTCATTAGTACAGACATTAATAGATTTGCAGCTGGATTGACTTTCAAATTTGAATAGCTTTCTTATTGTTTATTCTCAAAAAGGATTTTAAATATAGAGAAATAAATTACATTATTTAATTATACATATTTTAAATGAAAGGTATTTTTTAAAATGCTGTGATGAATTTATGCCCTAAAAAAGAATAGAAATGGTATTTAACTTAACAGGAACATTATTTTTAAGCACTTAGCTGATATGGTTATATTTTCTTTGGCGCTTTTGTCTTAAATTATATATTTATTTATACTGCATCTTGGATCACATCGCTTTATTTAAAAAGCCTTAATCAGGTCTTATTGCTTCACTGCAGTTTATAGACTGTTTTCTATCTCTAAACAAATCAAATAAATGACTGCATTAGTTGGTCTATGGAACCGTTCTTCACGGTTGTCCTCAATGGCTATTCTCCTGCCATGATATGACCGCTGGCTCCACACCAAGACCCCATCATGCTCCAAGTTAGCATTTCCCACCCTTCTCCCCACTCCTCTCAGGGTTCTAGCATGCATTCCATAATTCATGTGCCATCTATGTAACTAGTCGGCTTTTCTTCTGAGAGATGAGAGCCTGTCCTGCACCCTTTTCTTTCCATTGGGTCCACAGTCCATCTACTCCCATCCCAGCTGTGTGCCCCAGGCTTGTGCCCTTCCTCCCCAAAGGACCGCAAGACATCTCCAGCTGAGCCAGAACACTGTCCTACTTATCCTCATCTCAATGCCATATATAATTTACATAAGTAAACAACTGGGTGACATTCAGTTTTGTTTTATTTCCCACCTTCACAGCACTTTAGTTACCATCGATGTCTGACTGATTCCTTATGATGACGGCTTCCTAATTCCTCTACAATCTCTATAATCGTTAAATAAACATTAAGGAAATTGCATTTTCTAAAATGAAATAAGAGTGGCTTTGAGATACTCATAGTCGATTTCTACCTGGATGATGTGCCTTTCATTATGTTATTATTTTTATGAACATTATTTTATGGATCAATTTGACCCATTTTCATTTTTCTTGGTTGTTTGAAATACTGGTTAAGCTTTTTTTATTTTGTCATATAATTCTTTGACTTTTCAATAATTAGGGTTCAAAACATGCATAAAATATAATTATTGTCCTATAATTTACGTTACTTTACATCACTTTAAATTACATTTAAACTGGGTCAGTCGATGAAATTTGACATTTCATCATTGACATAGATTTCGATTGCACAATGTATTGAACATGCAAAGACACGGTCTTATACTTACTCTGATATTAAATGAATAAATTGCACAAAAAAGTAGAAAACAAGAACTGAACTTTTCTCTTACTGGTATTCTCACAAGTATCCATATCAGTCCAGTTGCCCTTTAGCAGCTCATCACTTACATGTAATGTGGTAAATGTGGATTGGGAATTCAATGTTTTCTTATATAGCTGAAGTTGAGCCTTTGAAGTGAAGTCATGTGTCAAATCATTTGATCTTTATTTTTTAGTTCATAAGTTATTATTTTTTTTTAGCTGTGCATGTCATACATTTTAACAAAGCTTTTGATGTGAGGGGCTGGGTGATGCATTACTTCTGCAACATCAAAGAGGCTCTTTGCTCTCAATATAAGCTGTCCTTAATGCAAGGCTTTTCAGATTGCTGCTCTCTGAAACACTTAGGAATCCATTTCCCTTGTAGCCATTTGTTTCATAGCTCCTTCTCACTCTTGCCCATGTTTCCAGGAACATTTAGTACATTTACACTCTCAAAAATAATGAGCACCTCCTTACTTGACTGCCACATTCCTTTCCCCGTAGACTATATTTAACATTTAACATATGTAAATTTATGCTCACGTGTTTGACAAAGTATGGGGAGGGGATTTGACCATTTTTTTTTGTGTGTGTGTTTTCAGTTTAAATAAATATGAATGTCTCAGTGTAACAATTAATGCTGGACATTTCAGCCCTGCAACTGTCCCCAATACATTCAGGACAGTATTATTACATATGTGCGCTTTTTAATTCTTAGTCTAGTTTGACTTAAGTATGCATAGATTTGTTTAATAAGTTTTTTGCAGCTGACCCAAATAAAAATGGTAGGTGGTGAGTACATTTGCTTTTATTTGCTTTTACATATTTTTAAGACAAATATGACAAGTAACATCTACCAGGTTTATAATGGGAATTCAGTTCTCTTGACGTTGGTTCTGAATGTTGTATGTAAAAATTTGCATATATTTCGTAGAATTGACTTGACTCTATTTACTGGATTTATTTTTGAGCAGCCTCAAAAATTAAGTGGTAAAAGTTATGTGTCACCGTGGCCTAATAGTTAGCATATCTGCCTTTCTGTGCCTTTCAATGTCTGCCTTTCAGTGGCCCTGTTTAAATTGACCCTATATAGTCCTGGGTGTCCCGTCTCCCAGCCACGTCCCAAGCAGCATGATCCTAGTAGAGGAATAAGCAGTAGATAATGAGATGGGATGATGGGAGATATTGCATCCCAAATATGAATCTGAATATAATTAGTAATTTGCTTGAATAAAAGTATGTGAGGCACTAACAGGTTAATGTTCAAGTGTTCATTCATTGACTCTTTTTCTGGTAACTCAATGCTTTTGCCTATTAATGAATTGATGAATTGGCTTGATGGTTGTGTAAAGAGCAAGAAAATTGCTAAGATTTGATGAACCTTGCATTAATCTATTGTACTCCAGGGGCCTGTTTGACAAATATTCCTCATTTCAGTGTCATAGTCCACTTCCCATATGGAGGGCAGCTGAACTGGTCATGTGCTTTCAGCAGTGTGACTTTTACCCCCTCTTTTCTCTCAGTGTCCCCATGCCAGGCTGGAGCAGGACGTCCCCCTGCCGCGACCTCTCAGCAGGCCCAGCTGTGCCCTGAGAAATGCCTTGGGGGCATGGGGCAAAATGTGCTATCCTTCTAATTACAGCCGAACGGTGCATGTCTAGCACAGCATCTGAGTCTGACACAGCTCTTCTCCACCCTGCTGGCACATGTGAAAGGAACACAAGCTGTCCTCCAAGCCTTGTCTGCATTCTCAATTACCAGATCGAATAGTTGACAGGAGTGGTCAGAGAACTATTCTTCTAAAGTTTTGAACAAATTGGTTCTAAAATGGAATTACTACTCAGAGGTTTATGTGAAGGACTGCACAGCAAAGATGCAACAGCTGATCTGATGGACAACTCGGGCAATCTTTCTAACTTTGTTTAGATGATGTTAACTAATGCCAATCACACAAAAATCTCAAGAACACAGACATTTAAACATTTTGATCACATCGTCAAAAAGCCACCGATGCCCTAAAAGAAGAAATTACAAAACTCACATCACATGAGTGGTAGCTGATCAATAATGCCCAAAGTTCTATTGCTTTTGAAAACTACGACTTGGAAATTAATAAGAAAAAGTTTGGTTGTCTTATTGTATGCCTCTCGATTCTCTTAAAATACAGAGAATTGAATGAGGGCACAACCATCAACCAACAACCATCTATTAAATCTATCATTACATTACATATTATTGAATTAACAAACGTCCTATCTATTAAAGCCATATTTTTTTTGTTAAAAACACAGAAAATTAGTTTCATAGCATAAGGACATGACCCAATTATCTAAAAATGACAGTTATAAAAAATATTAACATACTGTTAAAGTACAAGCTTTGTTAAAGCTATGTTAAAAAGACACCTTAATCATATAAAAATCTAAGATTTTCTAAAGATCTAAAATCTAAAAAAGTCTAAAAAAAAAAAAAAAAAAAAATATTTAAAGAAAAAGGAAGGACACACTAAAAATGGGATGTCATAAGCTCGCATAAGTGTAACATAGACATGCCAATGTGTATTTTACATTTAGTAAACCAGGTTACTAAATAACCAAGTTCTTTTAAAAAACAATCTATAACTCCCCCAATAAGGACGTGTGTGTGTGTATGTATATATATATATATATATATATATATATATATATATATATATATATATATATATATATATATATATATATATATATAAAAATTTTACTATTATTCGTTCTTCATTAGTAGAATTTGTAGCAGTAAAATTGTGACATGCATACCTCCGTGCTTTAGAGGCATCTTAAACTCGCCTAAAGTGCTCATTAAACCGAATGATTTTCACAAATTCAAACTGGATTGGCCCAATAAATTCTACTTCTTCTTCAAAGCCATTTCTTAAGGGATCCCTTTAAAGCCCCAGCTTCAATGACTGCTGTGACATCAGCTTTATGTTAACTTCATGGCAACTTTCTTTTATGTTTTTAACTTTCTGTGCACCATTTTCATCTAATTCATGTAGATCTACTATTTATGCATTAGAGATGTGCGTTATATAAATTGAAGCTTATTTGACGTGTGCTTTGTTTCAGCGCCACAGACAGGAACCGGTGTTTGATTTAAGTATAAATGATGGACAACCTTTATATTCTCAGATCACCATGACAATAAAACCTTTAAAATTTATATTAAGTAACAGATTTTAACTGCTTTGGCATGTCAACTGTCATCATGTCATTAGCAGTCATGCCGGTTTGTCATTAGGATCAGTAGCTGAAATATCACGCAGGTTGTCATGACAAGTAATTACATAAGCAATTTTTGCCAATTACATTCTAAACAGATTTTCATTGTGTAGCAGATTGTGACAGTATATGAATTATTGCAGTAATGCACCAAAAATATATAGCACATGGCACCACATAACAAATAGATAGTGGTAATAGAATACTATTATAGTGTAAATGAATTTGACTGGCTTAAAATACATTTCAACCCTTTTGAACATCTTTGGATGAATTAGTATGGCATTTGCTAGGCCCAGCCATCAGGTTATTGTGTATAACTGGGCAAAAACTCTTCTTCTTTCAGGAAGACAGGAAGCTGTTTTTGTTATAACTGGTTGAATGGACCAACTTGTGGTGCCAATATAGAATATGATAATAAAATAGCTCAAGTGAAAATATGGCTGCTTTAAATTGCCTCTATATAGTGTGTGTTTGTGTAAGTAAATGTGTGCCCAGCAATGGATTGGCACCCTGTCCAGCACCCAAATGTTCTCCCCTGGATGTTTTTTTTTTTTTTTATATACATACAGTATGGTGTGTGTGTGTGTGTATATTAATGTATATATGAGAGGGAAAGTAAGATCTGTTGAAGCAAACCACACTATTACCTAAATTTGGAGTATCAATATTTTGAGTTTTAATGTGAAAATAAACCCAAAGAAGATCATTTGCATGCATTTTCAGTCATTGTTATTTGATGACACGGCTTCATGTCCTTTGCAACAGAGAACACTGGCAGGGTCCACATGACACATGGCATAATTAAAATTCTATCATAAATGTTCTGCTTAGACTCTACATCTGGACATGGCTGAACAAGCAGACACTTTAGGCCCACACAAAAACATTAGCAAACGTGTATTCACTGTCTCACTGCTCAATCTATCCTGCTTTCAAATGAAAGGATAATTATACAGACCTGCTTACTAAAAGGCAATCTAAAGCACAAGGTTACATGCTGGTCAAGGATTTTCATTCTGTCAAGGCCAGGTGCTATTTATGCAAATGTAGAGAACATCCTTTCTAATCACATCTGTAGACAATACATATATTATCTCATCTCCGTTTCCCATCAAGGGGCAAAGGAGATTCATTTTCAGCTTTTTGTGGCCTGTCACACTTAGAATTAAGTCTTGATTCATTTAGCCTGACATGGAACTTAATTTTAACCCTGTGTGTTTGTGTGTGATATGCTGTGCTACTACAGTTTTACCCTGGATGCTCTGAGCATATTTAAAGTCCTATTTAGATAACTTAAATGATGATTAAATATTGAATCAAAATGAAATTAAATATATCTATTTTGCTTCTGTGATATTTTAAAAATATTTATGAAAAATGATATTTTTCCCATATGTATTAAATCAATAGTAATTTGGCAATGTCCCTAAGTTATCAGCATCTGTAGAATAAAGTGCTATGCAGCTTCAATGTACCACGATTTTCCCTCATTTTGTCTCCTTGTTTCTCCTTTTGTAGTAGAAAAGGTGAAATAGACAATGTGGAGTGTGTATTTGTGTGTGCGCTCGCATGTTCTCAGTTATGGTTGGTTGCTATTGATGGACTTGAAGACGGTGTTTAATCCACTCCGCTCACATACTCCATTGCCATGGGAACAAACACTGTGGTGTACAAGAGTCTTTATTACTTCCTTTGCTAAAAAGTACATGGTTTGCTTCTGTTTTTGGTACATAGGTCTATTGTATTAAGGAAGGGTAATAAGTAAAATTCTTGTGTATAAGCCTAGCTCTGATATCATATTAGTGCTAAGCCCTAAGGGACAATTTTTAAACCTGGCCTCAGATTGTTTCATTTTAAGATCACTGCTGTAGTAAATTTTAATAGTCACTCATCAAGTTAGAAGCCCATTTCAGATATAAAGTGAGGCTTGTCAAAATGGGAAGTGATTAAATATCAATTGCTATATATATATATATATATATATATATATATATATATATATATATATATATATATATATATATATATATATATATATATATACATACACTCACCGGCCACTTTATTAGGTACACCTGTCCAACTGCGTTAACACTTAATTTCTAATCAGCAAATCACATGGCGGCAACTCAGTGCATTTAGGCATGTAGACATGGTCAAGACAATCTCCTGCAGTTCAAACCGAGCATCAGTATGGGGAAGAAAGGTGATTTGAGTGCCTTTGAACGTGGCATGGTTGTTGGTGCCAGAAGGGCTGGTCTGAGTATTTCAGAAACTGCTGATCTACTGGGATTTTCACGCACAACCATCTCTAGGGCTTACAGACAATGGTCCGAAAAAGAAAAAACATCCAGTGAGCGGTAGTTCTGTGGGCGGAAATGCCTTGTTGATGCCAGAGGTCAGAGAAGAATGGCCAGACTGGTTCGAGCTGATAGAAAGGCAACAGTGACTCAAATAGCCACCCGTTACAACCAAGGTAGGCGGAAGAGCATCTCTGAACGCACAGTACGTCGAACTTTGAGGCAGATGGGCTACAGCAGCAGAAGACCACACCGGGTGCCACTCCTTTCAGCTAAGAACAGGAAACTGAGGCTACAATTTGCACAAGCTCATCGAAATTGGACAATAGAAGATTGGAAAAACGTTGCCTGGTCTGATGAGTCTCGATTTCTGCTGCGACATTCGGATGGTAGGGTCAGAATTTGACGTCAACAACATGAAAGCATGGATCCATCCTGCCTTGTATCAACGGTTCAGGCTGGTGGTGGTGGTGTCATGGTGTGGGGAATATTTTCTTGGCACTCTTTGGGCCCCTTGGTACCTATTGAGCATCGTTGCAACGCCACAGCCTACCTGAGTATTGTTGCTGACCATGTCCATCCCTTTATGACCACAATGTACCCAACATCTGATGGCTACTTTCAGCAGGATAATGCGCCATGTCATAAAGCTGGAATCATCTCAGACTGGTTTATTGAACATGACAATGAGTTCACTGTACTCAAATGGCCTCCACAGTCACCAGATCTCAATCCGATAGAGCATCTTTGGGATGTGATGGAACGGGGGATTCGCATCATGGATGTGCAGCCGACAAATCTGCGGCAACTGTGTGATGCCATCATGTCAATATGGACCAAACTCTCTGAGGAATGCTTCCAGCACCTTGTTGAATCTATGCCATGAAGAATTGAGGCAGTTCGGAAGGCAAAAGGGGGTCCAACCCGTTACTAGAATGGTGTACCTAATATAGTGGCCGGTGAGTGTGTGTGTATGTATGTTTACAGTTCCCCTCAAGACTTCACTAAAAGCATACATGTGATTCAACAATGAATCTGAGAATTATTTAAATTCAGATTATAAAAAAAAAACAACCTGAATTTTCATCCCCTAGATTCTGTTCACATGAACTTTTATCTGTGTTCTCGAGCACATGCTAAACAATCTCTCTGTTATGTGAGATATAAAAGAAAAACAAATAGCATCTGGGATTCTGTTCAGGTCTTCACCATCCTCATCTCTTCAAATGTATTCATATTTATTCAAGAGCAAATGTAGCCAAACTGTGGCCCTATCTGATGGTCCTCATGCTTCGTAGCACTAAAGTCTTTAGCATTTAAAGGGGCTTAAAGCTCTTTCAAGGACTCAAGCCAACCAAACTGCCTGCCAGAAAACTCCATGTTAATAAGAATCCATTAAGAAATTATCACTGGTGTTTTCAGGGTTTGTCATTGTAGAATCCTACTGCCAATTACACAGCTGTATGTCTGGAGGGTCCATTCACTTCACTGTTGATAATGACATTGGTTTTTGCTCAGTGGTTCTCCGTTTTTAATTCATACTTCACAGTACAATTATAGTCTCTAACTGTCCAGGAGGTCTCAGCATTCCATCTGAACTAGCTACCAAATCTACCATTCTAGGCAGACAGCATCCTAGAAAAATGCCAGCATGGATGTTTAAGTAAAACATTCATTCATCCATTATCTCCCGCTTTATCCTCTATTAGGGTCGCAGTGGGGTTCCCCATGCCCATCCAGGGGAGAACATCTCGGGCGCTGGGCAGATAGACCCAGGACAGGGCGCCAATCCATCGCAGGGCACACACTCACTCACACAGACACACTCTATATGGGGAAATTTTTGAGAATTCAATTGACTTGATCCATGTTTTTGGACTGTGGGAGGAAACCGGAGAACCCGGAGGAAACCCACGCAGACACGGGGAGAACATGGAAACTCCACCCAGATGGGGATTCGAACCAGGAATCCCTAGCGCTGAGAGGCGAACGTGCTAACCACTAAGCCACCGTGCCGCCTAAGTAAAACATAATAATAATAAAAATGTTTTCCATGATTAAATAGTTATTGTATAGGCTGATCATTAACAACTAACTAACTAGGCTAACTAACAAACAACTGCTTGGGTTAAAGCTTATTGGAAGGAAAATCATTTCTGATGTGTTTTTCAGCTTTTCTAGCCTGACATCACTGCCATGACATTGCCAAGGTTTACGTAGTGTTTCTTTCAGGTGACGCTAGAAAGCACTTTCAGAAATGCCATTAGGAAAGGACAATTGATTGTGGAGATACTTTTAGTGATTAGACACATCAGTCATTGTCAGGATTATCTGTGCTATCAGATCGTCTGAGCGGCTGTACTCATCTCTTTTTAAATAGGGCAAAATCAGCAGCATCTCTGTGCTCTCTGCTCCTTTTCCAATTACTGAACTTGATTGAATATATGCAAATTATCACAGAAATTAAAAGCCACCTGCCAGACGACCCCACGGGGACGGCCTAACCTCTCAAAAACCTCGGAACAACCTCAAACCGATCAACTGTTGTTCCAGTGGCACAAGTTTCTCTGCACTAATAGAGCAATGCCGCCAGAAGCTGCTGACTGAATGCCAATCAGAGCAGCTATGCACCTAATCTGTGAACAGAGTGACAAATCCATATTAAATCGCCATGAGTTCCCAGCATCAATCTTTCATCTGATGTCTCTTCATTCTATCCTTTTCTTTTCGCCCTCATACTTCTGCCCTTTGGCAAACCCACCATCTTTGATCTTGGTTCCCCTGCTTGTGCACTTACTCCCACCTTTAATCCCTTACGTCACCCTTCTATATTTTTTCTTACTTCTGCCTTTTGCTCTTAATACCTTCTCTGCTGGCACACACTTTCAGAGCTTGGAAAACCCCAACTGAGCAACGTCCGAGCCATGATGGGATGTGGCTTTAAGGATGGCATTGCAGGGTGGAGGTTAGCTGATTAATGGCAGCTCAAGAAGAGATACACAGGATGGTCATCTAAAGCACCATGGGTCCAGCAAGTTCCAGCAGGATGAAGAGATAACGGAAAGCCATAAAGGTCAGCGGGCTGATATGTCTCTTCTCCTCCAGCTGTGTGGAGGATACATGGTCACTCTGTCCTCTGCGTGCCTTTGCTGATTCAATTGACTTAGATTATTCTCCTCCTTTACTTAGTACCCTGGTCATTTTTCTTGTATCACTCCCTGGTAATGATGGAGCCTCCACTGCCTACCCTTGCTTATTACAGGGACATGTGCAGCCACAGATATGTCATGTCAAGCATTAAATGGCATTTTCAGACCCTTTTTCCTTCCAGAGTAGCTCAGGGGTAATGTTGTGGCTACAGAAATGAGGGAACGTAATGGTTTTAGGCTGCGAAGGTGAAAAGCCCCACTTCTTCAGAAAAAGGAGTAATACTATACCTACCTCTCGGGAACTCTTAGACTCTTTTATGCCATTGTGTGCTGTGTTGTAGTTCTTATTATCCTTTTGTACTGCATCTAACTATACTCAAAGGTTCCATCTATTAAGCATGGGGAGAGGGGACAAATGAATGATAAGGGTCTAACTGCAGTGGAATCAACGAGTGTGCCTAGATCATTCGGGCAAGCTTATGGCTCTTGGCTTCCCCTGATATTGTAAAATGATTTCTTTTACTGCTTTGAAATATCTCCCATGATAACCAGCAGCACAGATCTATGTGGAATCAGCAAATTCTCTATTTTTAGAATCCTCCAGAGAATATAAAAGAAAATTAAAAGTAGATTATGTATTTTCAATGCAATGGAATTTTATATACCACCAAAAACCAGTGGCGGGCCATGGATCTTACACATTGGCTTTCGGTAATGCTCCGTCTGAATGAATCCTCCTGTCAATAACTATTTTGTGGCTATAAAAGCCATCTTATTATGCAGAAATGCAGTATAAACAAAAGTTCCATCAGAGATAGATAACTCATGTACCTAGGATAAATACCTTTACTAAAGAAACAAACCCAGAAGAGAACTGATAATGAAGGCCTTTAGACAGATTTCTTTGGCTCTGAAAAAAATGATGGGTAAAATATTATTGGTTAAATGCTTTAATAAGAAAATATACACCCGGAAGCAGTGTTACTGGTGAAACACTGAAAAGAAGCTGACAATTTAGAATTATTTAACTAATATTCCTGGACAAAATATAAATAACATCAGTCTGTGATATTTTTTTTGGGCTTGCAGAAAAGGTCTCGAAGGTCCTACTCGCCCGCCACGGTCAGAAAGAGAGCAGGAGTGGTATTTTCCTTTTAAATATCTTCTTTATTTCACTCTGCTTATTGGGTAGTATGAGGAAAGCAGTTCTATTGGCCAGGAACAGAATGTTTTTGGAATACTTTTTGACACTATAGTTAGTTCATTCATCATTAGAATCAATTCATCGTAGTGTGCCTGTGATCTAAAATGATATAACCTCTTCAGGGCTTGCTTAAAATTACATGGGGAAAGGTGATTAAAAACTTCCTTTCCAATCTACTCTCCACTCCACTCATGTCAGGTTATTGACATGTTAATTTAGATGGCAGCGTAATTAATATATAATTTATTTGAAGTATCAGGTTATGATTTGCAGTGAAATCTACACCGATAGACTCATAATAATCATATAAAACTAAGATTTTGAATGTGTTTTATACTTGTTACTGGTGGTGCACTTGTTGGCACTCACGGCAGGAAAATCTGTGGTTTAATTCCTAGTTTTATATACATAAGACTGTATTTGTAACTTATTCAAGTTGTTATTTACTATTAAGCAGCACTTTAGATAACACCAAGCTACAGCATACATACCCAAGAGACTATTCAGTATCATATGGGTCATTTATAATATTTAACATCACTTTCTCTCTCGTTATATATATAGACTTGTATTTGGACTTATGTCCATTTTTTTTTTTAAATGTACTTTGCTTATTCTTTTATGGAATACCTTATTTCTGACACTTGCCCCAATGTGCGAGGGGGATTGCCTGGCGGGTTTCCTATGCTGCTGGCTGCCAAACTTTTACTCTGACCTTGAAGAAATCAGTTTATTAAACACCTATAAAACTTGGCCATCCTCTAACTACAGTAATGCAGACTCTTAGAGGTTTGCTCATTCAGCTCATGCAGCTCATCTCAGTGAGCTCAAGGCTATGATCTTGCTCTAATAATCATAGAGAAAACCAGACTGTGGCCAGAGAGAAGCACACAAACAATATGCAGAATGCAGAATTTTTTTTTTTTTTTTTTTTTTTTTTTTTTTGTGGAGGCCACTTTTAGATGTTTGCAATTTAACTGAGTCAGAATGTGGTTTGTGCGTTATGTGCAGGTGGTTAAACAAAGTAAAAAAAAAAAAAAAACAATCATAGCTGAATAATCCGGTCAGGATCACGTAAATGAGAACTAGTACTCATCCTTGTTAACCTAAACACTATTAAATAGCAGAGAGAAATTAATTTGATCATAATGGAAATAGTTTTATGATATGGGGTGTACACAAACATTATGACATGAGCAATACACTATACACTGTGAGGTGCAGCATGCACAACATTTAATATAATACTTAATTATACACAGTGCCAGTAATATCCTTTTATGATTGACCTTCCACGTCTGTCAGGGTGCAATCTAATACATTCTTAATTTATTTTTAACGCTTCCTATAAGCCATCATCTAACACTTCGCTACAACCCCATTCTAGTTGGTTTACTTTGTGTCCTAGATCACTGTAAGCTTTAGTCAGTACTCCTAAACCTGATTCATGACTTGTGCATAAGTTTGTGCACCCTGCTCAAAATCCATGTTTTATTACTCTAACGGGCATGTCCAAACTGTTCACTTACTTTCAGGGAAATAAGGAAATGAGCAAATCTCCCATCAAAACAGAAATACTTCGCAATAAAAAACTGTAGCTCTTAAAACTAACGTTGTTCCTGCACCTTGGATTTAAAACAAATGTTGTACTCAAAGGCCTTTTCAGCTGTCTCCTAACAGGTCTGTGTCGGTGCAGGTGGGTAAAATTATAAGATATCATGTTTGTAATTGGGAGAATACCAGCAACTCATCTGTCTTCATACAAACCGAAGTCTAAGCACCTGCGGCTCTTTAGCGTAATTACAGATGCACATGCTCATATGTGCACTCAGGCAAATGGGCAAACGCATGTACACAGAAGATTTTACCAGACACATTTGTTTACCTTCTTTTTCTTTTGGATATTTTCCACTTTGGCTTCTTAAAATTCTGTTTTGAGAATTAAAGAAATGCAGTTAATGCAGCTGCATTATGTTTACCTTTACTTATACAGTGGGATATTTTGCATAATAGAGTATAGGCATAAAATAATTCAGGCATGTTCAGACTTATCACGGATTTTGGGGTGGAGTTTGTGACCTGCCAAAACAAATTATTTTGACTAAATGAGGAAAACAAAATGAGGAAGATTTTTATGCTGTTTTATGGTCATTACTTTATTCATGAATTGGCTTTCCACCTCCTATATATGTTTTAAAGCCTTATTGCAATACAGGCAGTGCTTGTATTAATTTTTGACACTGGTGTGACTTAAATGTATTTACTATATCCTTATTGCAGTTGTAAAAATCGATGGAAGAGTATTACTGTAGATACTATATAATACAGTAGAAGAGTTGATACTGTGTTATGTTATATAATATTATGATCTGGATCTTAGTATACATGACTGCTACATCATACTTGACAAAATACTCAGTGTATAAACTTTATCCATCCATATAATAAAATCTGCCACCCACCTATCTGTCTGCCTGCCCATCCTAATGACTGTCTGACAATCTAACCATCCGTCCATCCACCTAACTATCTAAGCATCCATCTATCCAACACTCCAACCTAACAGCTACACACCCATCTTCACTGCCTGCCCATCCTAATGACTGTCTGAAAATCTGACCATCCGTCCATCTACCTGAATGTCTAACCATCCTTCCATCCAACAATTCATCCTCACAGTCACTATTCCATCTGTCTGCACTAGATTCCAAATGACCATGCACCCAACCCTATATCTTTTGTCTGTCTATTCATCCAAACAACTTCCCATACACTCAAATCTAATTATCCAACCAATCACAGGCTGTCAACGTCCACCGACAGAGCACATTTATATACTTATTTACTGGTGGATTTTATTTTGGTTTGACAGCTTGTTTTTATCAATACATCAGTGTTGGCACAATGAGGTCTTATTGAAGAGTTTCCAAAATCATTATGGGAAAATTAGTACTATCAATATATGGACAAAAGTTTTGGAACCTAATCAATGAACAAGTTTCATTACCATATATGTATAAAATTAAGCCCCTAGACATACAATTTGGACAACATTTTGCAGGAGGTTCTTTTGTTATATCATGGAGTTTGGTGTGAAAGAAAATTTTTTTCATTGTGTAGTTTCAATACATGGTGTAGTAGGAAAAAAGAAGATATAATTTGTATATTATGTATATAATATATATGGGATATATAATTATTTCCATGTTAATGTACTGTAAAAGTGGTTGGTATGTTAAAATTACAATCTTTGTATTGTGATTTAGCAGGTGAATGAATAAAACAGAGGGTTGGGCAGGTCACCTTTGGCAACATGCAGATGCCCAAAAAACAGCTTGCCATTTCTGGCCTTAATTAATGCTCAGCACAGCAGTTAACTTCACACCTGCTTGACTTCACCTGTATCACTTGCAGTTATTATCAATCAAATCAAAACATATAAACATATTAATAATAGATAACACAAAAATACTAATAATACTATTAAAGCAGGAATGATAGGACCCTCCTGTTACATCCTGGTACATCAGAAAAATTGACCAATTACTTCATCTCTGAATGCCACATTTTTCAAATATTGTTAAAATACAAGCAGCAACCATTATGGTGAAAACATCAGTCAGAGAAATTTGAAATTCTGCTTCTGGAACAATAAAGCCCGGTGATGCCTGGCCAAATTTGTGAAAACACATGAGTGACTGAGGTGGAAAACAACCTTCAGTTCTGAGAAGTAAACAGAAAGTTTTACTGATGAGGATAATGATAATGGTGATGGTTGTGGTGGCAGAATCCCTGCTGTGTTTTTGCTAGTGTGTGGTGTTGTGTGGAAAGGTTTAAGTGAGAAAGAAGTCTAGCTCACACAGCATGACTCCATAGCTCAAGGAGAGCCCATTAAACAAGTAATTAAAGCAGCTAATGAAGGGTCTGGAATAGTGAGAGTGGGCTGAGCAGAAACTGCATTATAGCCTGCAGGAGCGCAACCTCGCTTACTGTCTCAGTGTTCCAGATAGAACCTCCAGTGATCCTTTGATCTGTGCCCTTTAACACCCAGGTCGACTTTAACTACTTATCTTTTTGTGTATGTATGATGGAATGAGAAGGTGGACTGTGGGTAATTAATATGGGAATTATTGTAATAACATATGTCTGTTGAGAAATAACATATAAATATATCTGGTAAGATAATTAATGTGGTTATTTAAGATGTGGTTTTAAGACCTTGTTTCCTTGCATGATCATCACATATGATAGAGATTTTTTTTTATTTTTTAAACAATTAACAATCATAATTTTGGTTAAAATCAAAGTCAGAATTTGAGGTTGATGGTGTTGATGTTTTTTCTAAACAGTAGTTAGCTCCTAATGATTCTTTTTTTTTTTCGATATACATGGCAAAGTGATGGAACAGACAGTACTGGAATTCACGATGAATTTAACTGAACACTGGTTTCTTTGAAAGTATAAGTGAGGATCAGTTGTGTTGGGACTTTGTTGTAGTTTGTTCTTCTGAGAATGTCAAACAATGTACAAAATTTGCAACATCACTTTTGTAAATATTGTGCTCCTGAATGATCCACCACAGAGCATATATATTATATATCTTTTCATGTATGTCTATCCATCTATAAATAAAATCTCAGGGTCAAGCCCACCTGCTGGAAAAAAAAAGTTGTTTTAAGTTACTTTGAAACTGTTATGGTGGTTGGTGAAAGACAGGCTGGCCCAAGTCTTTGAAAAACTACTGATCTACTGGGATTTTCATGCACATCCATTTCTAAAGTTTACAGAGGATGGTCCAAGAAAATATCCAGTAAGCAGTAGTTCTTTGAGTAAAAATGCCTACCATATTGAAATCTAAATAAATACATTACAGTTTATTAGCAAATTCGAACTTTTTTTATGTTTAACAAATACCAGAATACTGTAAGCATGTCATATTCTGAGGATTTATTTTTAAATATGTAAACATTTTAAAGGAAACTAATTACAGCAACAGTTAAAGCAAATTTACAAATTTGATCATATTTAGCAATATTTATGTTAATGAATAATTTTACATGGCTCCTGAAATGTCATGTCATTCTATGTAAGGTGTATATCTTCCTATGACTGTACTTTTGTGCTTTAGGAGACTCGGATCCCTCTCAGTAGATAATAAACACTGAATCAGTGTCATGCTAATGAAGACAGATAGAGCCTAGCCAGAGAAAGAGATTTATTCCGTACTGCAGGTCACAATCTAATTGTTACGTCAATTACAAACAATAAAGGATTGATGTGACAGAGTGAGATGGGGTGCAACGGAGCTATGTGGACACACAGTTAATGTCTTCACCAACACTCCCGTTGTTTTATTGGGCAGTTGAGAGAAACCGGAGTATTATTTTTAATGCAAGATCAGCGTTTGTGCTAGGAGGAAATAACAGGACGTTAACTGGCGCACTATTAATATTGTTATTTTTTCTTTAAAACAAATAAAGGTAACATTTAAATTGCACTGACTACTAAATGCACGGATGCGGAGTCGTTTTATATAATGTGAATGGCTACACACTGACGCATGACTGATTATCTGTCAAGACATATTTATTTTCATATAGCTTACCTCTCTCTGCATTACACAAAATATGAGTATCTCAAATTCTTTAGTGCAACTTGCTTCTGACGTATGTATATATGGGCTGTTGAGTTTGATAATAGATGTATTATATCAGCTAACTGTGGATAATTTCAGGCAAAAACATAGGATTGTGAATTGTTTCTACAATTCATAAGAAGTATATTTAGGTCATCACTGGCCTGAAACTATAAACCTTTATTAATAAATTAGTTTCACAGCCAGTTGTTTACTTTCCTCCTCCATAAAATTGTCTTCCTACAAGTGACTCCAGAAACAAAGCTTTCTGGGCTGTTTACATCTGTGCTGTTAAACAGGATGCAAAGAGAGAAAGAACATGACTTGTATGCTGAAACGAAGGTGCAGTGAACTCCACCTGCACAGCTTTTACAAAACCCAAATCTCGTCCTTTTAACTGCTGGCATGGGTGTCAAAGTGCAGCATGTTAATTAAACATAAGAAATTGTTCCAAGCAAAGGGCACTGCCACCTTCCCACAGTAAGCTAGATAGAGTTAAAAAGATTGGAGGTCAACTCGTGAACCCTCTGCCTCTGCAAAACAGAACAGAGAGTCAATACAGTTTAAACAGAAAACTGGATACACAAGCAGTAAAGTCGGGGGATTTACTAATGATGTTTAACAGTCAGCTCCATAGTCATTGCAGTCATAATGATGAGTAAAATAAAGGTTAGAACAAGATATTTATGATACAGTAATTTTGATATTTATATGCAAAAAGTGGAGGAGTGGTTTGTGTTGCATCTATGTAAAAGGGCTCAAGAGTCATTTCTCATATATAATTCCATTAGTATATTCGTTATGTTTAAGACTGTGATTAAAGAAATGATAAAAAGTGCATGTGAGTGGATCAAATAAGAGAAAATGGAAAATCTGGCATAATTTTAAAGCCGAAAAATTTTGCACAAGGTTTAAGCTAATACTGCTGAAATGTCACGTCAATTATGTGGACCGGTTGAAACTTTTCAAAAGCAATCAAAAAGAAAGGGCAAATCCAACAACAGTGTAGCAAACAAAATTCACTTCAATTCGGCTCCAGTATTAATTTTAATGAAGCTATCACTATCAAGTTGAATGAATGGGTAAATATGGCAGTTCTTACTAGAAATTATATTGTAATTAAGACTAGTGTATGCATAGATGCATAGCTTGAAAGATTTCAGAGTTTAATCAACTTCTGTCTGACCTAAATTCACTTCAGTGACTTTAAA
The DNA here is from genome assembly GCA_019802505.1 of Corydoras sp. C115. Classification (NCBI taxonomy): domain Eukaryota; kingdom Metazoa; phylum Chordata; class Actinopteri; order Siluriformes; family Callichthyidae; genus Corydoras; species Corydoras sp. C115. The sequence goes on along the minus strand of JAFMOC010000031.1, from coordinate 4,585,492 downwards.
GCTATACAGAAAAACTATAGAGAACTTTAATCACACTCTGTATGAAAGCAGCTTACAAATGATTCCTGAGCAAATTATTTGATGGCCATTACTGTCTTAGCTCATAAAGATGACATCAGTCATCTGACTCCAGGGAACTTAATCACCTCCATAACCCATAGAGACTACATGTCTGGTGTTTTAGTATGGATATATGGTGCCTGTAAAATATGCAAGTCAGCAGTTATGTGCACTGCAAAGGCTGTGCATGCAGTCTGTGAGTCTGGATAAAATAATGTGGGACTTACCGTTTCGACGTTTTAGGACAGTACAAAGAGCACTTTGAGGCCCAAGCTGCAAATTCCAGAGTGCTTTTAAAGAAGTTAGAGAGATGAGGTGACCATGACAGCATAATAGCATGGAAGACTAAGGTAGGAAGACATGGCAAAGAGAGGGGCTGATGTTGCGAGACTTTATCAAGATGACATGGAGATTTATGCTCGGAGTTCACTGGAGAATTTTATGATGAATAGACATAGAAAAGTGAGTCATGGCGTGATTCTGATAATGGTGCATGTGTCTGCAGGATAGACAAAAAAATAATGTCTCTCGCTCATGCTTAAAAATCTCAAATGCATTCTTTATGATAAATCACCAAGTCATAGTAGCTTCCTGCAAACATTTTATAGCCCCTACATACATAAACCTTAGGGTTATCGGCAGCAAGTATTACTTAACTATGTTAAATGTTAAAATGTATTCTTAATATTCTATTTGTTTTCAAATTCAGATAGCCAACAGCCTCCTATCTTTTTTATTTACATTCTTTGTGGTCCTGTGAGCACAAAACACACAGTTTCTTGAAACAGAATTCAGTTTTCTTTTTTTTTTCTTTCTTTTTTTAAGAAAAAAACTGACATTCACTTAAACCTTTATTTAACACACAGGACATATAAATGGTATTAATAAGAAACTTATTTCTGTTAGTTTTTTTATTTGTTTATATTAAACATATTCTGCACAAAATAAAGTATTATTGTTTCTCAAATAGTATTATGTCTCACATTTAATTTCAACATTTATCTCACAAAAGATAAAAAATCTAAAATTGTACCCAGGTTTTAGATATTACTTTTAGTCATTAGCTTTTATTTACTCACCCTAAACATTTATAGATAATTAATTAGAGTATAAAGTAATTAATGATCTCCTGATTACTTCACCAGTGCTACAACAGTAAGATGCTGCTTACACAAGGATGCAAACACTACTCTTTAAATTTAAAAGGGTGAAAGGACATAAAAAGTCTCCCTAACTTTGACTCAAATTATGGTATGTTCTCTCTCTTCTTCCAAATGGAACTATAAATAGATATTTTAAGAGTAATTGCCCAATGATGTCATGTATGTGATTATATCATTTAATATGGACCAAACCAGGACTTTAATCCTTTTAGGTAATACTTGGCCCCAGACATTGGTGTTTTTGTACTTAGATGCAACACAAGTCCTAGGCCAGAGTCTTATTTCTATGTCTATTCAAGGCTTAAAGGATTAGTGGCTGCTGTTCCCCTGCACCAGCAGGTGCAGTCGAGTCCAATTCTCCACAGACAATGCTCTGGCAGATTTATTCACCTCTCTGATCTCATCTGGGTTCTGTTGTCTGCTCTTTCCTCTTCCTAATTCTGTTCTCCTTTCATATAGATCATACAACATGCTTAGCCTGGCCACCAGGGTGTTGCGTTTTTTTTTTTTTTTTTCTTTATACCTAGATTGTGGTAGCATATATAAAAGCATAATAAGTTCATAAAAGTTGATTAGTCTTGAAATCTGTTTGGTGATGTAAGTTGTTGCAGAGAGTTACAACCAGCCCTGAAGTGTAGTCCCCATATTAAACACTATAATTGAATAATCCATCTAAAACTTATTGCCTGTAAATCAAATTAAAGGTTTATTTCAGTAGGCATACTACAAAACTCTTTCCTGCAAATAATCTTTATACAGGTTTATTCCCAGCACCAAAAAAAAAAAAATAATAATTTTAGAATGCAAAACAGTGTCATTATCCAACTTGCATTGCTATTGCATTCATATTATTGCTTTTGTTGTCATAAAAATCTTACATAATTTCATATAGTTTACACCAATCTGTGAATCATAATACATACAATATTGTTAATTAAGAATGTAAGTCTTACATTTAATAAATGCATTTGTGCAACAAACAAACTGGATCAGTAAGACTCCTGTAGCTTTATCTCTTTACTTGTAATGATATTTACACTCACTGGACACTTAATTAGGTAAGATGAGAGAAGCCTTTATTGGTCCCACTATTGGGAGATTCACTTAGTCACTGCAGCAATAGGACAATACTGTATAAAGGTATTTAAGTTAATAAGAAACATCTTATCAATATATTTATAAATGGCATCTTGTGGGAAATTGTAATTAAAAATTATGATAAAAATAAGATGTATGAGAATAAAATAAAACACAGAATTGTGGACATGACATAATACAATCAAGCAGATTATATATAAAGATATAAGGTTTACTTTGCTAGTACCAGGTTACAGCTCATTTTGCTTTTAGAACTGCTGTAACTCTTTTTAGAATAGATTTAATAATGTGTTGGAAACCTTCCTTAGAGATTTTCATCCACATAAACATGATAGCTTTATGTAGTAGCTACAGATTAGTCGGCAGCACATCCATGATGCAAATCTCCCGTTTTACTAGATCCCAAAGGTACTTTATTGGATTGAGAACTCTGACTGTAGATGTGAGCTGGGAACAGTGATGTGCTGTACTTAGTCATGTTTAAGACTCAGGAAGGCTATGGCATTCAAACAATGCTCAGTAAATAAAAAGGGACCCAACCTGTACATTTTCCATACCATAATGCCACCATTAGCATATAATTTTGATATAAGGCAGGATTAATGCATGCTTTCTATGTTCATTTACACCAAATTGTTAAATGAAATGAAATTAAAGCGAGTTTAAAAAAAAATATATATATATATTATATATATATATAGTGTGTTTAGAAAATTTAAATGGCTTCTTTCTTATTCTGATGCTGGGAACATTAGCTTGGCTATATGTGTGAGTTGCTGCTATATAACTATCTGCCTTGTCCTCAAACAGGAGGGCAATGGAATAATGATTTACAAAACTTTTATATCTGTCTCCATTAAAATTTAGGTTGACAAAATAGATCAGTGGTGCTGATTGTACAGACATTCCTAAACAAGTTGTTATAGTGCCACCCTGATCCTGCAGATTTGCTCTGCTATTGCACGGTCTGTATATTAATCCACTCTGTGTTATAAAGTCAGTGACATTATCTGACATTTTTGAAAAAGGCCAAGTTTAGGCAGCTTCTCTGCTATCTGACTGTAAACACTGTCTCGGGGCATAATCCACTCCTTAAAGTAAATGAAGGAGGGGGAGTGAGGTATGGCTCAGAATAAGTAAGCATAAGAAAAAGTTACAGTGCAAAACTTCTGACCAAAAAAAGTTATAAGCATAAAATAATTACAATTTTCAACCATAACACATTTATTACACTTCCTATCATTGGTTTTTGCTCAATTTGTTTTTGTTTGATTTTGGTTTTGTTTGAACTTAAGCTTAAATAGATATATTTTTTTCTTTCTTACTTTTAGTGTTACTGGTGTTTCTACCACCATGACTAACAAGGACATCAATACACAAAAATTCAATTATGAACTTAATGGCAATCTTCCTGCAGTAGTCTTCATTCGTAGCAGCTTCCAGAGCTTCAATCGTAGAAAATGTGAACAACCGAAAGTTAAATGTTCAAAGGCATAGTAGACTTGCACAGCTGAGTCTCAAACTATGAAATTGCATAAGATCCATTGGTGAAAATCTTAAGCTTTATTATTTTATTTATATATGTGTATATATATATATATATATATATATATATATATATATATATATATATATATATATATATATATATATATATATATAATATTATCCAATAAATCACAGGAAAGATGTTAGGCAAAATGCAAAGTGGATCTGTATTTCAATTTATGGTACAAAATATGGTATCAAAATATGTAGGCCTAAGATGTTAAATAAAATCTTATAATTTTGCCATGATGAGTATTCTGTAGATTTTTGATAATAATAATAATAATAATAATAATAATAATAATAATAAAATAGTGTTGCCTCCGTATGCTTGTCCATCCTACGATGGAGCAGAGAGTTTAATCTTTGTCATTTTGCTTGTTTGTCTTTCCAAGGGGCACATTTTTATTTACTGTAATTAAAACCTCTTTCAATTCTCCGTGATTGCTTCCTGCAGCAGTGTATTTCATCAATGCTCAATACATTCCAGAATATGTTCTATTGATTGATGATTGGCAGCAGTTGCGGATTGATTTGGGATGTATCATCTAATATTCACTGTGCTAAAGAGACTGAGGAAGAACTGTGAGTCAATTAGCCTCATATTAGCACAAAACCAGCTGTTGTGCATCAGAAGAGTATTGAGCTAGCATGTGACAGCGTGATTGCTTGTTTTATGAACTCACGGTTGACAGGATGATACAGTAAATGTGTCGAACACGAGCTTTGGTGTAATGAATGAAAGGCCTGCCACATTGCAGGGAATCTGCTGACATCTGGAGAGGCTGACGCGCATTCGGGAAAATGCAGAAGTGATACACAGACACTCTCCTGCATTCTTTCTTGCTGTTTTACAGTAAAAGTTTGATGCATGCAAACAGGTGTATTACATAATATTTCAGAGGCTTATTATGTACTAAAAGGCTCACTTCACTTAATCCATTAAGAATTCTTTTCGCTCACCTTTCGCTTTATATGAGTAAAGGGTTAAACATGGTGTTGCTCAGAGCAACACATTAGCATACTGTGTGGGTGTGTGTGTCTGCAGCTGTTTTGGGGTGTGTTTGGTCTGTTTTTTTTTTGTGTGTATGTATGTGTATATATGTGTGTGTGAATGTATGTGTGTTTATATTTATGTATGTAGGTGTGTGTGTGTGTGTGTGTGTGTGTGTGTGTGTGTGTGTGTATATATATATATATATATATATATATATATATATATATATATATATATATATATATATATATATAGGTCTTCAAAATTGTAGCACATCAATAGCATCCACACACGTCTGATGTTGGTGAACTTCTACACTAACAAAATTGATTACAGTGTCCACAGGGACTGCTCTGCACAGCATTTCAATTTCCTTCCCTAGCACAGAGAGTGTGGACAGTTTTCCATGGTATACCACATGCTTCAGAAATCTCCACAGGTAGGGGTCAAAGGATGTTAATTCAGGTGGACGAAGAGGGAATTCAATAGCACCATCCCATTCAACGTCCTGACAGAATGTCATCTAGATAGGTTTTCATTTCTTGGTGGTAGTGTGGTGGTGAGAGAACTTGCTCAGTCACATATTTATAACATATTAAAGTGTTACTCTAGAGAAACACATGGCAGTCGATCAAACTTAAGATATAAGAAAAAGTTCAAGCCTGTTATAGGTTGATGCAAAGAAAAAAAAAAATGCTGGGTCCACTGACAAGGTCTGCTTTTGTGAGAGCAAGTCTACCAGGTAACAATGCATTTTTAATATATTTTTGTTGTTGCATTGTTTATTTCACTGTAGCTTTAAAAAAATATTTTTTAACAATCATTCATTAATCTCAATCTATTCTGCTGAAAGAAGAAAATCAGTGCAATGCATTATTGTAAAGACTCTTCCTCCCTACCTCCAACAAAAGATAAGACTAAAAAGGTCTAAGATGCACATGGGTGTGTCTAGCCTCAAAGGGCATTAGACTAGTAAGAGCTATTGGGTCTACTTGGGTAAAACCTTGGGCTCTGTGATCCATGATAAAAGCCCATGGTAATTTAGCTTGACCTTGCAGCAACCTGTAACAAAGCTTCAGTTAACAAATGGATAAAGGATGAATCTGGAAGCAGGCTGTGTGTAGAACACGGGTAATGGGCATTGCCACCTTCGATTTCACTGCTCTTTTTTATTGTTTAGATGAATCAAGTTCTAAGCATTAGTACAACCTCATCTTATCCAATTATTAGGCCTTTTATTCTCCTCTGGTTCTGAAGTGCTTCTCTGTGGGTTATAACACACTTTTAGTTGGGATTTCAGAAGTGAGTGTTTAATTTATAATGCAGCTCTGTTTGCAGATTTGTTTTCTCAAAAGCAGCTATAGGGCCAATAAATAGCTTGCATAAATATTTGTGGGAGGAAACTAGAGAACCTAGAGGAAACCCACGCAGACATGAGGAAAACATGAAAACTCAACCCAGCTCGAGATTCAAAGCGCTTTAAAGGTTTATCGAGTTAATCGATTTTATTACAATTAAGAAATTAAACTGACTCTGTCTCCAAATGTTGCATTTCTTAATGGCTTTAACAGATGACTGAGTGAAGTCTAGCTCTATTTTGAATAGGGGACAACACAAGTCATACTGGCTTGTTATTGCCCAAACAAACCTCAGCGACCGACCTGAATCAGCAGCAGAAAGTTGTGTTTTGGTTGAGATGAGGGAATTTGTCTCCCCTTTGCTTTCATTTTCTTTTTATTCCTCAAATTGGAAAGGACAGATCTGAACACAGAGGGAGCAGAAAAGTGTATCCTTAAGAATTTAATAAGAAAAGAGATTGTGATGGATTACAGATCGTATCCACGGTGAAGACAAATGATGAATCACAAAGGAGCTCATTTTTTTCCACTCTCTTCATCCTCAGGTTTCTGGAACCTGGCCTTTAATTTGAGGCAGATTACAGAAGCGTAGCAGGACTAAGTTCCACTGAGGGAGTTTTTATTAATATTTATATGCATATAAAACATGGTAGACTTGGCGTAAGCGAGCAGCTGGGACACAAGCATCCTCCTTTGGTTGTGTGTCATGAGCATCTGCGTGCTACAAGTAGTGTGAAACATTCAAGGGTGGGTGAAGGGGGGTCAATGGTGTGTGAGTGGGGTCTGAAAAATAATCATGATTTCTTGTTTTTTGCTGAGAATACATGCCAGCAAGTCGTCCTAATGGGCATCTTAATTTTGCACAGCAGGAAAAGACAGTAATCCCTCAAAAATAATAGGTCACCAAAATTCTCCAAGATGCATCCCTGTTAGCCTGAACCTGGTGACTAGCTCTCTCTCACACATGCTAGGTCATGCCTTCATTTATACTTAATTACTCCCAGGAAACAAGCAGCAAATTGTGACGATTACATCTGTTATGTGCATGAGATCCTGTGTGTGTGTGTGTGTGTGTGTGTGTGTGTGTGTGTGTGTGTGTGTGTGCATGCGTGCGCATTTTAACCGTTCAAATTCTGTATAAATGTAAACTAGTTACCTGACACATTATTTATTAAAACAGTATTTTGAGTATTGTGTTTTGAGCATGTATAAATTCCTCTTTCATTAAGCTACTCTGTCCTAATATTAAAAGTTGATTTACATGTTGCAAAACTGCAAACACTTCATTATTTTATTTCCTTTTCTTTCATTATTTTGTATTTATTTAATGATTTTTTTTTTTACCTACAGTAGTACAAGTGCAAGTTCAATTATCTGATGTTGAGAATAGCCATGATGGAAAACTGTCTGTGTGACAAGCGAAAATAAAATATTTAATACAAAAATGTGACTATAGCATGAATTGTAGCATTCAAGAATAGGCAAAAATGGAAACTATAACTATAGCACCATGCATAATGCATCGAATCGATTTACATTTTTTTTTTTTTTCTGAAAAAGCATCTAAAATGGATCAGCTCGAACTCGCGCTTATCAAATATTTAACCAAATTCTGAGTGAGCAATTTCATTTTAAATATGAAATGCATCTAACAAAATGCTATTCCATTGCGTGTTGCCAAAGGAAAATGAAACACTCAACTTTCTGGAAGGAATCCATGAGGAATCCGTGAGAAACTCTGTAACTGACAGATGAGATATAGGGGGTTAGCATCTTTAACAGACCCTTGTAATAGCATAAAAAAAGTAACATTATTTCTTTTAGTAGGTGAGGAATGATTACAGAACACATGCAGCTTTACAACCTGTTTAGCGAGGTTTTTCATTTATTTTTAATATATTTTTTGTATTTATACGGAGCTAAATTCATCTGTGTTATTTCACTCCATGGTTTTGATGTACGAGCATAAAAGTTTCTCCAATAGAGAAGCTCTAATGGTTCAATTAGAATAAAATTAGCAAGAGTCTTTGGACTAATTAGAACAAATTAAATCAAATTTTGTAGGCACTCATGCTGTGTTTTCTCATATGGGTGAATTTAAGGGTAGAAGGATAATAAAACAGCTTAAAACTGAAAAAAAGGTTTACTATTATGCATATATTGTGTCTGTGTGGGGTTCCATATGAATACCACATGTTTTAATTAGATATACTATATTAATCATATGACTGTCTATACCTGCCCTGAGATGGCATGGTGACCAATTTAGGGTCTTGCCCGACCATTTTCATAATGAGCACTGGGGTGGCTCCAGCTTTCCCAAAGACTGAAATAAGAATACATAGCTTAAATAATAAATGTTAAATTTCAACAGTAAATAATCCAATCTAAAATATTGTGATGGCTCAAAATACACAATTGTTCGTAGTAATTTTGACTGCAATACACTATTTAAATACAATACACTAATTTCTTTGTACGGGATATTAGAAGTATATCTTAACAAGCTTTTACTCTAAGATTTTCGAGAGCGTCTAGATGAGTTTTTGCTCATCCATTCATAAAAGAATATATGTATGTATGTCCATACTTGTCCTTGGTTAATGTGGATGTATAAATTTAGTGGCACAAGTAACATATAGTGCATTGAAAGACACTGAGCTGTGTACTCTCAAGTACATTACATACTGCTAGTTTTGCCTTAATGCTACAGTAAAGACTGATTGTCATGATTGATGAGACTCTTTTTATAATTTGTTCAAGAGCATCCAGTAAAGGCACATTCAAAATCACTTTTTTACAGAAAGTATTTATATATTATATTAAGTTATTAATAAAACACTAGGAACAAATGTTTTAAAAATATACATTGTATTGATGTATAAACTATAATTAATTGCATGAACTGTAAATGGGTATTTTCATAAATATACAAGTCAGTTTACTGTACATGCTTCACAAAACCACGTGTGTGTGTGTTCAAAATAAACTGTCCCTATTTCTAATGAGCATTCTGCCAGATCCAGATGGACCTAGATCCCTGGAGAATTATGATGAGATTTGTTGCTGTTTAACAGTTAATCTAGAAGTGAACCTTTCACAAGCACACAAACACAGGCATGACCCCAAATAGACTTGACATGGGCCGTGCTTTTGTGCAGAGAGTAGGCAGTAGACTGATGATCTATGCCAGCATAATTAAGGACAACTTCTCCCCAGAGAACACAAGTCTTACTATAGCAATCTTTACAGCAAGGCTGTATAATAACTTACAAAGGTTCAAACCGAGAGCTACATAAACCTACATGCACTTCCAAAAACTGGCTATTATTACAAAAACATGAACCATTGATGAGTAAAAATCACTGTTCTTAATGTAAATAAGAACTAGTTGGTGTAAAATGTATACAACACATTAATCTGAGGATCCCTAAGGATGAAAACGACTCATACTTCGATCAACCTATCATGTTTGTTTGGCAAAGCACTTTTTAAAACGCATCAAGGTATTTAACACACTCGTTGCTCACCACTTAATCCTTCAAACTAATTGTGTGTTTAATTCTTTTTCCCACAATGGTATTGAATTTTCCCTGGGAACCCTTGCCAGCTAAGCCTCTCATAATGATTGTCAATTTGGCATTAAGCATTTAGCAGATTAAGGATTAAATGAAAATCAGAGTGCAAGGAATGTTGCCATGCCCTTCTCGGCGCAATCGTAGTAGCAGCTCACCAAATCTAAAAGGTGTTGTTTTTGGTCTTAACATGTAAATCCTATTACTAAGGCCACTGTAATGATGCACGGCTCCCATTATACTGGCGCGTCTCTAATGATGCCTTGGTTTTGCATCAGCGGTTGCTGAAGCAGTGCTAAGCTAAAGTTCAGCTGTGATGGATAAAGAGAACAAGCAGTGCCGAAGCATGCTCAGCTTGATGTAGTGGTAGTCACATAGACAAAAATGTGTTTCCGCAGGCAAACTCAGAAATGTTCCATCACGCTTCAGCTGACGTATAGCCCGACAGTGTGCTGTCTTGTGGAAAAAGGGTCCTTTTACAACCTGTTTAGCTTTTTAGTAATGTTGAAAGGTCTTGGGAAATCTGTGTCATCACCCTTACAGAGCCAGAGAAAGCAACCACTGCTGTGTTTTCAGCAGGCTACATTTTATCACTTTCCTCATAAGGCCTTATAACCACTTGTTCACATTTATATCATATCTTTCTTTAGCCTTAACTCAGGCACACATACTATATTGTATAAGGTATTCTTTACCATTGACTTGCAAGTTCTTGCAAACAGACATTCTCAACCTCGTATTTGTTTTTAATAAGGGATGATACTGTGGACATGGATTAGTGCATAACGATGATGCTTAGTGGTTTATAAGGACAGATGTTCTTTTATAGGATATAACGAAATGTGGGCTGCATAAATAACAACAAATACTGTCTGCCCATTTTATTGCTAGGAAAGCAAATTACCACAGTTATGTATTTAATCACACCCATTCCTGTAAAAGGATAATGGAGTTTCTGGAAATGAGCAATAATTCCAATAATTATGGCATTATCTCTAAAGATGCAGTGTGTGATGATGACCAGCTGTGACCTTGGCAGTCTTTTCATGAGCTCCGATCTTTAATTATTTCAGGTCAAGGGTCATTTTGTGAAAGAAAATGAAGAAAACACATTTAACGGTCATTTGTGAAGACGGACAGCTAAATGGAATTGCGTCTTCGTACACAAAATATTTGATTAATGTACGTAATCATAGGTTGAAGTGAAGTGATTACTGGCTAAAAATGTAGTTACAGTGGTGTTGAAAGTTTGTGATTCTTGTTTGAAATCCTATTTTTTTTTGTAAAAGTATATCATGGTATTAAGAGTTCTGAGGCCTGTAGATGTAGTGATGTTGATGCCCATCAGGCTGGAAATGGTTACAAAGACATCCCTCAACAGTTCCAGTACATCACAGTCAGATGCACAAATATACACAATGTCCTGACATTTTCTTTAGAAATCGCTGGTACAAATCAGAATTCATTGTTCCATCAAGGAGCAAGTCGTCCTGGTCCAGATGTAGCAAAACAGGACAAAATCAATATTTTACCGTGTTTCACAAATGAGAAGGATTTTTATGCTGAAATGCAGTGCCGTTTTTCTTGCTTCAAACCTATCACTTTTTAAACCAAAAATATTAATTTTGTAATCTAATTTTTGAATAAAACAATTTTCCACTATTATCCACCTAATCCTTACCAATCTGCAGACGTGCAGACATGTTCTCATTACAGCGCAGTGGACTTCTCGTTGGAATCCTGCCATCCACACCATTGTTATTCAATGTTATCCTGATGGTGGACTCATTAATATTTAGTTTGTAAGCTTTGTAGAGTTCCATAATGAGCAACCTTATAACTAAACGTTAACACAAGGTTTATTTATTTTATTTGCAAACAATTGATGGATAGAAAGATCGACAGACACAGACGCACATTATTGATCCCAAAGTGAAATTTAGGGTGACCAGTAGCTGTATGATATACGATATTATAAGATTAAAATAAAGATACAAGTTTTAACAGCCAGTGCAGTTCAGTTGTGAATTGTTACACAGCAACAAGAATCAACTTGCCAGCCATGCAAGAGCTGATTTCTTCCCTTTACCAAAAACAATGCAGTAGATTGTAAACTTTTAGCTTAATGTGTGTTTGACTTTATTTATACTATTTAACAGTATTTATTTTGCAATAAATAGCTCAAATATACTGACGAGTTTAGTCCACATGCAGGTGTTGAGGTTTAGTTTTAAAGCCAAACTTTCTTTTCTTAGTAATAAACAAATTTTATTGGAACTTAACGGTACAGCAACTTTTAAAAAAGTTTTGCGTTGATGAAGAGTGCCGCTTTTTTATATTCTTACTCGTTAAATAGTACGTGTTGTGTAAAAATTATATAAAGGCTACAGACGTACAGTGCGGAAGGGCCATGCTGAGTAAAGACCGTATGGAAACCAACTCGCAGAGTCTTGTATCGCAGCACAGCAGCTGTCATTGGCAGAATGAGGAACAAGCAACACAAAGACTGAGGGAAGAAAAGAGATGCACAGATTTGTTTGGCAACCAACAGCCTTACACCCACTGAATCACCTACCCGCTTTTCTCACTTTCAACTACTTTACTAGCAAAATCACTTTCAATTCCTCCCAATTTGTAACTCCAGTTCAAGCTTGAGTATTGCACTTCACATTTTTGAACTCATTTGTCCTGTCTGTATTCTAATTCACCACATCTTATTTGGGTTTGGTCCTCAGTCACGGTGAATATATGTAGATTAGCAAATATTTGTGTCATAGTGTCTGCTGTGTGCTGAGGCTTCTTAGCATTAGCAAGAAAGAACACTGACTGATGGATTGTGTAATGCAGCTCAATGCCAAAAGGGGTCATGTGTGTGCTATTGCTCCATCTGTTCACACAGAATAATTTAAAAACTATACTTGAAAAACTTTCATATGATTCCTAGATTTATGATACATCAAAAATATTTTACACTAATGATTTACCAAAAACAAACCTGAGTATTTTAGCTGATTATGATTTTGTTGGCTGCATCATGACATTGCAATATTTAATGTTACTGACTACCTGTGATGTCTGTTGCTGAAGTCAGACAATGCTGGTCCCCTGTAAACTCATGTGGCATAAAACAATGTATTTATGTATTTAAATACACTTAGTGGTATACTTAAACAGTACTCATGAACACAATGTAAGGGAATTATTTATATTTAGTAATCAGTACTGTTTTTTTTCAATTGCTGCTGCTTTTCATTCATTCATTATCTCCCGCTTTATCCTCTATTAGGGTCGCGGTGGGGTTCCCCATGCCCATCCAGGGGAGAACATCTCGGGCGCTGGGCAGATACACCCAGGACAGGGCACCAATCCATCGCTGGGCACACACACACTCACTCACACAGACACACTCTATATCGGGCAATTTTTGAGAATTCAATTGACTTGATCCATGTTTTTGGACTGTGGGAGGAAACCGGACAACCCGGAGGAAACCCACGCAGACACGGGGAGAACATGGAAACTCCACCCAGATGGGGATTCGAACCGGGAATCCCCAGCGCTGAGAGGCGAACGTGCTAACCACTAAGCCACCGTGCCTGCTGCTGCTTTGTTTCCACTTTAATACATTTTACATTACATACATTACATTTACATTTGGTCATTTATCAGACACTTTTATCCAAAGCGACTTACAAGCTGAGCACAGGGTTAATCACAACATCCCTGGAGCAATGAGGGTTAAGGGCCTTGCTCAAGGACCCACATTGGTAACTTCAGTGAACCTGGGATTTGAACCCCCAACCTTCAGATTAATAGCCTAACGCCCTAACCACTGAGCTACTGCTGTTTACTGTTGAGGTGAATTCAGTTTAATTGAGTAATATAGCACAATTTTAACATAAACTATTGGTTTGATTCTTATATTTTATTTTTACTTACTTATATTTTAATGTTTAAAGCGTACATTGAACAAAAACTGAAATAAACAACTGGAAAGAATGAGCAAACTGAAAACATATTTCTGTATGTAGATTTGTTTTTTAGTCCTCCTTCATCAATAATGAATTGTGTGTGTGCGTGTGTATACACAACAAACAGTAACATTCTGCTTTCATGCAGATGCATTAGCTTAATCAAATTTTAATTTTATTTAAACAAGATAATTAAAGATAATTACTGTTTTTATTATTTAATAATGTAGTATACTGTATAATTTTATATCAATTACATAAAACAAACTAGGAATTTTTTTTTTTCTGCTAATACATGTGTACCATTACAAATGCAAGGCTTTTTTATACAGAGCTTAAACTTATATTTTGAAATGCATTGTAAATACTTTTACTTAAGTGGAATATTTTTCGTCACTTCAGGCACTGTGTATAAATTAAAAAGCTCCTGGCTCACAGCACTAAGCCTCTGGGTTTTATTGTATGATGGGTTGGATAAGGTCCTTTCTATGTGTAACTTGCATTTTTTTTTCTCATGTCTGCATGGGCTTCCTCAAGAAACTCCAGTTTCTGCCCACAGTAATTATCATTATCTTCCGCTTTATCCTATATTAGGGTCATGGGGGGGTTCCCCATGCCCATCCAGGGGAGAACGTTTCGGGCGCTGGGCAGATACACCCAGGACAGGGTGCCAATCTATCGCTGGGCACACACTCATGCACATAGACACACACGCATACACACTCTATATGGGGCAATTTGGAGAACTCAATTGACTTGATCCATGTTTTTGGACTGTGGGAGGAACCCGGAGGAAACCCACACAGACACGGGGAGCACACGGAAACTCCACCCAGATGGGGATTCGAACCGGGAATCCCTAGTGCTGAGAGACGAACGTGCTAACCACTAAGCCACCGTGCCGCCGCTATTTACATACTTGTGTGGCATTTTTTTTAAATTTATTTCTTCATTCATTTAGCTACAAAAACTCTGTTTATAAAGGACATTGACGTATTACATATGAAATGTACATCTGTTTATGGCTTTAGGATGGCATTGAGTTCTATACTGTTTTGTACTGAAGTGAGGTGGGAGGAGGGGTTGGGGTGTTAAACAGGATGGATATTGAGCGGGTCTCAGGTGAGTCATCGGACCAGTCTCAGGGTCACTAAGGTGAAATGAGATGATGCGTGGGTCTGGGGTGTGCATGTGTGTGTGTCTGTCTGTCCAAGTTACCCGACATTGACATGACCAAAATATCATTCCATTTAATCTTTCCTTTTCTTTTCTCATCTTGCCTGCATACACACACCTGCATACACACACACACACACACACACACACACACAGACAGTAACTCACAAATTCAAGACACATAAGTCGATCAAGCAGCCACCTGCCAATGAAGCTGCTCAGTAATTGGATGGGTGTGATGAAGGGTGTGTGGCTGCTGCCAGTCAGATCAGCAGTAAACAACCTAAATAACCTTAATCTCCTCTCACTGAACATGTGCAAGTGAACCACAAATGTTAAAATCCATGCTATATATACTGTATCTGTGTGTGTATGTGTGTGTGTATATATATATATATATATATATATATATATATATATATATATATATATATATATATATATATATATATACAAAGCAAAACTCTGTGGCAGAATGACATTATAATATGTAACTTGAAGGAATAATCCTTTACGGTGTGGATTCATGTTGCAAATTGCATGAAGTCTGTCAGCTGCACTCAACGCTGCACACTACATAGCTGGACTATGGACTAAACGCTATTATTATTCATGCCTACGGTAAAATTTGGTTTGGGAGGAAACCTAGGTCTACTTCACTGTGAGGTTGTAATTATTTGCTCTTCATCGTAGGCTGCATAGTTACATTGAGGTGTTATGAGTATTAAAGCATAATTCGATAAGAGAGAGCTTTATTAATCTCAGGCTGGAAATTGTAAAGTTGAGGCACACATGCAATACCCGCTGGTATAAAATAATAAGGATATTATTAGAAGGGGAAAAGATTTTTTGCATACAGTCATTCAATATATACATATAATAATATACACAGATAAATAACAATGGTCATATAAATATGACCGTATATAGAGCATGGGGTTCAGCTGGTTACCATGCGACTGTTCCTGTAATCCATTAAGTGATGCTATTTTCTGTATGCTGATGTGCTTTGACAGCAGTGACAGTAATTAAATGAAAAAAAAAAAACATTTAAAATTGTGGTATTGTAATCTTTTAATGTGCACCTGTCTTAAATGTTAACCGACTTGGTTCTGGCCAGGTGTAAAACTAAGGATACAGTTTGTCATGAATAATGATACAAGGTCATGGTGTTTTTGCAGTATACACTAAAATCCCTCTAATAATTTAAGTGTGTGTTTGATTGATTATTTTATTTTAATCTGTAATTAATAGTAATGCCAACATAAGTAATAAAATAATAATAAAACTATTGTTGTTTTAAAATGTTTGCTACCATACAGTTTAATAACTATTAATATGCCATTGCAACATATTGTACATGTATGCCTAAAACAATATTTTCTTAATACATAATTCAGAATCAGTCATGTTTGTCCTTTCATAATTTCATTAATTTATTGAAGATTGTTCCAGGATACCAATAAAATATTTTTTTTTAGATTTACGTACAAACAACTTCTAGTAGCTATAATCGGGAAATTTCCTTAGGTCTGTACTTTTAATTAAATCATTATTTTGCTTAAATAAGCATCAAAGAGGATCAAAAACTTTTTACCTGAAGTGCTTTGTTTAATGTCACATTTAGAAACTAAATGAATAAATAAAATGTTTTATTAGCTATGGTTTGTGTATGGAAGGGCTGAAGTGAATTAGGAATTACAAATCTACAGAAATCCAGTACATTTGTCCATCCAATAGCAATCTCTGAATTATTATTATTTAATTATTATTATTATTTAATTGTATTCTATTTCCTCCTGAAAATAAGTTATGCACATTTATTTTAGGTTTTAATTATATTGGTTTATAAGAACAAGGTAAAGCAGCAGACATGATAAAGTTACAAAAATAATAATAAAGAACAATTAAATTAAAATTCTCATTTATATACAGTATGAACTGTACTGCGGGGAGTGTACGTGTGTGTGAGAGGGCGAGAGAGAGAGTTTACATTCAATACCTGGTAATGCAGTTCAATTTTGTCTTTTAACAGTGTTTTCAAAAGCGCTTCTTCTATCAAAGGAATGCATTGTTTTCAGGTGGGATGCACATGTCTAGCGGCAGTTGAAAGCATTGTGAGAGTGTGGGAGTAGTTTGGAGAGAACAGATGTTGCACTGAGTGGTGTCGAGTGGCTTTGTTTATTCCATCTAGGATGCTCACAGAGGAATAGATGAACACACTGACAAATTAAAAGATGGGATGGACGTGACTCCATCATGAATGTGTTCTTTAATAAAAGATAGCAATGTGTCTGAGGGTTATTATTTTTAAAAAAGGCGCGTGGTTTGTGAACCTTATCTAACGGAGGATTCTGCATAAAGGAAAAAGCCTTACCACACCCATTGTTTTACCGCCAGTGAGAGACATTACATTGAAATGCCAGAATTTTTTAATTTCGGCACATTCACTGTGAAAATGCTTAGAGGCCCACTGCTTCTATCACTGCCTTGAGTAAAAAGACTTTTTTTTTTTTTTTTTCTCAGCATCCCCTCAAAGCACTGTGGAAAATTACATAGCTTTGAAGGTTTAAAAAGATGATGATACTTATATTTGGTATAAAAGGCAAGTGGTAATTTCTGCCTTTTCCTTTTTTTTTTTTTTTTTTAAAACCAAATTCAAAAAGGTGTAAACTAACCCAGAAGCTCAATGATGGACAGCTGAAACACAGCTGGCAGTCCTTTCTTATCGCTGCTAAAAAATATTTCTTTCCCTGATTTCTTTTATTTGCATTGTTACTTTAGTGCAGGCCTGTTTTGGGAGTGTATTTGTAAATTCACCATGTTTTTTGCACATTTCTAATGAACAAATGTATTTAGCTTGTTAATAAAACATTGAATTAGACATTTAATAAAAAAAAAATATGCCATTGCTTTAGTACATGCTGAGGTTTATCTTTTCCCCTAAATTGCTTAATTTAGCAAAACAATGAGCATACAAATGAGCAAAAGTTAATAAAATGTATAATGGTAAATATATATATATATATATATATATATATATATATATATATATGTGGGATAGATTCATGTTGGGGCACCTCTCAACACTGAGGATCCAGGTTCGAATCTGGACGGAGATTTCATGTTCTCCCCATGTCCACGTGGTTTTCCTCTGGGTTCTCCAGTTTCCTCCCACAGTCCAAAAACTTGGATTCAGGGTGAAATGGGTGCTCTAAATTGCCCATATATAGTGTGTGTGTGTGTGTGTGTGTGAGTCCCAGTAATAGATTAGCTCCCCATCAGGGATGTATGTCCAGTGCCACTGTTCTCCCCTGGATTGGCATAGGAAATCCTCCACAACTCTAGTAAAGGTTTAAGCTGAATATAATGGATGGATGAATGGATTTATGTTGACTAGATCTCCTATGGTGCAGTTGTAGTCTTGAGCTTTATGTAAGACTTTAGACGTTAGTCATGATGTGATATCAGATGATAGCAGCTCGTGACCTCAATAGGCTTATATTTTGCAGGTGCTGTGGACTGATGGTTAAAAAGAACACACCCTTGCAATACAAAAAAATCTGTAGGTACCTAGTGGGACAGTAAGAAAATGAATCATAGGTTTGGGGTTAGAGTTGATGTCTGTGATGTCGACACCTTCTTTGTCTTGCCCCGTTTTTTTTATTCGAAAAGAATCCCTTTGTAATAGGAGTGTACTATTTCAATCATTAAAGGCTAGAGTCCAACACATTTAGCTGAATTCATTGCTTTCTTTCGACATGCTTTCTTTCTTGGCCATCGTTTTAATCATCATTTCCTTCATCTTTCTTTTAAGCAAAACTGCCGGTTCCTCTCCTTGTTGCTGCAATGCAGCCGACATCTCACATTTATTATCCTCTGGACTCGCCTTGTGTAGCTCTGCCCTCTCTTTCTGTGCCGTTCAATTACTCTGTCTTCCCGGAGTGAGGACCGGTGTCAGGCTACTGTAATGACTTTCAGATTATCTGTCCGTCCATGATAAATGAGATGGAAATGTGGCTCTGGCATTCCTAACCCTGGCATGACTCCAGATGGGCATGCGGCGAAGCCCAGTCAAATGCAAGAATCTTAACCATAAATAACAAAGCGCAATATCCATGTGATCTCCATCAACCCTCCCTGGCCTTTGGCTGGTTCATTATTAACCGAGGGTCATTGATGACCGTTCCTCTGACATGCTCTTGTTGAGACAGGAAATATAATCCTATGCACAGATGCATTACAGATGGTTCTTATTGTTAGTGTTGATAATTAGGATCCAGGGTCCACTGCATTATGTATTGCCCTTGTGGGTAGGACAGCGTTTATGGAGTCTGGCCCTATGGTTGACTTGTTTAAAGGCTAAAACATTACAGAGTGCTTTGTGTTAGTGACTCTATTTTCAATAATGGTGGCACAAGATGGGAAGCAGAGTGACGGTGAAAAGGTTACCTGATCAGGGTTGCACATCTCACCTGTCGCTCATCTTTTTTTCTCTTTTTTTCCTTCCTCCAACCTTCTTTTTTTGCCACCCATTTTTCTTTAGCCTGCAGTTTGAATTACTCTTCCAACCTCTGACGCCATTCATGTCGCTCAATTACTCCTGTGGCCACCCAGCGTGGACACAGTAATGACGTTCTGATTATCTGTCGGCAAATGAGCAATGAAATGGGCATGTGAGAAATGGGGACATGCTCAGAGCCATTTAACGCAAATTGGGGGGCTCATGAATGCCTCGTCGTGACAAGAACATAAAGTGAGAAATATTCAGCTCATGCGAACGCTTGAAATTACACTCAGGGATTTAATTGACCTCTTTCAAGGCATTTATTAAAGATGAAAAACAGGTCCAATATCTGTGTACCTTCCCAACAAGATGGTCTGCTGCTCTTCAAAGCACATCATGCATTCAGACCAATATTTAACTGACTGTCTTGGTGACTGGTGATCATGTCTGACCTCTTGTGGGACAGAATGAGTCATCACCTGTTAATGCTTTGCATAACAGCAAATGTTTTCAATTCCACCATTAAGATGCAATTCTTATACAACCTTGAGATAACGTATAGTAGGTACATAATTTCTACTTCCAAAAGAATGAATGTAAAAAACTTCATTCAGTCTTCATGCAAAGCAATGATAAAATGTTATATATCATGTGATTGTATATGTTTGTTATATATCATGTGATATCATATATCATTGTTATATATCATGTGATGTCTTAGTGGTTATCACGTTGGCCTCTCAGCACTAGGGATTCCCGGTTCGAATCCCCATCTGGGTGGAGTTTCCATGTTCTCCGCGTGTGTTTCCTCCATGTTCTCTGGTTTCCTCCCACAGTCCAAAAACATGGATCAAGTCAATTGAGTTCTCCAAATTGCCCTATATAGTGTGTTTGTGTGCGTGTCTGTTTGTGTGAGTGTGTGCCCAGCGATAGATTAGCGCCCTGTCCTTGGTGTATCTGCCTACGCCCGAAAAATTCTCCCCTGGATGGGCATGGGGAACCCCCCCCCACGACTCTAATATAGGACAAAGCAGAAGATGAATGAATGAATGAATGTAATTGTTTTAAAAGGAGAACAACAAAGTGTAATTTTTATTGTAAAGTGCATTAATTGAATTAGGGGTAAAGCAAGATCATATTCAAACTGGAGTAACAAAATCACTGTATCAGTTTCTTTATCTTCTGCCAGGGTATTATAACAATAAATGAATCATAGTGAATCAAGCAGTGTGTAATCCACAACACACTTATCCACCAGTAAGATATAATCTGTTTTGTTACATTCTATAATAATAATTTTAAAAAATAAAGTATTCAAATCACACATAGCGGTATATTTTTGTCTGTCTATTTTTTTCCAGTTAAAGTCCAAAAACTAATATGTGAAATTTGTTCAAAATAATGTTTGATCTCCTTATTATTAGTTTTAAGGATTGAAATGCTTAAAGGTCATTCACACAAGCTTTCATTAAGAAAATGCCATTTTAAAACTTTTTTATTTAGGACTAATGTCATGTTTTTGTTTTGTTTTTTTCTCTAGAAAAGAATCACACAGTGGATGCATAAAGAATCAACCTAAAAAACAAATATTGATGTGGATGAGCCTCAGAAGATCAGAAAGCAAAGGTAAGTGGCAGAATCAATTTATTTTGTATCAGATTTTTAAAAACTCATCTTCAGGGGCTAAAAAAATGGAAAAAAAAGAACAAGTGAAGCTATGCATGAGGCCTGGTATAGCCTTTAAAAAACAAGAACTAGCTGAACAAGCGCATCTGTGAGCGCCTTTCAACTCCAGTGAAATTGCCCAAGTGGCAGCACTGCATGCAGTCCTTTTACCTTCCTGGCTGGTTTTAAGTATCTACTAAGTTGAGCCTGATGTAAATTTGTCATTGCAAAATTGGGTGAAAAGGGTAAAACCACAACTTCTCGCTTCAGACAGTGGATAAGCTTATTAAGGCATGTCTGCAGGCCCTGTAATTGCTCTCTAATCAAACTCTGGGTATTACGAAGCCTTGCTTAATCAGACTTGAACAGTCGAATCAATCACACACTGTTTAATTAGGCATTAATGATCTTAAACTTTGATGTATATGATTGGCGGAAACAAACTCAAATATCCACTGGCTTTAATTGCTCTGTTATTAATACTGACCGAGTTACAGGCTACATCATATGAACAGTAAATTAAACAGAGAAGGGTCACTTGGTTGTGCCTACAATAATTCATATCCTGACATGTTCAAGCTATTATACTGTGTTATAGATGCCACCATCAAACTATTTGGTCATTATGTATCTTTGACATGGTGATGCAAAAGAAATGCAAAATAATCAGAAATATACAACAGATTGTGTGTGTGTGTGTGTTTGGGTTTTAATACCTGAAATACTTAGAGCATAAGCCAAAATGATGTGTGGAAGTTTATGATGAAGAAAAGCAGCGGATGTGATGTGTTGCTTTGTAGTTGCTTTGCCTTGGTATTAAAGAAAGACAGCACAATGATACATGTTGGTCTCGGGCGATGAAGCCATATGGTGTTCTGTGTAGTGCTATTAGTGAAGAAACTTGATGGGGGTGCACCATTGTCTTAATTATCTCTGCTCAGCCTGAAGCCCATTGAGAAAAGGAGCAGAACCTTTTTATCCTAAACACTCTCATGGCCATTAATGCATGGTCCATGCTAGAAAAAAAACACACTAAATAGTTGACATACAAAACAAATGGCTGCTTGCAGTGTGACTGAATTTAATTAGTCTTAAAATTCTGTTTGCAAGCAAAAATTTTCATGCTCTCCTGACCAGATAGTTCTATACCCCTCCTCCCGAGAGACCAACGGCATGCTATTGTCTTAGCCATTTTAAATGAGAACGTTTATTAATTCTCTGTGTGCTTGTGTGATTAAAATTATGGACTTGAGGCTTTGTGTGTGGGTGCATTGAAGCATTGGGTTATAATGAGGCTGCACCTGTATGACACACTCTTTAAAAGAGCTCAGGCATGAACGCGAGCATAAACTTCATAAAGCTTTCACAAACACATCACCTTGTGTGGGTGGGTTTAGATCATCTTGAAACCCTGGGCAATAATGAGCACGTACCAGTAAAGAATCTACTCATTAAAGATAGCAAACCGGTAACAAGCAAATAGGCCATCGTTTTAGGACCCGGACCACTGTCATTTATTGCATTTTTTCATTTAGCTGAAATATACAAGCTTAATGTATGTGGAACTGTGCACGGTATAATTGTCTTATTGTTATGTCAATAAGACAATAGTCAAATAACTCCTGGTAATGTTTAATGCCAGTAAGTTACATAAAAAAAAATAAAAAAAAATAAAAAACATTCACATCATCTGTCCATCATTCCACTTTGACTTTCAGTCAGATTTAAATCAGATTATTCATCCATTTTCCTATTTGACAAAATGGGTTTTCATTATTCTTCAAAATACATTCAAAATAAGCTTATTTAGTTTATTTGGTTTTATTGAGTACACACTGCTTCTACCACATGTTGAAATTTTGTATGAAATGCCTCAAAAGGAAACCAAAATTATCTATAAAACCAGTTTAGATGTTACTGAAATTATAGGTAGAGTTGTTTGATGCCAAATGACAAAAAATCAAGGAAAGTCAAATCATTTTGCTATTAAACAGTATTAATTTTGTATTTCTGGATTTTATTTTAATTTAGTATTTTCTAATTATATTTACATTTTAACTAAATGGGAAAAAAAAGTATTTTGTTTGTGTGTGTTTGTCTGTGTGTATATATGCACATTGTAGTATCTTAAACCTATTTACACTCTTGAGATCCCCACCATATAAATTATTTAGTTTAAAAATGTAAATATGTTGTATGGTTATAGTTATGGTTAGGATAAGGTTAACACAAAGTTAGGGTAATTTATGTAAGAGTATTTATGGTTAATGTCTCTAGAAAATAAATGGAAGTCTCCACAATTAATCAGTCATGTAATACAAAATTATTGGATTACATAACCAAAACCTAATTACACATCATTATACATTATGTGGACTTCCATCTGTAAGAGAACATCTGTAAGACTTTCAGGGATAAACTGGTTACGGTCCGCTATTAGTACTTGAGTTAAAAATTAGTGTATCACCATGAAATGAATCGAAGTCTGTTTAAAGTCCTCACATTGCAGGACTGCGCATGTGTGTGTGTGTGTGTGTGTGTGTGTGTGCTTTAAACAGATTAAAGAAAGATCTAAAAGATATGGACAGCTTTGAGTGAACATCCAACTCAGAGTCAGGGTTTTCTGTTTGAGTTTTCACTGACTCTGAATTATGCATGTGCCTAAGAATGGACTGTCTGGCTTTTCCAAAAGTGTGGAAGAACAGTAATTACTTTTCAGGGAATGCAGTGACACATGTCTGAGCAAAGTATGACAGTGAGAAATAAGAGTTTTTGCTGTATTTACTTCTCTTCCATATTTAGAGTATAATTACAGAAAAGGCTTAATTAAAATTACTGAATAACTTCAGGATTTTGTAAAAATAGCACACTTTTTTTTATTTCTCAGGTTTCTCTCTATTTGTAGATTATAAGAAATCCGTGTTTTTGCAAGTGAATATATCGAATGTGTTTGTGTCTTGGGACAGTGACACCTTTTGTAATGAGGGTGTTATTTGTGAGACAGGCTGATCTGTGCTCTAGGAAGTAGAATGGAAGTCATAGTCTCAGGAGCTGTAGTCAGTATTTGGTGCAGGGGCACCAATTGGAGAAAGCTGATAATTGCTTACAGAGATTTGAATGGACAGGAAGGAGTCAGAGTTCAGCAGAGCTTGATTTCCATTTCAAATGTGCTCTTTCGGTACAGACGTAAAAGGACGGGCACAACGTTGCTGAAGATGCAACAGACAGGTTATGCTTTACATCCCTGTGTGTCTGACATTCAAAATATTAAAGACTACTAACTGTAATTTATTCATGTATATTCAGACAAAATCTAACAATGTCATGTTTTACTGTTTTTAGATGTTTAGTTTTTAAAAATGTCCCTATTGGATCACATGTTTTGCAACAACTATTGTAATTAACTTAAGATATTTTGTTTTAAATAATACTTTTGACACATTTTGCTGAAAAATAAACTGGCAATCTGGGCAGCATGGTGGCTTAGTAAGCCACCGGGTTCTACGGTTTCCTCCTACAGTTTAAAAACATGGATTGAAGGTGAAGTGAATGCTCTAAATTGCCCCATATAATTTGTGTGACTGTGTACACAGAGATAGATTGGCACCCTTTCCTAGGTGGATCTGAATATGAAATGCCTGAATTGTTTATCTCTGTGCAGATCAATAACAAGGTTAAATCCATGTTACAATATCTGGTGATTTCTTTATTCTGGTTTCAGGTCAGACATATCGGTGTTCTATACAATAGTTTATTATTACTCATTATATAAGGCAAAGTTGAAATGAGCTGTACTCTTGACTCCAATGTCATTGTGGCTGCCAATTTATGTCATTCTATAAAAAAGGAGTCATTCAAACCTTCTAAATTGCATTGATACTGCAGTTAGTACAATTTATATGAAATGAGGCTTATAATATAAATACTACAACCTTGTGATGGCTGATCCATTCTCACAATATATTGTACGATATCTCCATGGTAACAAAGTAAAGCATGGCACTTCAAGAGGTCTTCTTTTCCTGTTTCATTTTATGTGGAAATCCAACCCACTGTCCAAGAGTTTCTACTGGAAAGACAAGCATGAGAGGAGAAAGACCCTTAAAGAGATCCTTACAAACAAAGGAGGAGGTAGGAAACTGGATAGCAGATGACCCATTCACTCACAGGATGCCTTAAAGTGCACCCACCTAAGTGCAACAGAAATAGCTGAGAGCCTTTGCAGTGTTTCCACAAGGACTTAGTTTGTTTGGCTATTAAAGTGTATTTTACAGATCCAGAGTCTGAACAGAGCTTCCTCTGCTCCAGGGCATGTTGGTGTGGTTAAAGAAAATTGACTATTATAGTTTACATTTACATTCACAGCATTTAGCAGAATTGCAGTCTGAATGCATTTTACATGTGACATGCCTGAGAAATAAATGTGTACCCTTCATCCTAAAGCCAAACTGAGCACTGATGGATTTTTGCTTTCGATGCTTAATTTATTTTAATGTCGTTCAACGAAAAAAATACTTTGACTTTTTAAAATTTTTGAGGATATAGCTTTATTTACATCTGAAATGTACATCATCAGATTACTAATAACTTAACCTGAACCTTTGTTCATGTTTATTTTATCTCCTTTTTAAATAAGTGTTGCAATATCTTAAACATCCTCATTTCAATCCACTTTATATTAAACCTGTGATGCACATAATGCAAATGTCTATATTGCACTTACAGCAGTAACTCATCGTCAACTTCAATGATAAAGTCGCTCTTATTCACCATCAACAAAACTGACTAAATAGCCTGATATATTCTTTGATTGAGCTAATCTTCTTGGTACTTTAGTATCATTACTGCAGGTGATATGCATCTAAATTTTTCCATTTTGTAGGAATAAATTGTCTGGCACTCACACTGATTGGCAACTAAGCTGGCTTTGGAAATTTGGCGAATATTTCCTGAATTCTTATAGTTTTCTTTCTTTTTTTCTGCTCCCTTGCTCAATTGGTAATCATAATAACTAGCAGCCTGCAATTATAATAGGCTCGCTTGTCAAAAATACAAATCAGAGTTCAGAGCCCAAACTACTGAGTTGATTTAGCATAATTTTAAGATAGGAAATGGAGGGTCTGTGATTTATGGTTAAAAATATATTTTATTCTTTGAAAAATTATGGGGAAAAATATCTAAAACTATACCTATTTAATAAGTTTGCTTTAATTAAGTAAATGTATTATAATTCCACCTAAAATGTGGAGTAATTTATCATTTTGCATTTAAATTACTTTTTTGTGTTTTTTTAATATTAAAAAATCTACTTTTATCTGTTGTTAATTACCTCAACCAATTATGGCATTTACCATGATGGATCAGTTTTTCTGATGTTTTCGTTTCCATTTTCTTTTCATCATGTTTTGCAAGCCATACTTAAAATTCATAGCTTTCGATAACTAACAGCTCGAATTATACTTCGCAAAACACACAAGAGTATATATAACGATGCCAAAAGAGTACCAATCTTGAACTCAACTTGCAATCTTGCTTTGTCCAAATTACCACTGAAATGAGTCAGCTTCAGTTAGACTCTCAACAAGAGATGTGAGCAATTTCAGTCCAAAGTAAGCACCTTGGACCTGGCATGTTCTGAGAAATTGAAGCAGCGCTATACAAGATGAAGGAACCACCAGGCAAACAATGCCAGAACTAGTTTCAATATAGTCTTGAGCCTGAAAACAGAGAAAAAGTTTAAATTAAGGGAGCAATTGAAGCAGTAATGTCTAAAAGAAAGTGAAAGAGAAAACTTATATAATATATATATATATATATATATATATATATATATATATATATATATATATATATATATATATATATAGGTGATGTGAACGTTAAAACTTAAAATATAAGTATTTAAAATGGACAGAACATCTCACCTTTGTCAGGGTTATATATTGTTTTCATTATTGATTCTCACATTGTTAGGGTTGCTTCAAACATGGTTCATCCACAAAAAAAACATTTGTAAGGTCAGACAATGATGGTGGATGGCCAGGCCTGGCTTGCAATTTTTGTTGTAGTGTATATTAATGTTTTCAGTGGGGTTGATGTCAGCACTTTGTGTATACAATTGCAGTTTTTCAGAAGAAATACTCTTGCTTTGGACCTTGCTTTGTGGACAGAGGTGTATTCATGCTGAAATAGAAAATGTCTTTTCCTAAATTGTTCCTACAAACTTGGATAGCGCCGCTGTGTTCGGCTGCCGTCGCGACTTCTCCTCGGGTCGTACAAGCATTTCACTGTGTATAACTATGCATGTGAAGAATAAACTTGACTTGACTTGAAGTATACAGTTATCAAAAATGCATAACTGTGTGCTTCATTTTGATCACCTATTGCTATACATGAATGTTTACCATACTGCTTGGGTAGTTTTTATTTGTTTGGTGTTTAGTTGAGCTAAGGTTTTATAAATTTGCAACCCTTCCCTTTTGTTTAAGATTTCTAGGTTTCTTTCTAGATTTTTTTTCCCACTTGTCGTGATGTACTCCCTCCTTCCTTGCCAGCATTAGTACTTTTCACCATTTGCATATCAGCCACCGCTTTACCAGACAGTGAGTGATGGACTCCAGGTGATCGTGCCTTTCAGCCTTGACCCCAACTTTGTCTGCAACTCCCAAGGTACTGTTGTTACAGTGTCAAGGTGTGTCTGTCAGATGTCAGTGGCAGCAGACAGGTGTGACCCAAAATGTCATGATTTGAATATGAGGGGTTCCACCTCAGCAAACCATATGCACCAATAAACAGTAACATGGTACAAGGACAAGAGGTTCTCATGCCTTTTCTATGGAGCCACAAGCAGGTGACTGCTTTTTTTTTCTTTGTAACAAATGATCCAGACATGAATAATCTGTTGAATTATCTCCTCTACAACAGAGTTAAACTGCTATGAAAATAAAATGTCTTAATAAAAACATTTCCGCTGCATTAGTATTATTTCAATACCTAAAAATATTAATAAAATTAAAACAAAAATAATGAAAATGCAAAAACATTGATTCTACTATTTTTGATGATGCAGTATTTGGCGTTTAAACTTTCCCAGGACTTTAAGTGTGTATAACATGTAATAGTTACTATTAAACAGTTCTGTTGTATCTACTCCAATAGTCTTGCATCCTAAAGGCAGATTTTATAGGGCACAAAGTGCTACAAATTGGACATAATACTGTTTGTTCTCTTTGTGTTTTTATTAAATAAATTGTGTTAAAAAGTATCCAGCAGTCATTAATCATCTTCCTTCAGCATGAGTCTAGCTTTTTTTTTTTTTTTTTTACAGCTAGCCAAACTTTAAGAGTTTTCTTCAGCACTCTCCAGCAGTGGTATATAATTGAGCTGCAGTGGGTATGTGTAGTAAATCAATGTATGACCTCGCTTTAATGCTGGACTCTCGCAAAGCCTTGAGGCATCTCGGACATCTTGCTCTTGCTGAGCCAAATGAACTCTGCCTTGAAGAAGCCATTTTATCACTTTACCTGAACAGGTCTAATGAGAGCGGGTCAAAACATTTGTGATGTGCTGCTGAATGAAGAAAGGGAAAGATGTAAGTGCAAATACACTTACCAGTCTCTTTATTAGATACAGCTTCTTTTTGTTACACTCATTGTCTATTTTATTAGTTCTATGTAACTTCTTGATGCACTTGGGAATTTCTGCATTTGCCGAATGTAGGTATTACAATTAAGAATGGTTCCTAGTACTGCAATGGTTTTAATATACTACATACAAAGGTGTGTTACTTTCACACTGGTACAAGTTGATTTAGACACTACAATGCTACTGGATTTTTTTAAGATTTCAGTGACCCTGCTAGGTGTTGTGCAGTATTTTCTTGGAAATAGCCTTTTATAAAAATAGCCTTTCCTAATCAGTTCCTACAAAACGAATTCGCTTGTCACAAAAGCATAGCTAGGTGGATGACTTAATATAAATTTGTCACTCAGACATATAAATAAAACACCCATTTATTAAGAGGTTTGTCAGAATAGTTTTGCTTTTACTTGTGCTATTAGTTTGCATCACAAGAAAAATATGCAGTTTTTACATTAATTTAACAAGTTGTAGAACTTGCTACAGCTCTTTCGCAGACTTGCTACTGTCTCTTCATGCAATCCTAAATACTGACTGAGTGGTGTTGAGGTCAGGACTTTGTGGGGGTGAAACCATCTGCTGCATGACTCCTCGTTCAGCTTTTTACTGAAAATGGTTGTTTTTCATTCTGTCTGTCTTTTTTTTTTTTTTTTTTAAATCCGTAGGTTTTCAACTATAACCTTTTCATAGTTATGTTAAAATATAATAAACATCACACTCATCAACGAATGATGTAGGTGTTTTGAACAATAAAGAAGCATATGCTTAGAAACTGAATTTTCTACCCATATACTTTAATTTTAAAAGCATATGTGGAATTAAAGAGGGTTTAACTAGTACTGGAACTTCTACACATGCAAACCCAACCTATCACAATACAAGGTTAATTGTGACAATCCCTCACCATAACCTCACAGTCCCAGGTGGGTCTCAGTGAAACGTGTGAGGCTGCCACCAGCCTTATAATGAGCTACATCTACCGTATCTGCTTCCTTAGCAGCATACCCCAATGCATTGTTTAAAGACATGGATAGTCTATTTATAGAGAACAAGGTGTCTCAGTTCCACCTGTGTCTTTTATCACTTCTGAAATTTGGTAATAAGGTTGTTTGGCTGGGAAGCTTAAAGAATGTCTCAAAAACAACTGAACACTATATTTTGCTCATTCGCATGTGTCACTCTTGCATTAACATTATTATGTATATCATTCTTTTATTATTATTTTATTATTTTATTTTATCATTATTTGTATTATTATCAGTGTTCAAGCTTTATTAGGGTGTGGTAGCTTAGTGGTTAGGATGTAGGTGTTTATCTATCAGTCTGAAGGTTGAGGCTTCTAAATCCATGTCTTTTGAAGGTACACTTATTGCTCCAGGGATGCTGTATTATGGTTGACCCTGTGCTCTGACTCTGCCCATCAAGTTGGGATACTTGAAAGTTACTTTGGATAAAAGCATCTGCAAAACAACATAATGTAGTATAGTGTTCTATGGTGTGTGTGTGTGTGTGTGTGTGTGTATTCTTGATGACAATCCTCAGTCATTCCTGCATTTTGTCATCTATTATGTGAAAGCAGGTTTATTCATCATTCATCCTTGAGCCCATCAATACATATCTGAAGATTAGCTTTTTAAAATTGAAAATGGCTGGGTTTCTGTCCTTTGTGACATGTAACATAAAGCAAGGATTTTTGCACATTGATAAGAGACGCAGAACCTTAGCTCATATTAAAGGCAGAATGTGTCCATGGGTTTAACTAAATTCATAAAATTATTCTTGATCCAAAACATGAACAATGAATCAATACTGTCATTTTAACCTAATCCCTTTCTACCACAAATGTCGCATATGGGCTATTACCACATTAAAACTCCAATGTGAATTGGAAATGGAATATATTTTTATAATGGAAATGGAATATATTTACTTTTGACATTTAAATCAGGAACTAATCACAGACTCTTGTTTTATCTTACTTTACGGTTTGTTTGGAAAATGGGGATGTAGCATAGACACAAACACATAAGTCGTATGGATGGATGTTCAATTGATATTGTATGTCTAAAGTACAAATTAAACAGAGAGCCCTTGAGCTCACTCAGAGATTTATTTACTTGGTCTGCTGCCATTTGCAAGGAATCATGAAAGCTGAGTTGTCAGGCAAGTGTACTCAATCATGCAGATTCATATCTACTGATAGAACATATTTCCTTTTTTTTAGATGGTATGCCAGAGGCAAATATATTCAGGCTTTCATGTCATGCCAGAGGCAAATATATTCAGCATTGTTGTCACCAACAAGAATTGTTGACAAAATTAGGCCACCTACATAACTCACCAAAAGAGCCCTGTCTGTTGTCACTGTGGAACGTAATTCGAACCATTGGTTTAAACTTCTGAACAGACACCAGTGACTGCATAGGTAACTTTCCTCAAAAAATACTTTGGGATTTTTTTTTCCTTTACTAAAGTGATTCTTAGCAGAATATCAGTAATCAGAACTCATCTGAAGCCATCACTTCAACAGCTACATCAAGTTGGATACATCAAATTTTAACTGCTGTCTCTTTAATTGATTTCCTTGATAAATTAATTTTTCCTGTCAAAGCATTGTTTGCTGTGTGCAAAACCTTCACTTTCTAATTATGTGAGTAAGAACACTAAACAAAACTAAAACATCAAATTTAATCAGCCCATCATCACTCACAGAGAATCCCCTGGCACTACAATGAAACTGTGAGGGGAAAGGGTTTGGCTTAGTGAATGTTTGAAAAGCCTGAAGCTTTTCGGTTTGTTTCTTTCTTCGGTTGGTAGTGTTTTATATCTTATTGAGATACTTTATGCAATATTAAGGTCTGATAGATTTATTAGAGAATTTAAAAACTGGGATGTTTGGAACAGACCCCTTAAGGTACTTTATTTTTTGTCACATTGCAGCCTAAAGTCTATTCTGCTGAAGATGCTGCTTTGTCTTATCCACATTAGCTTCACAGGGCATATGTCAGGGCATCAGGATGGCATAGTGGTTAGCACGTCAACCTCTCATCACTGATAATCTATGTTTGAATTCAGATCAGGATGGAATATCCATGTTCTCCCCATGACTGCTTAGGTTTTCTGGTTTCTTCCCACATCTGAAAAACATTGATTAAAGATGTAAATGTGCTCTAAATTGCCCTAGTGTTACTGAGGGTGTGCCCCGCAATGGATTGGTTCCCTGTCCTAGGTTTATTTGTAACACTACTAATTTATATTTACAAAGGTATTTGGAGCGTTATATTACAAAAATAGCGTTCCCTAAACTGTTCCCACAATATTTTAAACGAACAATTGTCCAAAATGCATGACTAGGTACTTGATTTTATGTGTGGCAATGGGATTAAGTAATACTCATACTTTTGCCAATATAGTATATAATATCTGAAACCAGATGATTAACGTTACTCCAATTTTCTGCTTTCATATTTTAATAAAGTTGTTATGTTTTTGTGTGTGTGCACGCACATTGTGTTGTGGGCGAGTTCAGAGCTGAGCAGGTTGATTGAACAGAGGCATAATAAAGGGAAACAGTGAGAAATGGGTTTTGGGGTAGAAGAGTCACCCTCCATCTTCATCTCTCTGACACACAAACCCACTGTATGTAACAGCATAGTACTCATTCACAATGGGATAAATACATTTGTTTATATTGCTTTTGCATATGTTGCCTTGTCTCCTCGCCTCACAGCATCAGTAATAAAATGTACTTTACTTTATTATGTAGTCCAAATCATAGACAGTATGCACTAGAATGTTTTAACACAGTGTGACAAAATGATGTGATTCACAGCAACTCAAAGGCATCTTTACCAAAGTCATTCTCTTAAATGCTATCTAGTAAAGAGTAAAGAAAAATACCCTTACATTACTACACCTTGTTTATTACATGAGGTTGTGAGGTATATTACTTACAAATATTAGAATCATGTGTAATTATGATTGTATATGGATCTGAACAAATTTTAATAATGCATTTTTTATACTATTTTTGTAAGCTTTTTCCAAAGAGCCCTGTAAAATACAAACAGACTTTGATTACTTTTTTGTTGACACCATCTTTACACCTAGGCTAAAAAAAGACCATGTTTAATTAATTAAAAAATAATTAACATGTTTTCTTTTCATAGTATGTAACTTGTGAAATGAAATGGATAAATAAATATAAAACTAATTAAAACACTTTTACCTGACAGTAAGCTAAACTCATAAAACTGTCCAAAGTTTACATGTAATTAGTTAATGTATAAAATGCATTATACATCACAAGATAAGTGGTTTCTATAATCCTATTAAAGACTTTTTTTCTCAAATCAAATTTCATACTGACACTACTTACTAGACCATCATACAT
This sequence comes from Corydoras sp. C115, assembly GCA_019802505.1. Taxonomy (NCBI): domain Eukaryota; kingdom Metazoa; phylum Chordata; class Actinopteri; order Siluriformes; family Callichthyidae; genus Corydoras; species Corydoras sp. C115. The sequence continues at coordinate 4,552,343 of JAFMOC010000031.1, read as the reverse complement.
GCATATATACTTACATTGTCATTTAGCACATGCTTTTATCAAAAGTGATATAAAAAGGAGAGAACAACACAAGTCAGGAGTTAAGAAGAAACCAATTAAACTGTAATGTTATTAAATCTGATCATTATTCAATTTGTCTTCAATGTCTAGATTTACCAAACCCCTTTGCTTATTATTTTTTTGTTTTATAAAAAGTCCTTCTGAAAGACATTAATGGATTAATAGAGTAAATTGCTTCTAAATTCATAAACATGTTCAATTATTAATTAATTTAACCTTGTTGTGCTGTTTAAATAATTTTAAAATGATAATATAAATGTGTATCTGTAGTTTTCTCAGTTTTTATGGTTGTTTTTATGTATCTTAAAGAAAATAATAGAATTTGGGATGGCAGAAGCCCGTCTAGGTGCGATTAGACTGAACTACCCTAAGCTGTCTTAAGGTGGTCTTCCCTGAAGCTCAATTTTTTTATCGACATGTTCCAGCCCTGACTGTCCTAGTTCAGATTTTTTTTTTTTTCAGTCTATTTCAATCTACCAGTCTCCTGACATGAGGAAGCCATAAAAACACTCTCTCCCATCACAGCCCTCTGCACTCACATGAGAGCTGTATTTTGTGCATGGGGAGCAGTGAGTGGTGGATTGATTCTTACCACCAGCAATGCCGTAACCTAGCTTTGTAGTGTGCAGTGTGATGTTCATGTCCGATCTACACGTGTGTCTATTTCTCTCTTTTTTTTTTCTTTTTTTTTTTTCCTCTTAGACATATATCCTTTGCTCAGATTATATTAAGTAATGGCTAACCATACTTAATAATAAAACCATACTTTTAATTAATTTATTTATTTTTTCAATTTTTCTTACCGTAAAGATGGACTTTACAATTACGGACTGTAGTCCGTCTGTTTGTGGACTATAGTACATAATGTGTTATTACCCTTAACCCTGTTTTCTGACTGTTTTTTGACTGGTACTATATTACATATAAGAATTATTATTTATTTTATTTTTTTTTTACATTAAATAATGAATTAATTATGGCTGGGCATTTTATTTTAAATATCAGTCAGTCAATTCAATAAAGCTGTACATACATGAATTACATGAACGATGCATGAATTTTGATATGGTTTGTAAATTTTATATTTATGTCCTTGAGAAATACATATGCTGCTGTTTATAACAACAGCAGCATGCAGAGTGCATTATTGCTTTATGCAGTTGCAGGTAAGGCTTTATAAGCCAACCTTTATTGTGCAATTAATCTCTTTAATCTACATAATCTCTTTTCTGCATTTGGCATTGTATGTACTTGCACATAAGCCATATTAAGCATTCCCTCCTTTGACTATTGTGCATAAGTTATTTTGGTCTGATTTATTACAATATGATAAGCCTTTGTTGTTTATTCAATATTGCACCTAGTTCCCAGAAATATCCTACGGCAAAACAACTCAGAAGCATGTTTTAAATAATAAGTAATTTACTTAAGTCTTATTATTTTAAGCTTTATTGCTTATTTAGTATTGCACATACTGTGCTTTAACCCTCTTGCATTATTTTGTTGTATAAATTAACCATTAATCCTACAGTGCAATCAATATTACATATATAAATTAGATATTTACACTTTCAATTGTATATATTGCATATAACTATACTGCACAATAATATAATTTTTCTTGGACACAGCAGTGTTTCAGATATGAATTTATTTTGTACTGGTAGTCTCCTCCACAAATACTAGCACCCTAGGTAGGAGTGGGCTAGAGAGGCATTCATTTTACTTCAGCTTTTTATTTTTCATTCAAAAATTAATAGCAATTAGACTTGCCCTCCACTCGAAGTAGAATGACTGATTGTAATTAAACCTATAATTTGTATCAAATCTACGCAGGCCACAATTATAAATGTGCCTTCATACCTTGCACGGGCTCCCATTGCAAATATAATGGCTCAATGTCTTTCAATTTTTAATTAAAACTATTGAAAGCAATTGTGAAATAATAAAAAAGAAGTACTTTCTAATAATTCCTGGGTTTTTTCAACTTGTTTAATGTTTGTAGTTTTGTTGATTGTATTAATAATTTATGAATAAAATTATTGGTACATCCTTATTGTGCACATATTTGTGAATTGGATAGAAACACTAATTTACACTTCATTTATTGAGTAAAAGAAAATCCAGTGTATATACTGTACATATGTTAAAAAAATTTACTTTTGGAGTTTATTGTAAACATTTTCATTGTTCTCATCACTTAAGGTTCATGCCTTCAGTAGCTCTATATAAATAATATTTGCGATGTGACCTGTATAATTTTACCTGTGATCTATATATCAGCGCATTCTTCTCTAAACAACAATCCAGTGTTTGTGGTGCTGTCTAGTTCTGAAAGAAAGACTTATTTAAATGGGTTGACCTCTATTATTTGTTTAGCTGGAGCACAAAAGGCTCCAGCTAAAGGAGTTAGATAAAATACGACATCCTGCAGTCCAATTTCAAGTAATGACAGTAAAAAATATCTATATTTCGTACAGTACATATGGCACATTAACATTTTAATTCCCAGTAACTGAATAAATTAGCAGAATAGCAACCACACCGACAGTAATAGAGTTAAAACCTCAGTACACCCATGATAATTTGCTTTGCCATCCAGATTTAATAGTTTTATTACAGGAAATGAGTATTAGAATGCTTCCTCTGAAAATGTAATCAAGTGTGAATGGTTGTTAAACTGTACAACTTTCAGACCAAGCTCTGCTCCATCTTGATGTAATCAGTCTTCAGTAATGACACTGTGCTCCCAAAAAAACATTTGATTCATCTAGAGTAGATGACTGATACGGTGTCAAACTGCATACCGTCCACCCAGTCTATTCATCATGTTTGTCAGCCGTGTCAGCGCCATACATAACAGCGGGAGAGACAGAAAATCACCTTGAAAGATTCATCATCCTCATTCTACAGTAACACCGTAGTTAAAGCAGTATTTAAGTTGTCTGTGCTTACTTACTTACTGCCACAAATCATGTTAAGTTGGGCACACCTAATATATTATCAAAGTTTCAAAGATCAACAGTAAGGCACAGCACTTTAGGGAGCTTATAAGCATTCCAATACTTATAATGGAGCTGTGTGTGTGAGAGATAATATATGAATGTATATACAGTACCAGTCAAAAGTTTGGATACACCTCCTCTTGCTCCATTGTCTATTTTCTCCACTTATCACGTAGATAAACATAGGTTCACATAGGTGAATCTGATAAATTTGCAATAAGTGGAGAAAAAAAATTGTGTCTAGATTTTTGACTAGTATACTACTGTATACTACCAGACAAAAAAATGTTAAATACATAAAAATCCATGTAGGTGAAAAATTTGCGCTCAACCAAATGTATGTACTGTATAATTTCACGTTATGGCTTTACTATTGCTATTAACACAGCATATATTTTTTTTCTTTTAATATCATTATATTATGGATCAGCATCAGAGCACAGGGTGAGTCATAAAACAGTAGCTCTAAAGCATTGCTCACATTAACAGTTTAGTGAACCTGGAGTTAAATTTTCACCCAAATGTGAATATCATCATAAAATACCATAGTGCTTAATAAACTATGAAAAGGCACTGCTTTAAAATCTGCTTTAACCAGTTACATAGACAATATAATTCAATTAAAACACGAATGTACTCTTATTTGTGTTATAGACAACTATTGGACTTGTCTTTCAAAATGACGAGCATTACTGCCTCCAACGTTTGGATCTGTGGTTTTGTTTTTGGAACGTACTTAAAAATAATCCACATGCAGTATGCCAGTGATTCGCAACTTCAGTACCGAGAGCAGTTACATGCCTCTAGTTATGGATTAAAAAAATAACATTCTGTTAAATAAAAAGAAAATTAAGCATCTGCTCACCTGTCCTTTGGATGGTACATTCAAATTTAGTATTTAGTCATGTACTGGCTAAAAAGCTGCAAAATATTTCATAACAGCTCCAAGCTTCAACTATACCCTGTGAAACTGACGTGCACACATTTTGCCTTTTGGCTGTGGTAGCTGTCCAATGTGCTGATTCACACCACATTCAGCACCACAGGAGCTGTTCCATGCTACTGAGTGCTACATGGTATTTTAAAAACTTCAGGGAAGTTCATTTTATAAAATCTTGTCAAAGTAAATGTGTGTTCTCACAGTACTTACAGTAAAGTTTGTAGCAAGTAGTATTTACAGTTGTACTCTATTTTGATAATAAAGAAATGTATGTATTGTATTTTAAATGTATGTATTTGATGGTAAATTGTAACTTTAAACCGAGATTTGAACCCCCAACCTTCCTCCCCACACTCCTGAGCTACCACATAGCCTCTAAATGACATTTTAACAGAAGTCTAATGACTTTACATTTAACACCAAGTTTCATGACATGTCTTTCTTAGCAACTGGTAAAATAAGAGAGAAAGTTTGTAACTGAAAAAGACACTAAAATTGAGTCACTTGTTGAGCTCATAGCAACAGGCAGAGAAGAAATAGTTTGAAACACCTAGCCTTGGCAAGCGGAGCTCTTACAAATAGTGAGTTCTGCTGAGGAGGGGGTTTAGTTTTTCAGACGGTAAGCCAACAGGAATTGTTTCCTGAAGCCAAGCAGAGCGTAGACAAAGAAAAAAAAAAAGAAAACAACAAGGAGAACAAAAAATTTGTTACTAGTTGAATTCACATTGTAAATTTCCTCAGGTGTCACTGAATAACAGCTAGTAAATGTTTAATTAGGCACCTAGCCAAATTTTTAATTGGAAAAGATATATACACACATTGTCAGTGTACTGCAACAAGAAGTAACATTAAACTAAGCAAAGGTAAACCTTACATGGCCAGGCAATACAATCAGCATTAAAGTATTTATTAAAATAACACATAGAGGATCACAATTTACCAAATAATAGGCATGCCAAATCAAAACTAAATAAGCTGTACAAACAGAGTAAGTCTCCTCTTATTATCTTTCGCTTAATCCTATACTAGGGACTAAGATATGGTCTAAGATAATTAATAGCATATAAACCTCTACTTTAAAAAAGTTGTGTAGGGTAACTCATAACAAAATTAAACAGACATTTGCTCCCAAAGATCATACAGCATACTCAAATCTGTTTTAATCGGAGTCCAATAGTACACATCAGAACATGACACACTGCACAAATCAGAGCATCTGCAACTCGCATACTTTGGCAGTAATCTAGAACACATAAAATCTTAGGTTTTAGCCTCGACTACAAGACTGTGAGAGTAAGCAAATGTAAGTAAGCTTTGCTAGGGTTTTCTCTAAGGCAGAGGATTCATAGATGGACACACTAATAAATCTTCTGGACAAAAAGGTTTCAGAAAATTAATTCTCAAACACCACAACAGACCAAGTGGTCTAAACATGAGGAGAGTTATAAAAAGCTGGAGCAAACACTAAATAAAACCAGACAAGAATCTTTCAGTATTTTTCTTTTCGTTGGAAAAACTTTTTTAAAAAGTAAAAGAAAAACAGCTTCTTAATACTGCAGGGTACACATAGTTCCGACTGTATAAAAGATTTTTACCTTTGTCTATGCTAATGTAGAGAATTAGGACATGCTTGGACACTCTGTTGACATGTGCTTAGGCGTTCATACCATTGTTAACAGGGCGGCATGGTAGCTTAGTTGTTAGCGTGTTCGCTTCTCAGTACTGGGGATCAGGTTCAAATCCCGATTAAGATGATGTTTTCACTCTGTCCCTGTGTCTGTGTGGATTTTCTCCCACAGTCCAAAGACAAGGATTTGAAGTAAATCCGAGATCGGGATTCAAACCTGGGTCCTTAGCACTGAAAGGCGAACCCGCCAACCTCTACGCCCTAAGAAGTGCTCATTATTTAACCATCTACTACATTTATAAGAAACATCCTAGCCCATTATAAGGTATCACTCATTTTTATTGTCTTAGCGGTTTTGGTCTGTTTTGTTTATCCTGGTGAAAAGACATTCATATGACTTTATATTAACACAAACAATACAGAGTTGGACTGCTGTATATTTCCCCACTGTTGTGCTTGTTGCTCTGCTGCTCTTTTAAAATGTAATGGACATAAGAATTGATACTACAATGGAATTAAACACAGCGATTCTTTCTTTGTTTCTTTTTTGCACTGTTCATAATGTGATGGAGTGTGTTTATGACTAGATTTTTAGATCTCCATCTTTAAAAGAAGTGTTCCCATGTTTAGGTCCCAAGAAAGATTTATTCAAAATAAGCAAAGGCATTTTCTTTCAGTCTTTAGATACTCTTACGTAGGCCTTGGGGGAAAAGGGATCGGACTGATTGTTGGCACATTTGTGGAGTGTAAAGAACAGGATAAATCCTGTTATAGGAAATCTCCATAACGTCTGGGCTAACGACCAAGCCTGTGGCAGGCGTCACCATGCTCAAGGTTACTATCGACTGCTTACTGTACTCACACAACTTAAGGAAAAAGTTTAACCAAGAGAACGTGTAGGCTTTGCTAATAACTGTTGTATGGACTTTTTTACCAAGTTTACTTCTTACACTCTGGTTGATAATGATTGTATTCCACTCCAGATGCCTAAATGTGGGCAGCACTCAGATAATGCTTCAGGCTTTGAACAAGCTGATAGGAGTGCAATCTTACTCTCACACCATCATTCATTTAAAAAAAAGAAAGACTTCCATATGAGGAAAGTCCATTAGATTTTTTTTTTAACTATAATTTGATGATTGTCCTTAATGTTGCCAGATCCAAACCAAGATCTTTAAACCAGAATAACTAAAAGCATTGAAAATAGGACAGGTGTAATGAATGTTTCTTAATTGTAAGGAATTACTAAGGCACTTTTCCTGCCATTAATGGAAATTGTGTAAAGTTGCTGCGTAGACTCAAAGACCATGCTTGGCAGCAGGTGTCATGTTTAAAGAATGTCAGGCTTTGTGCTAGGTCTAAGACACCAGCTATAATAGCACATCTCACATATTACAAGTAATAATTTGCTCTTCAGTATATTCCTGGAGAAAACTACATTTTACAAAGCTAGACTTTATAGTGAATAGACAGTCAAAGAGAAACACTCATTTAAAAAAGAGGATTTTGACGTTGAAGTGACTAAGTCACAGTTGGTAAAAAAGAAGCTCAGTAAGAGTGATGGAAATGATACTTGAAAGAATAGAGGCTAAATATCTACAGTCACCAAAGTAAGTAGCTACTAAAATGAATGAGTACCTCTGGGATGCCACAAAAAATGGATGTTGTGGATTTCAAAAAGCTGGAATTTATGGTAGCCTGGACACTTGAGCATGAGAATTAGAAATACTGTCTAGTGACAGTATTTCCATGTATCCCACAGCTTGAAGAGGTTTGTGCTTAAAATCAGAGTGGTCTCAAACCACAATGAATGGAAAACATTATTTTGGAATAGTTGCTTACATTGATTTAGACAGCATCTTATCAAATGACCTTAACAGACTTTCAAAAACCACTGGTTTAATTTTTAATTGTATCCTATTATCAGGTTCATTGATTATATATAGAGCTTTTTACTATAGAATATTGTCTTAAAGCAGCATTACCGTGTTCAGAGCCTATACAACAAAGAGCAACCTGAAGAAAAAAAATTAGTTTTAAACATCTTTTATTCCAAATTGTAAAGTTGTTTTATTTATTCATTTATTTATGTAGTGCTTTTTACAATAGTACATTGTTTTAAAGCAGCTTTGCAGTGTTCTAAGCAAGCTGGAGTGACAGTGGCAGTAAAAAAATCTCCCTGGTGTTAGAATTTTTTTAAGGAATAAACCTTGTAAGGACCAAGACTTTAGGAGAACCCATCCACCTTAAGCGGTTGAGCGCATAACAGGACACCAATTTCTAAATGTATATTTATAAAACAAACTTAACTTTGTCTTTTTAGAGGGCTAGGTAGGTCAGTGGTTAGGGTGTTGGGCTATCAATCAGAAGGTTGGGGGTTCAAATCCCAGGTCCACTAAAGTTACCAATGTGGGTCCTTGAGCAAGACCCTTAACTCATTGCTCCAGGGATGTTGTGATTAACCCTGTGCTCAGCTTGGAAGTCGCTTTGGATAAAAGCGTCCAATAAATGACCTAATGTAATGTAATGTCTTTTGTTTTACTGTCTGTCTGCCCAACAAGCATCCCTAGAGGAAGTGTTAATTAAAGTAAAGTCATGACTGAACATTGCAGTCATTCCAAAATGACTTTACACCTGAGTGAAATTTCCTCCACCTTACCCACCTTGACTTTCTGACCTCTCGTTGTCCCCACTCAAGAGTCCTTTTTGAATTTCAACAAAAGCCATTAGTGATCAAAGCTCACTCATAAAGCATCACCACTCTAACTGTGAATGGTTGCAAATGAAAAATTATGCAAACCAAGCAAAGCATAGACCTCCCTGAGGCAACCTGAGGGAAACATAACAGGCTTGATTTACATTTTCATGTAATTTCCTATTGGCTTGTATCACAACTAACAAAATCAATATTTCTAACTTCATTTTCAATATATTAAGAAGATGGAGGAGCAAAAACTATTGATTGGCCATGCAGTCTCTACTATAAATGGTTCAGCTTATATGAAAGGAATGAAATAGGGTTTTTTTTTTTGTTTTTTTTTTTACAAAGCAATTTAAAAACTGTAACAAAACCTGTGCAGGGAGAAACCTCTTATGAGTAAAGACCAGATTGGGATTATAACATGAGGAATAATTTCCTGCAGATATAAAGCAGTATGGATTTTTATGTAACTAGATAAGGGGAAAACATGGCACTTGTGGAATGGTCCAGGTAGAAACCTAAATGATTGATGCACGTAGCGGAACTCTCATGGTGCGTGGATATTGTGTCGGCCTTAATCTTTGGAACATTTAATTGATGGGAAAGGACATGTTTACTTCAGAACAAAAAACAAAACATGAATGAGCTGTTTTACGTTCCCCCAAATAAATTAAGTGCTTTTCATCATCCAAAATCATTTCAAGTTTCTGTGAAATTTATGCTGTTTATTTAAATATTCTTGCTGTGAAGCTCAGCCCCTAGTGTCATGATGTTGTCATCGTGTTTGTGCGCTGAGAGTTTTCGTTTTCATTTTTAGCTGAGGAAGTGGGAAGTGTTACTGTGCTGGCCGTGTCTCTTATGTTAGATTGATACAGACCTTTATTAGAGAAAACAAATTATGCTGCTGAAAAGTCATTCCTGCCATAATTATTGCTAGATAAATTGATGAGATCACAGTGACTTTAACCTCCCTTGTTTCCATAGCGGGATACATCATCCAGTCTTTTTTTTTTTTCTCAGTACACCGCGGGTTGACTTATTCTGTCTTATTAAAACATGACATTTAAAATCTAGAATATTCAAAAATCTGATTTCATGCTCCCACTGTGAATCATTATGTTGCCACTCAATTAAGAAAAACACAGTATAAGCAATATGTATGCATGCCAGAGCAGCTGCTTCTTTTTTACTGACCATCACCTAAATTAAACACTTAATCTTAACTTGCTTCAGGGTTAAAGCAACATGGCAACCTTGTCCTTAGCCTTTTAGCTTTCCACTGCAAAATAGTACAGACTACCTACTGCCTCAAAATGATTAAATTAATGAGACTATATACATATTTTTATTTATAAAAGTGCCGTGTGATAGATGTGTGCTTTTTCGTATTACATTTTGGAAACCAATTTCATTATGATTAATTGAGTAGATTACTTTTCTGTTGTAAAGGATTAATAGGGGTGACAAAATGTTTAAAAATGTAACCTATATTATTCGTCTTATATCATCGTAATTAAAATAGGACATTGTAAAAACTGAAATGGAACCAAAGTTCGACCTTCACTTTATAATTATTCTCTTGATTCATTAATTTTTGAAACCTCTTAATATTGGTATTTGGGAGTATTGAAGCCTAGGTGGAGACACCCCAGGATCTATCCTTGCTCAAGGACCCAAGGAGCGTACATTTAAATTTACATTTAGTCATTTAGCAGACGCTCTTATCCAAAGCGACTTTCCAATAGGAACACGTCAGAAGCCATGGAGAAAACCAACTATACTGTAAATTCATCAAACCTGATTGTTATTTGATGCTGCGGCCCCCCCCCCCTTTTTTTTTTTTTGAGCTTTGAGGGACTTGAGATTTGAACCCAAGATTAGCAAGATTATTTAAGGGTTCTCTAACCTTTTTAATAGTGCAGACAATATGGGCTTATTTAAGCACCGACTCCACAGCGATGAATAAAAACCCAGAAAGAGGAAAAACAAGGCTGGGTAAGGTGTAGTATTTGAAGTTTTTGTAAAACAAGCTCTAAACCGCACTTTGTATAAACTGCTGAGACACTGTAGGAGGTCCAGACATTTCAGTTTCCAAATGTTAAAATAAAAACATTATCACAGAGGGTTACAGAGTTTTAAAAGTGCAAATGAGTTCTGAAAATATCAGTGGAACATATTCATAAAAAGTCGGTAGCTAGAAATATTCAGCGGATTTATTTAATATGCTTTAATACATATATTCACTTCATGTGTACGTCAATGTTTTAACTTTGTATTCAACATTTTTTGTAATCCTAGTCTGTAAGTGTAATAAAATTTTTTACAATTTTTATTTTCTAAATAATATTTTGGGTTTGTGTTTTCTGTGTGGCTTCCTCTCACAGTCCAAATATATTTTCCTGTAGGGAAGTGTTTGCATGCACGTGTGTGTGTGTGTGTGTAAGAGAAAGAGTAGAAACTTTTACATCTAAATGTATGTAACTGTCTGTAGATGACAACATCCTTGTGCCACGTTAATTTTTTTCAGGGAAAATTAATTAGATCACAGTAACACATTACCTTCAATAGGGCAAACAGACATAGACACATTCTCTAGTCCACAAATTCCCCTCTAGAGAGAGTAATATCTTTGAGAGCCTTTGCTCTCTGTGGCCCACATCTTTGAGGCACATATCCATGTGAACTGGTTATTTATCTTCCTCTTATATCTCTGCATATCAGGCTTTTATATGTCCTCCATGCATTTGTCTGGCACTGCTTTTCCAGAGTTTATACACATGAGCGAAGCTAGCTGACTGTGCTGCTTTGACCAGAAGATGTTATATCATACAGGACCTTTATAAAAATACCTTGATATCAATCTAACATGCAGTAAAGCCTATCACATTTCTTATCTGAGGTACTGAGGGATATGATAAATTATTGCAAATAAAGCAAATAGGACCCCTGGGACCTCTGAGTTATTTTTTTGTTTTTTGGAAAATTATCTTATATTTTTATGTTTGCCTCCTTGTCTTTTGGGATAAATTAACCCATGTAGAGATTTTTAATTAGTCACAACAATACTTTCATAAAATCACTCAAATTGGGTACAATTGGATTGTGCTTGAGATTTCCTAATTAGAGACTATAAAAAGTATAGCCAAATCTTGACACTGTAGTTTTATACAGTATGTGTGACACAAATGTGTTACCCTCCACAGCATTATAAGTGCGATTCAAATGCTGGTTTTAGAATAAGCCTTTAAATCTACCTTTAGAGCAATTTTCTTAAAAAAAAAAAAAACTGTTCATTAAACTGCACAGCATTCGATGTATAGTTTAAACAGTGGTGGGCCATCAGGACCTTCAAAACATGTAACCAGTCACAATTCAGCATCAATTTTTCCCAAAATCAAATAATCTGCCCACAAGTTAACTATCTGTGATGCAAAGGCTTTTTATACTACAATTTTGCCCAATAAGAGTTTTTATAGTTATAAAAGTTATTGACGGGTGGATTGATTCAAACCCTGTACTGTATGTTAATTAAAAGCCAATGTAACATTGCAGGGATTCCCTGGGTTTTAATCTAATGAGCACTGCACTTCAAAGTCGATTGTTAAAATAGACTCTCAGTATGACCATAATCACTGGGAGACCAAGTGTAGATGTGGAGTGCCTCAGTCTGTGAAGCCAGTTTAGACTGAGCGCAGTCATGTGGCTGGTGCAGACTGTGCATCTGAGTCTGTGGAGAACCCTACTGAATATCAGCTCTTAATTCATCTAAGTAAAACAGCTGCAAAAATGCTGAGTGAAAAAAGAGGAAAAACTCAATTAAGAGCCAGCTGTGCTGTGTCCCTAATATCTTCCTCTTGCTAACTTCCTGACTCACTACTTGCTTTCCTTCTTTCTGTTTGTCCTCTCTCTTTCTTTACCTCTCTCTCTTATCCTGACTCCATACCCTCCTGCTGGCTCCCAATCTCTGCTACCCCTTACTGCGAAAGACATCCTCCCATAACCACAGAACATAACTACCTTTCCACAACAGTCACACACATGGCTATGTACTCCCTTGGGCAACCTGATCTGATCTCATGAAAAATGCATACGAATTCAAATAGGCAGGGACGATGTGTCTAGATTTCATTACATTTCATTTAAATGTTGTAGTAAGAAAAGGTACATGTACTATTCCTACCTAGCACTAATCCTAATGTCAATGGTCATTTGGAGGTTTTATATTAATGCGTGATGAAAATTGGTAAAAATGTATTATCATATTGTCATTAATATAATTCACATATAATATTTACATTCATGCATTCATTACCATCTTACAAGAATATATATCATGTCTGGATGTTCAGTACTAATCAAAAGTTTGGACAAACCTGTCATGCTCCATTTATTGTCCCTTTAATTAGTTCCACTTATAGATGGACTTCGTAGTTCTGCAATTCCAGACTGTAGTCCATCTGTTTGTGGACTACAGTACATACCATGTTCGTCATCTTTACTCCGTTCTCTAATTTGTAGGACTCCAATAGTACCACCACAGAGCAGGTATTATTTGGTTGGTGCATTATTCCTATCCCAGCAGTGTCACTGAGGTGTTTAAATGAACCTACAGCAGCACTGCTGCACTAGAACTGACAATAAACAATCCAGGGACCCAAATGATACCTGTTCTGTGATGTTTTTGTATTATGTATTTTGTTAAAAATTTTACTTTTAAACAAATTACTCTAATCTCTCTCAAACACCAAGAGAAATGCATTGTATCTATTGTACTTATTTAATACACTCTTTCCTTTATTTAATATTGCACTTTTCTATTATTAAAATAAACGAATGCTTTTGCAAGATTTAAAACCTAAAATAGTGTAAAGGTAAATGTGTTTTCACTTTGCTGGCCGTGTCCCAACTGGCAAATAATAAAAGATGTGTCCTATTTAAAAAAATTAGCCAACTAGGGCCTTTGAGGCTTTTTTTTAAACTACAGTCAGATGTACTTATCCTCTTAAGCAGTTTTGCATATTGGGTCACCCATTTCTTTTCCCGTCCTGGCCAGAACCATTTTCCCCCTCAGTTGTGTTTAATATTATATAATTTTTGGCTTCGTATCACAAAAAAAATCTTGCTACACTGGTATAAATAAGTATCTTAAATAATGGTCACTGACAAATAGTGCAGCATTATTGAAATTATTTATAAATCAATAAATTAAAGCAATCAGTGTAGCATGAAGTGTTATTAATTTCCTGACTTATTTGAATCATTTAACTTGTCCTTAAATTTCATTTTCTTTTAATGAAAACAAAGCTGTTTGAAACTTTTAGTTGCTAATGCTGTAAAACATCACTCTAATGGGCTAAATCCAAATTAGCTGAGCTGATAGAATGTCCACAACAGAACCCCAAAATACAATAAAATCAAGTTTTGTTTCTCTCTATGCATCACACCATTTAGCCAAATAAATCTAGTCATCGCAAGAAAGTAATAGGTGAAGTTCAGGTTGAGTATTCAATTCCAGAGGTAGCAGTATTTAAGAAGCTAATCACTGAGAGTTCTTTAAATTCAGGTTCAACAGTGAGCTAATTTGCATTTTAAGATTTAATCAAGATTGATTAAATAATTAACAGCATAATACATCTTCCTCTCATCTGTTGTTAATAGGGGCTGCGATGATAGAAACAAAGGCCGTGTGCGTCTGGCGCAGTGACACCATTTATCACTAAGGCCTAGAAAATGCCAGTGAATGTGTAATCATTTAAAATCAAAATGCAGCAGATGAGCCTCCCTCCCGTTCGTTCTACCATCATAAACCGTGACACAGTCGGTGCTGATGTAATTCAACATTGAGACTCACATCCAAAAGACTGAGGCACATAGATATGATGCTTTGTGTTAACACCATGAGAATTTGGCAAACACTGCTCAGAGTGGAAACTGAGCTGATAACAGAAATTTAAACGATGTGCTTTAATTGAGCATTAAAAGAATGCTGGCAGTGAACATATATTTAGCTTCTAGCACCAACTCTCCCCCATTTTTAACTAGTTCAGTGTTAAGACTGTATATAGGAAAATAAGACCTGAAGACCTTCACAAATCGTCCTTGGCCTGTATCATGAACATGAGGCAGTTTTATTACTGCTGACGCCACTGCTGCTTCCTTAGAAGCAAGAAGCAGGGGGCAGTGAACTACTGCATCTCTGCACCACCCTGATATCCTGCTCACAATAAAAGCCACAGTATATAAAGTCTTGGAAGGAGCTGCTGCCCTTTCTATTCCATACCTGGACCGATACACCTTTTTATGTGGCCCATCTGCTTATGAGCAGACTGGTGCTCAGTCTGTCTCCTGGAGCTTCGGTAGAAATCTAATAGCAGTCAGCACAGCTGCAGGGAGAGGATCACGTTGCCCTTCTCATTAAAAGTCAGAGGAGAACCTCCAGCTCATAAATATACAGCATTTGGCACTGGAACTGGAATACGACCAAGAGGTGAAATATTGCACGACCTGCAAGTAGGCAGTGTGTAATATTTCATGCCACCTCCTAATACTGGCTTTGTATTGCTTTTGACTTTGTTTTCTAGTAGACCTCGAGTTGATATCTTTGTTGAGTCTTTGTAAATTGGTAGTAAAGACAAGGCATTTCAAATCATACACACTTATACATGAGCAGACACAGGCACATCTTGACTTCACCATGTTATATGGGAACACAGCAGTCTACTACAAAGACTTTTAATCCTTGCAGTGTGATGGGATTGTAAGCTGGTAAGCTCAGGGGATGATGGACCCAACCACATGAGAAGACTATATAAAAGGCTTAAGAAAATTCAATCACGATGAAAACAATCCTTAAATAGCTCAGGTCACATGCCACTTCTACTACAGTGTGTAAAAGTGCAAATGATACCTTAAAGATACCACCGCACCCATGTGCTACCCTTCTTTAGGGAGCACTCATCCCCATAGCAAATGGAAGAATGAAGGACACCTACTGGAACTGACTTGAGTGCAGATGACAACGACTGTGCTAAGGTGCTGGAGGGAAACCCATGCTCCTTAACCACTCCAACTGAGAGAATGGTCTGCAGGGGAAGAGTCTTATACACTGGGAGGGAATGTGCAATGAAAATGTGCATTTGCTCTCACTTTGCAGACCAGCGAGTCATATTGTGTGCCCTCCCCTCAGTGCACAGAGGTTTCAGCCACAGTCAAAAGCACCTCCATAGTGCAAGGTACGTCTCATCTGCCAGCCACGGTCAGAAATGGGGCCTTCACTATAACATGCGACATCTGCCACCCGATAGCACCACCATGCATGTGAATAGTAATTTAGGGCTAAGCACTCAGTGACGGGAGCTTAAATTTGCTCAGCACTGGATAATCAGTATGCGTTGAAGTCATCCTCATAGATTAGTTTTAGTTGTTCTTTTTTTTTTTTTTCTTTTTTTTGCGTTAATAAAGAATTCAACATTGGGAGATCAATTTGGCAAAGTTACAGAAATCTGAAGTTATATTACATTTACATTAAAAGGATGTATGATATTCGTATTTCAGCTGAGTTTAGCTGTCGAGTTGACTCGGATGGGATTCATCATGTACACAGTGCTTTCTGTTTTTTGACAGTCACAGAATGTATCTGAAAACTGGCTACAGATTGAGATCTTTTCAACTTGACTGACTGCTGACCTCAGCACTAATGAGCACCCCTGCCTTCCTAGCTTTCTCTTTCCAACTCCATACGATGTACTTATATCAACTGACTGTATGACATGAGATCTCATTGTTAGAAGGATCCAGATCATGTCAAACTTCAATCCAATCATTAAAAAAAAAGTAAAACTAAGAGAAACAGCCCAATGTTGGATGACAGGATCATGTCAAACAGAAAATTCGCCATCTATAAAAATATAAAAAGCCTTTTCTTCTTTTGTCTTTCTTGTCTCACAAGGGACTTTCTTACTTATAACAAGCTAAAAGTAATGGTCTTGGAGGGTTTTTTTTGTACAAATATGGCACATTGGTCCATAATCTGCAGAAGAACTTGTACAGTATCAGTCAAAAGTTTGGACACTGCACTTACCATATAGATAGACTCTTTAGTGTTACAGTTCCAGACTGTAGTCCATCTGTTTTCTTTATTTTATTAGTCCTCTGTTGGTTCTCTGTACTCTATTGGTCAGTACCATCACAAAAGAAGTAGAGTTTGGGTGGTGGATTGTTTATTGCCAGTTCTACAGTGACACTGATATGGTGAGGGGGTTTTAATGCAGCACAGCAAACACCTCACCTCACAATCTAGTGCAAACTCCTCAGTGACACTGTTGGGATAGGAATAATACACCAATCAAATAATACCTGCCCTGTGGAGGTACTATTGGGGTCCCAATCATTACAGAATAGAGCAAAGAGGACTAACACAGTATGTACTGTATTGTGCCTAGCTGATTGGCACTCCACCCTGGGTGTATTTTTCCAGCACCCTTGGATGAGCAGGGGAAAAGATACCCCCTTACGCTCAATGCTAGTGAAGGGTAAAGCGAAAGATAATGAAATGACAATTCCCAAATGATTCATTAATACAGTTAAAAAGTAAAAATAAAGTGTCCCAGTTTTAAACACATCTCTGCCCCAACTTTTTTTTGCGTGTTACAGATATTAGTTTCTATATTTGTTTATTTCTGACAGATAGACTTACGTTTATTCATTGAACCACTTTTTTTTTTCTTATTTTTTAATGTAGTTCCAAAAAGTGTCCCAACTTTTCTGGAAATGATTGTACATTTTATATTTGCTTCGAAATGTTGTCATCTATTACTAAATGTTTTAGTTCAGTAAACAGAGAAAAACCATTGCAATTAATTACAAAACATTTTTACATTTTTAGAATTTTATCCTGAAAAGGCAGTCACACCCTTGGCTTTTGAGTCAGCGCCCCCCCATAACTCCCTACTTATTGTCTGTAATTGCATTTCATTTCCATTATGCCTCCTCCTCACACCTATTAAAGAGTCATCATTACAGCCGCATTAGCACGCATAATTGACAGAGATGATGTTGTGAATAAAATCTTGAATGGATAATCTTTAAATTGCAAAGCAAAGATGAAAAATTCATACAAAATACACATTATTTTAGAAGTCTGCCAAATGTTTCTAGTCATTTATTGCCTAAAGATTAATTTTCTAAATTACATTTATTATTTTCAAAACACAACAACTTGAAGTGTTTATTCTTTATTTGCAGTAAACAACAAAGTTAATTGGAAAAGTTTATTTTTAGCCAGACTTATAAAGCCAACAGATTCCTTTATTAGACTGCACTTCTGTTCCTTGCTTGAGGTACAGAGAGAGACTGATAAGGTAATAATGACCATATCACATTTCTTTTTGATTTCTGCTAATGGACACTATTATTGTTATCCATAGATTCCAGCAAATGGAGCTTCATTTCCTGCTGACCCGTGGTGTTTTATTAAAATCTGGGCTTTATGTGAATATAGTCTCAGTGTAGGTCTCTTCTCCATTCTAAAAAAAGGACCTTTTTCTCAAACAACCAGTTCCTCTGTTCTCCCACTATACCACACATGTTCATTTGTACTTTTATGCAATTTGAACACTGCTATTTTGTATACTTTGAAGTTTCAGAGAGGGAGCAGCTATTTTATATGAAATCCATATATTTGGACTTTAGGAGGAAACAGGGAGAACATGGAAACTCTACCCACATTGGGATTCAAACCTGGATGTCGGTGCTGAGAGGTGAATGTTTTCATTGCCATTGTATGTACGCTGTAATATATTTTAGTTAGTGTATTTCTGAATTTTTTGCTGTATTTTTTTTCTTTATTTTATACACTACATTCCTTTTTAATCTTTGCAATATTATGGTTTTTACATTTACATTTGGTCATTTAGCCGATTCTTTAATCCAAAGCAACTTACAAAGTGAGCTTGGCCCAACTCTATCCGTAAGGCAGTCACTTTGTATTTTTAAGAAACTACCCAAGATCTGTTTAACAAACACCTGTTGTAGAAAAAAAAGCAGGATCAGATAACTATCATCCATCCATCCATCCATCCGTCCATTATCTACCGCTTTATCCTCTATTAGGGCCCATGCCCATCCAAGTGAGAACATCTGGGGCGTTGGGCAGATACACCCAGGACAGGGCGCCAATCTATCGCTGGGCACACACTCACACAAACGCACTCTATATGGGGCGATTTGGAGAATCCAGTTGACATGATTCATGGGAAGAAAACCGGAGAACCCTGACACGGGGAGAACATCCACCCAGAGAAACTCCACCCAGAGAAACTCCATCCCTAGCGCTGAGAGGCGAACGTGCTAACCACTAATCCACCGTGCCGCCCCAGATAACGATCAGGTTTAATAATTCTACAGTGTAGCTGGTTTTCTCCATAACTATTGACTTGTGGTGTTCTCATCTGTAAGTCGCTTTGGATAAAGGCGTCGGCTAAATGGAAATGTAAATTTCGTGGCCTCGGTCCGCAAAAAGTTGCGCGTCTCCACGCTGCGTAATTACGCGCTCGGTCGGCGGTGGAGTCGCGGAGCTCAGCCGAGCGCAGCCGCGGGGGGTCAGTCGCCGTGCCGCCGCTGGAAGCATCGAGTCTCCGCTGCGGTCCTCCAGCCCCACAGGCGGGCACGAACCGGACTGCACTGCGCGCTCTGCCGCCCGAGAACCGGGGTTCTCTCGTAAACGGGACCATAAAGCGCGTCTCTCTCGTTCTCTTATAGCCATCCCAACACACACACACACACACACACACACACACACACGCACACACACACGCGCGCTCTCACACTGGACCAGTCCGCCGTGCGCGCCTTTACAGTTTGCTGATTTTGGGACGAGTCGATTACAGCTGGAAGCGGCGGCAAAGAAAAAGTATCGATTTTGTCTTCGGATCGGCGTTTCTCCGCCGGAAAGAAAAGTTTCCCGAGGGAGATGAAGCAGCAGTAAAGGAGGAGAAGGAGACCACGTCCCGTTCGGGTAGGAGTTCACGCTTTTTGTGTTTTGAACCCTGTGGATCGGTGACGTTTCAGGAGCTGGCGTCGGAGGAAAATGTTTGTTGCTCCTAACAGCGTCCAGATTTCGAGTTAACATCTACACAGATATTTAGCATGCATAAGTGATGTCTTATTTTCTTACCGTCGTTGAATCTAAAACATTTTTTTTCTGAATAGGATGCGAGGATGATGGTGATGCTTACGTTTGGTGCATGCCGATGCATCTCTCTCCCCCCTCTCTCTCTCTCTCTCCCTCTCTCCCTCTTTTTCTCTCACCTGAATTACAGACGTTCATTTAAACCCTCACGTGGTTCAGTTTTGATTATACCTTCCATCAGTTAATCCAAGAATCCCCAAAGACTATAATTAATAACATCAGCCAAATCAAAGCACAGACTCCATGCACCTTGTATCACGTTCTATCAGCGTTCCACTTCCTTTAATGCATCCCTTTCCCTCTAATTGGACTCGACGTGGCTATTGAATACCACCTGATTACTTTAGTCATCAATAAAATATAGTGTTTGTCATGTAACCAGGTCTTTGCTTTCAGCAGCAATATTTCAGAGTGCATGGAGTGCAACATGTTGCATTTCTATTTGTTTGTATGAAATATGTAGCCTATGTTTTAATGTGCTTATTTAGGTGGACATTTATAGAAGGTGATGCAATCAAATTATTTTCTTCCAGCTCTTTATCAAAAGTTTAACTTCCATGAGTTTCAGCTGACAGGTGTATTTTATAGATAGACATAGAAGCCTGTCACTAACATTGTACCTAATTGGATTGATGGATGGACAGACAGGTAGATTTACTATACCGAGTCCCAAAAGGAAAATTCCTATATATATATATATATATATATATATATATATATATATATATATATATATATATATATATATATATATATATATATACTTTTGCAAATATCCAACTTTTTTTTTTTTTTGAGTAAATAATTATAAAGTATATTTACACCGCCTGTCTTTCAACTTTGCATTATAAATAAATGTGTTATTTACAAAGAATGGAATTTATTCTGGGTGGCTTCGTGGTTAGCACAGCTTCTCGGTGCTGGGGATTCAGGTTCGAATCCCAATCTGGGTGGAGTTTACATGTTCTCTCCATGACCCTTTGTGTTTTCTTTGGGTTCTGTATTTTCAAGTAACTCTCAAATTTGTTTCTTTGTTATCCGATCATGTACAGCTGACAAATCGTCTTACTGCAAAGGGAAAATGTTTAATACTTAAACACATGAGTTACTTGCACATTTTACCTTTCTTTAATACCATGTGGAAATTTTGTTGTTGATAAATTTTAAAAGGAGACGCTTGCACCACAAACCCATGGACATTTATGGGATGTTTTCATTCTAAAAAAAGAGAATTTTCATTACACAAAATAAAAAAAAAAATACTTGTAATGCAAATGGAATCTGTGAGCTGTTTACAGAAATACCTGCAGAATAGATGCAACACTGTGGGGTCACTGATTTTTAATATATTTATATATTTGTTTTCTTAAAGCAACATTTACAAAAATGCTAATCCTCTTTAGGATCATGTAATACTGGAGTCTATCCCAGCACAAAAAAAGTGGACTGTAATATGGTCAGTTAAATGGCTTAAATAGAAAGTTCAGTTATAGATGTTCTGTTTTATCTTTATCTGTAAAAAGCAGATGCTGTTATATAGTCCCTGGGCCTCTTCTACACCTGGATTTAACGAGCAATTTTGAGTGAAAGGATTCCTTACAGATCGGTTAAGACATTGGACTGTTTCCCTTTTATGCTTCTGGCAATAAGTTTTGGCTGAACGCCTGTGTTCATGAAGTTAAATGAAAAATCATACTTTACTCATAATTCTTGTGGTTGTAGCACAGAGAGGAACAGTGTACAGTGCTGCAAGTGTGTTTACAACTTTGTAAGTGTCCATAATGAGTGAGTATACTGTCCTGTGAGTGTTCATTAAGAATGAATATATAAGTGCTGAGGGGAGGTTGCTTATGATATGTGTGAGTCTTTGCACGGGTTTGTAAGGAGTGAGTGTAGTGGCTATATAACTAAGTGCTTGGGGAGGGGTCTATTATGAGTATGTTACAGTTCTGTGAGTGTTTATAATATGTGAGTGTGCAGTGAAGTGTTTATTATAAGTGCTTGTACAGTGCTGAAAGTAATACTGAATCGTTTGGCTCTTAAGTTACTTGATTAATTTTAGAGATGACTGTTTTTTGACACTTGCGTGATGCAGAACCTCATGCGCCATGACATCCATGAAGAGGTCCAGAGATTCTGGAGAACTACTGAATATTTAAAATTCTGTTGGCATAATTATTCTAAACAACTGCTGTGCTATTTCTCCATTGAAGCAACCAAACCAGTGTCCTGTTGAAAATCAACCAAGATTTACTGATTGATGTGACAGAATGAAGGATAAAAGTAAGGAAAGAACAGGATAAACACACACTGATGGAATAGGCTACAGAGATCAGCACCAGACAGAACGGGCTTCTTTAATTAGACGCAGGTCCTGATTATAAAAACCAGCTTAATATTTACTGCACATGACAGGACAGGTTAGCATGTTAACGGCAGAAACCAAGGCTTACTTCAGTAAACTAAATCAGAACAATCTCTGCTTGAATGGCACTGCTGCAGACAGTATATCTGCTGAGACTGATAATTAGCTTCTTAAGGATATTGGTGGATGAAGCCAAAGTCATGACAATATTGTGCTTACAATCGATTAAAGTGTGTGTTTTTTCTGTCCATGATTCTTTTGGGATGCCTTAATGCATCATGTACCTTATTGACATTTCAAATGACTGTCTGCATGCTGTGACATACAAAAGGGGTGGGTAGTGCACACTAGATAGCCTGATAAAGAAAGGCTGTTCCTCCCTGCTGCGCCTCACACTTTCTTTTCTGCTAAGCTTCCTGGCTTGCTATTCTTCCTCTGGCATTGTCCCCATTTTGCACAAGTTCATGTCACGCGCTTTAGTTACAACTTTTATTTCTATTGAATAAAAATGGGACTTGATACATTAAAACACTCTAATAGAGTTACAGTACGTCTTACAGTACGTCTTCTCAGGAAACACACACACACACACAAGCACACATACTGTGAGAGACTTGATTCTGCAGATAAGCACCACAATCCTATAGACACCAACCAAATCTTGTTATTGGCCCCCTTTGTTTTAGTGTGTATTTGGGTGTTTAAACTGTCCGATTTGCCATCGTTGGACTCTATAGCCTGGATAACTGACATAATCACACACATGGACAGTCTCAGCAGCCCAAATAACAGAAGAGCTTTAGTGTCGAACAGCCATGCATGTTGCACACAATCCTTCAGCCTGGCTTAGTTGGAGCTTCATGTTCCAAACGGCCTGGCACTGCACACTCACCCTGTTTGACTACGTGTATGTGTCTGTCACAAAACCCAATAAGCTCCATCACAGACAGCATCATCGGCAGCTCTGGGTTACTAACAACAGCGGACTTGGACTTCTACTAAACTAGGGGATGTTCTCATTAGAAGATCTTGCAACAGCTTTAATGACACGATTTTGGTTATATGTAAAATCACTGGTTGCCACAGTGATTTAAAATTTGCAGCAATTTGTTTTCTGTTTAAAAGGCACAATGTAAAACAGGTTCTTAATTACTCCCTAATTACTAAATTCCAGTTTTGATGAGGAGCTTGAGAAATTACCATTATTATTCTCTGTATACATTTTAGTGGCTATACTGAATTGCCCCTATATAGTTTGTGTGTGAGTGTGTGTGCCAGGAATGTATTGTCCAGGGTGTTCTCCCCTGGATAAGCACGAGAACCCCCCAAAACCCTTGTAGAGGATTAAGCAGATGATAATGAGATGAGGTAATAAGATGCTGTGGGTTTGTTTAAGTGAGTGTCTGCCAAGCACCTGAAATGTTCTCCCCTTTTCTACTTCAGTAAATCTTTAGGAACCTGAAACGTGACACTATTAGATGGATGATTAGAATGTTGACATTATCTGCTTTATATTATGCTTTATATATTTATATATTATGCCTTAGTCCACACTCTATGGTTTAGTATAGTTTAGTTTTATGACTCATACATTCATCCAAATCAGATTGAGCCTCGTGAATGCGGTCTTCAGTTAATACTACCAACAGTGAATGTGAACACAAGTGTGGGGAAATGATCACTTTCACAAAAGCTTCAATGTGAAAGCTAAAAAGGTTTCTGTCATGAAAACCAACTGCAGCTTTTCTTGTGCATATGTGTAATAAATTCAAAAGGTTGTTGCTTTTATTTACAAAAAGAGGATCATGTCAGCCAGGGCTGAATGAGAAATAGAAAACCAGGAGTGGAGCAGGAGCAGAGTCAATACTGAACAGCTTGAGTGGATGGTAAGTAGAGAGTGAAGCATATAAAAAAATCTGGGTGACAGCAGCGTGTTTTCAGAATGTATTGGAAGGAGAAAACATCACTGCTGCTTCACTCCACTTAGACTATGATCCAGTGAGTTGTTACTTATTTGTCTTTAAGGTTTCATTGCCTTATCTCATTATCTGGGTTCCCCATCCCCATCCAGGGAAGAGCGTTTAAGTGCTGGGCAAATACACTCAGGACAGTGTGCCAATTTATTAGCTGGGCACACACTCACTCAAACTATATTGGAGCAATTTAGATAGGGCCAGATAAGAGCAGCCAATTTACCATGATATCATGTTTTTGAATTTGGAGAAAACCCACATGGACATGGGGAGAACTTGCAAACTCCGCCTTGTTTAGGATTCAAACCTGGATCCCCAGAGCTGATAGACGGACATGTTAAACTATATGCCACTGTACCTCCCTTTAATTTGTATTTGAATAAACATTTATTTGGTTGACTTGTTCAGTACTTTACAATGTACTCAAAATAAATATGCTCAAAATAAAAAGCCAACACGGAAAAGACCTGTTATTTTAAAGATTGAGATATAGTAGTGAATGGTAGCATGGTCAGTGATGTTTGGCATGGACACATTATAGTGTTAATCTCAGCAGCTGTTGCTCTGCTTGGCAAGATTTACACCACCATAAATGCAGAACAAAATGAAATGGATTCTGTTTAATTGAACTATATATCTCACCTGATAAAAATCCTTCATTATGCTGATAAAAAAATTGTCATATATATATATATATATATATATATATATATATATATATATATATATATATATATATATATATATATATATATATATATATATATATATTTTTTTTTTTTTTTTTTTTTTTTTTTTTTTTTTTTTTTATTTATTACTGGTCAGTTCTGTGACCCTGGTGGATGTAGTTTTGGCTCAAGCTGCCAGCTCCAATGCATCACCTATCACCTCCCCTCACATGCCCAATGTGACAGGTCACGGAATGTTTTAAGTGTGTGTGTTTGTGTGTGCGTGCACATGCGTGAATTTTGGTGGGTGAGCAAAAACAACTCAAAAAAAAAAAAAAAAATTGCATGATTGTGCCAACTGAGCCTTCTGCTGATTAGAAGATTATAATCTTGACTACATGTGGGTGTTGGACACAATCCTAAATAAGTGTGATGCCACAAAGTCCCACAGACAGCTGCTCTATACGAACATCTAAACACCATGATTTTCATGTTTGCTTGTAACACAGTAGAACATTTTTACTTTTGGGAACATTTAGAACTAAAATAGTTTTAAAATAAAATTTTATTCTAATAGTTTTTAATTTTATTTTAAGAGTTCTGTTGCCTCATGATACACGGGTACATTTATGGTCCTATATCAGTGAAGTTTGTATGTTCTCCTGGTTCTTGTGTTTTTTTTTTTTTTTGTTTTTTTTTTCCCCTAACCAAACAGTACAAACTGAATAAGTAATTAAATGCTATTACTGTGGTAATGAGAGATTAATGAATGGGTTTGAAGGCAATAGCTGAAACATTCTTTATAGTATTTCATTAATATCTAAAATCCTGCATTGTATTAAAATAAGCTGTAAGCAATTTATTGGACATTTTCAAACTGGCTTAATGTGCCGGCTACTGTGAAGGCAACTCCCACACATCTTAATGTGCCCTTGATTTTAATTAAGAGGTCACAGTGTCAAATGCAAAGCCTGGATAACATAGCCGTAAGCACAAAGTAATCTCTGTCCACTCTACCTGGACTGCTTTCCCTACTTTCTCTGCATTAAGTACCTCATTAAATACCTTAAAACTGCATCAGGCGCTCACCTGGCCTGCCTTTTAGAGCTGAAACAGACTGCCTGTGTGATGGAATAGAGAGCTGCATTCCACAAGGGAGCACTTGGTTTAAATAGGGTTTCACACTGATTGGAGGAGCCAAGCCATTGCGCTGACCTTTCAGAACAGGGCTCTGTGTGTGTGTGTGTGTGTGTGTGTTTAAAAGCAGAAGGGAGGGATTTCCTGATTGATTGAGTATTATTGCAGTGAGAAAGTGGATGCCAGCAACATCTAAAGTGGTCCATAGACTGTTTTCACCCTGCATTACTGAACGAGCAGCTTCCAGGCTTTTGTCACCTGGTTTCCCCACTTTTCCCTTACCTGATGTCCATGGCATTATTCTGTAAGGCGCTCCAAAAACTAATTGCACAAATAAAATGAACTACAGACTGCTGTTTAAACTTGACATGGAAATGAAAAAAGAATAAAATGAATGGTTATGTTTTTTATTTATTTATTTATTAAATATGAAAAACAGAAATAAGACTTTTGTGTTTTTATAGTAAGAAATCATACATACAGTGTATATATATATATATATATATATATATATATATATATATATATATATATATATATATATATATATATATATTGTGTGTGTGTGTGTGTGTATATATATATATATATATATATATATATATATATATATATATATATATATATATATATATATATATATATATATATATGTGTGTGTATAAATTATCTTGCGTGGGGGAAGCTTTTGTTTTGCACTATTTTCTACCTGATGGTTTGTTTGATGCTGTTTGGCACATCATATTGTAACCTGCCTGTTGCTTAGTATGTACACTACACGTCCTAGAGGAACATTTACAGTCAGAATCACCAGAGAATTCTCACAACTTTGCAAAATACAACCAATAAATATTACAATGTTCACTCATATCTTCCAGACCCAACTTAATCCAATTATTTTGTTAGCCTGTCACCACAACACACGCATTTCCAAAAACCATCCATGTTGTGTTTTTTAGTCCATCGTCTTTCTTCCTTTTACATGTAGGCAGGTAATTGGCAGTGCTGCTATTTCCATTTTGAGGTCTTTGAGTTCAGATGTAGATGTTTAGTATAGTTCATGGTGATAATTGCAGTGCTTGGTGCCTGACATTTCACCTTGAGTTACGTCTGGGCTTTTTCTTGTCAGTTTTACAGAAGAGGTGACCAGAGTGGGTGGCCACATTTAAACGTCTCTGCCTACAAGCTGACATGAGCATTTTACCTTAATGCTCTAAGCGCCACAAACATCTGTTCTTGTCCCACTTCGCTGAGACACACATTCTGACTGCCAGAGCAAAAATGCTTATATCTAACTGATACAGTGGTCTGGTGGGTGGGGTGTGAAATGCATCTTTCTTAAATTTATATAGAGCTTTCCTTTTTTCTTATTTCTAACCCTAATGCACTGTATAGGATACAACCACCAGCAGAGATTCATTTCATTCTGCGCTGCACTTACATCTTTTTTTTATGACTGAGTCTAATATTTACAATGTGAATGCTCTGAATTTGCTGGAAGTGAACAGGTTTCACACAAAAAAAAGTAAAGTAAAGTGTGTACTTGCATATTTCTATATTGTTTGCATTTTTCACTGACATGAATCCGTCGATCGGTCAGCCATCAGACTTTAGTCAATGAGGCATTTAATTATCTTTTTATAACCATGTATAAAGCTTGAATTATATAAAACATTATGTCTAATGTTGGATGCATGGAGATCCAGGTTCGAATACCATTCTGGGTGGAATTTTCATGTTCTCTCCTTTTCATTTAATGAAACGGAATAGTGTTTGAAGTGAGCTTAGATTCCAGGAAGTCTGATGTGAGGCAGCAAAGTTTGATAAGAAGTTTCTGTCATCAGCAGGCCAGTGAGGTAGACAGGGAATTGAGATTTAATTAACCTACCTAAACTAACGGATGGGTATTAATCAGATGTGATATGCACCTGAAGGAGGAGAGCCACAGGTTTGTTCCACATTTGCTGTTTTGAAGTGATGTAAGACCCCAGTCCTGGTTGTCAATGAGAGGATGCTTGCGAGAAGGAGGATCAAGGAGAAAGATGAGAGTGGGAGAGCAAGAGAGCGAGGTCAGCTTTGATGATTTATAGCTGTGATGCTGCATTCCAGCACAGAATGATTAATCTCTGCTGGGAACACTTCAGGAGTACAAGTTTAACCTCGGAATCCCTCACTCAAAAACACACACATACATGAGCATGCACACAGGGGGCGGAGATGAGATTAATTCAAGGACTAAAAAAGACAGACTTCACCTGTGTATTTTTGGTCATGATGACCCTCTTCATGTATGCATGTGATCCTTTTGTTAAAGAAAATAAATTTCCAATTTATTTGAAGCAATATGACTGATTTAATGATGATTCAAATGATGAACTGTTATCTTTAAAAGCAAGACAATGATAAAGTTATGGTCAGAGTCATCGAAGTTATGGTCAGAGTCATCTAAAATGAAGAACATGGAATCCTGTGGAAACAGGTGATATGACTCCAGTCTTTTTGGTATTAATTTAATAAAATGGATGAAAATAAGCCCATATACATTAATCCACTATTTATTTGTCCTCAGTGTTGTTCTCAGTGGGGATTTTTGTTGTTTTGCAGGTGCCAACTGTTTAATATCCCTCCTCCTAACACCTCCTGTGTGTCACTAGTCTTCTGTTAAAGATACCTGGGTTAAACAGAAAATTGGTGTCATTAGATCCACATTAAAGACGCCATAAAACTATGATATGGGAAACATGTGGCAGTTTGATTCTGATGCTAAAGAAAGGTGATGATTGTTTCGAAGAGTCGCACAGATGCGATGTTGAATGTTAATGCTTCTGTTATCTATAATGACGACTCGAGGATTGTTTTTTTCCTCCGTTATCTCTGCTCCCAGCTTGGTTGGTAATATGTCTAGTCTTGTGATTAGGGCTGCGGTGATATGAAAATTTCTCTGATAACCGTACAACAGATTCTCACAGTCTGTATGACCCAGAACATCAGTACCTGCTGAGTGGACTGAGCTACAGGCGTAATATCTAATAGTGTTCACTGTGCATATGGAGATGTGTCTGGATTTCCTCGCAGAGGTTTGCAGTTAGAAGTCTTTTCATGAAAAGTAGCATTTTATAAATGTTTGCGCTAATATTGAACATTTGCTCACGTTGCTGGGCAGAGCTGGTCATTATGGTTTTGTCAACACTAGTTGAAAGATTCCCATTCAAATCCAGGAGAGAACATTTTGAGCACTGTGCCTGGGACACACCTGAGACAGGACAGGGTGCCAATCTATCTCTGGGCACACACTCACTTACACAGGCACACACATTAACACCCATTATATAGGGGCAATTAGAAGCAGTCAATTTATCTTGAATCCATTTTTTGGACCTAAAAAAACTGACGCGAACATGAGAAGAACATGGAAATTATCTAACATCCCTCTATTATTTTTTTTATATACTGTAAACAAAATTCATGTTCAGATATATGTAAAATAGATGTAAAATATAATATATTATATTTTATTAAAACACAAAAGACTTCATTATATATGCATTTTATATTATAAATATATATTAATATGTTAATATTGTATTTAAAAATAGCTTTAACTGTTAATTTGTGTTGTCTGGTTTTCCAGCCTTTGATCAGTTTCATACTGGGTGCATGGGTAAACAGAGGTGCAGAGAAGCTATTCCACGTATAATCACCATCATCATATGAAATTTTGTATTGTCTTTCATTCCTGCCTCTCTTGGGAGTCTTCTCTTGTATCGATTAATTAAATTATCTTGTAGCTCGAACTCTCTATGCACAGAAATCTGCTTTCATTAGCAAATCTGAAAACATTGAATAAACAAGTGTGATTTATTCCCACATGAAAACTGGTAATTGTAACTTTGCCCAGTCAGCCTGTCATGCAGTGAATGAATCATTTTTATGTGTGATTATTATCTTATTGTCTCTAAGGGTGTGCTATTTATACTTGTTCACAAAGCTAAGTAGGAACTTTAAATATAAGCCTAGCACTCTGGCAATCTGTCTGTCTGTTTTGTTCCAGGCCTTCTACTTGTTAGTGCAATGATTAATAGAGAGAGTTCATATTAAAAAGGGTTGGCTGTATAGGCCTTTGTTAATGGGTCAAGGTGTGTGTGTGTGTGTGTGTGTGTGTGTCTGCGTGCCTGCCTGCCTCTGAATATGCATAAATAACATAATATTGATCTTTTTTTTTGTTGTAAATTGAGACACACAAGTAATATATGGTGTTTAATCTTTCTTTTTGAAGGCGAGAAAAAGAGAGAAAGATTATATTAAAATGAATGACCCACTAAGCTGTTTAACAGGCTCGGGGTGGTTGTCTGTGCAAACAATAGCTATTTCTGAAGCGGTCGTATTAAATTGGTATGCCGATCAATTTTAATGTTCACTTGATTTTTTTATTTTTTCATTTTTGTGAAAACCTTGTCACCTACATACAAGGTCATTTATCTTTGAAGATTTGTTGCATATAAAATTGATCCATGTGTTTGTATACTCCATTTTAGTCTCCGATCTATTTTCAGTCTGTGCTTTGCATGTGTTTATGTGTTTAAGCCAGACACTGGCCAGACTGGGTACAATGTATATCGATCCACTGCTCCCAGGCATTTTCTGTTCCTTTAACTGAAAGCCCCACACAATGATTTGAGACCAGGTCCTCTGCTGTCGTTCTGCCCTCTATCATAAGAGTCATTTGGTCCTCAGCATTCCACAGACTCAGGTCTGTAATATTGCCCTGATCCCAATAACCACATGGGCATTCTCTCTTCTATTTCGATACTCATTGCGTTGGTTCCACTGTCTCTGTGACTTAAAATAGTTTCAAACACCGACATTTAGCCCTGACTCTGCTGGGCGGTATTCTCTACAGTGTGTGACTACAGACATTAACTGTACCAGCTGATAGAATGTCATCACAAGACTAAAGGTTTATTTCAGTGCTGCTGCAAAGAGTTACCGTGTCCTCCCTGTGTCCGTGTGGATTTTTTGGGGGTTCTTCGGTTTCTTCCCACAGTCCAAAAACATGGATTCAAGGTAAAGTGACTGCCCTAAGTTGCCCCTACATAGTGTTTGTGTGAGTGAGTGTGCTCAGCAATGGATTAGAGTCCTGTCCTGGGTGTATCTGCCCAGCGTTCTCCCCTAGTTGTATTAGTTCTCCCCTAGTATGGTATTAAGCGAAAGTTGATGAGATTTATTTCTAGTTTATCACTTTGTTTTGATTTGAAACTATTTGCCATGTTACTTAATCCAATCTCCTGTTTTTGTTAATCCGGTTGTTTTGTTTTTAGTTCCTGTTCCCGGAGCACCGTCCCACTCACCCCAGCAGGGAGTAGGCACCATGGACAGTCTTCAGCTTGCTCACATTTTCTAAATTTTATTGAGAAACCTCTTGTGTTCTTCTCTTCAGAACTAAACCCTTTAATATTTGTCATCAGTTTACGATATTTAAAATGCATGCCAGTAAATATGCCAGCTTCACAACAATGTGGATATTTGAAATACATAATTGTAAGACAAGTGCACAATGCTTACATTTTGTCTGTCAGTAAATAATAAGTTGTATTGGTTGAATGAATATCATTACTTTTTGTCTTATATAAACAAACTTGGTGAGAAGTTGCGTGGTGTGCAAAGTTTAGTCAGATCACACAAAATTATATTCAAGTATAGACTGTGTATGTAAATGGAATTTTGTAAGTTTTAAATCAAAAGCCTGAAGCCTAATTTAAATTCAGCACTAAGCAGTATGTAATTTAGGGAAAGGTGATTAGTGTTTCATTTATGTTTTTTGATGGTGGTGTTGTTTATGTGCTGATGTGTGAATGGTAAAGGCTGCGCATGAATATTTGGGCTCAGTAATTGCAAAGCAAAACAGCCCAGTAATGAAGGATAATTCAATATTTCTCCATATTTCAATAATGACCTTGTCATATTGGATCAGGGTGGGCTGGGTCACTGGTACTTGGAGTGTTCTCAGAGGCGACACACTGCTTTTGAGATGTGCTGAGGATTGATTTTGGTGGGACATATTTTCCATGTAAATGCTACATTGGAATGCAAATAAGCCAAATAAATAGCAAACATAACCTAGTAAGGAAAATTAAATTAAAAGAGTAGTCATATAATATTTCCATAAAGGCAGTTGCATTGGGGTTGCATTTGCATTTAAATGTAGTTATTTTCTCCAACCCTTGGAATCTGATGGCTCAGTGGATGTTAGTGCAATGCTGTTTGGGTTACTGCTGTTGGTACTAAATCAGAATGTTAGGTCACATATTTGTCAGATCGCATATGGAATTAAAACACCTCATAATTATTTAATAATTTCTAAGTATAATATTATAATTTGTAACCGTAGCTCAGGATTGTGTGACACTAATATAGTGACAATAATATAGCTGATGGGGTTTTATTGCAACAGTGCTGCTGCTTTGTGGTGGTACTATTGGGGTCCTGACAATTAGAGTATAGAGTAAAGGGGATTAACACTATGTACTGTAGTCCACAAACAGATAGACCACAGTCTGTAATTATAGAACTATGAAGTCAATCTTTGTAGGTCAGTGAAACTATATAAAAATAACAGGCGTTCCATAAATAATCTGTTAAACTTTCAGCTGTTTGTGAGGTTATTTGCATGATTTCAATTGTTTCTCTGGATAATTATAATTATTGTTGGTAATGTAGCATTATTGTAAGGAGTAATCATATCAGGCGTAGTGAAAGCAATGCATAGATAAAAGAACATTTGATTAAGAGAGAAATTTCAATATGATTAGTTATGATGTAATGTATTGCACTACTTTATTACTGGGAATAAATATTTAATGTAATAATGAGTTGCTTCATACCTCACTACCTTCTGCACCGCTAGTATCACTGTTTCCACAATGGATTAAGTTTAATTTATATTTACAGCATTAAGAATCCCTTATCAAGACTTCCTCATCCCTTAATCCCTAAATTAGGGATTTAGAGCCTTGCTCAAGAGTCTTACAGTGACAGCTTAGCTGTGCTGGAACTCAGACCCCTAACTTTGAAGCCCAGAACCCAACTATTGAGCCACTACAGCAGCAAAGATGCAAGAAAATTGGAATTTTTAGTTTAAAAATGCTGACAGACATTTTGGGCTACGAATACAACAGAAGAGTACAGATTGAAATTATGACACAAATTGTCTGTTGATCATTATATGTCTCTACACAAACTCTTAATTTAGGGTGTGTTGCCTTATTGGAACATAATTCTTAACTGGGGCTTTTATTCCATAGAATTTTTTTTTTCATAGATGGTAGCAAATGGCAGGCGTATGGTGATACCATTGCCATGTGCATGGCCTTGCCACTTTACACTTGGCTGAAATTTCTGAACAGACGAGGCAATTTGCACTTCTTTGCACAAAGCCGTGAAAAAGATGTCTTTGCCAGAACTTAATGGGACACCTTTATTTCAGCCAAAAAGAAAACTATTTCTCAAGAATATTCAAATGATAAGTACAATGTTTCTGTACAAAATCTCAAATTAAAAGGAACTTCAAATATAAATTCAAGGACCAGTTTAAATAGTGAGGTGTTTAGAGGCCATTACCAAAGTTACTAGACAACACGGTCAGGCTGTCAGGAACGTTCATTCATTCATTCATTAGCTTCCGCTTTATGCTCTATTAGGGTCGCGGTGGGGTTCCCCATGCCCATCCAGGGGAGAACGTTTCGGGCGCTGGGCAGATACATCCAGTACGAGGTGCCAATCTATCGCCGGGCACACACTCACACACACAAACACACTCTATATGGGGGTATTTGGAGAACTCAATTGACTTGATCCATGTTTTTGGACTGTGGGAGGAAACCGGAGAACCCGGAGGAAACCCACGCGGACACGGGGAGAACATGGAAAATCCACCCAGATGGGGATTTCCACCCAGATACAGGTTTATGAAGGGTTTAATAAAAAATACACATTCAAATTAGATTATCCTTTTTGTTGGATGATATACTTTGTCACCTAGATTTCAATAAGGCATTGTTGGCTTATCTGAACCCATATGTACTCTCTTTTAGTTTGGCAGAAGACATTTTGTACATAGAAACATACAGATACTGACCCTAGCTGCCAACATGGGTTGGTCTATGCACTGTACAAGACTGATAACTTTGCTTTTTGCAAATTGAACACTGGGATAGGCTCTACCTTCTCGCCCCAAACCTGTTTGTGTGTTATTCTGTTTTTGTGTTGCAACTGTATTATGCATTTAGGGTAAAAGTTATACCTCTGCGGTCAATTGATCTTAAAAGGAATGAAAGTATAAATGTATGAATAGACATGCAGACCTGACATGCATAATCTTAATGAAATGTGTTTGTGTTAATGCATTATTAACACAGGATGAAAGCGGACACATGCTGGTGGATAGTATTACAGTGGCTTGATTTGTCAGATTAACAAAGCTGCCTCAGCAGTCAGGGTAGGGTTGAGAATCTTTACAGTGCATGTCCTTGCATATAGATGATATTCATAGGCATCATGGCGATTCACACAGTGTTCAGCCTCTTTCTTCTCAGCGTTTGTGCCTTTGAGTGCACTTTGTTTAGAGCATTAACCTCACCTTTGACAACATGATTTAAAGACAGTTATTTGATTTGTTAGATACAGAAAGATAAAGGTGGCTGAAAATGACTGCTGTGAAAAATCCTTGGGTTTTTATGAGTGTGCAGTAAACAGGTTTTATTTTATTGTTATTTCTTTGGACAAAGGGCCATAAATATTAACATTTGTGGTAAAATGATTCTTTTTTTTAGCAGCTTAGTACTTCTCTGTAGTGTTGTATTGTGCTGTGTTGTTTGATGCCCAGGGTTGCTTTATATTTGACTTTTTTAATGTTTCTTTAGAAGTACTTTCACAATAATATTAAGCACACTGAAAAAAGTATCAGAGGAAAAACATCTGCCATTGACATGCATTGTGTGTCCTTAGGCTGGAAACTATGATTTTAAAGTGCATTTTGGGGTAGAATTTCCTAAAATTGTAACAGTATGAAGGTATAAACAGGTATATTTTGGATGATGTATTGTTTATTGTATTGTAATTATGTGATAAGTGGAAATCCATTTGTATACTATAAAAAAAAAAAAAAAACATTGCTGAGTAAATGTGGTGTGGGCAACTGTCCTGTACAGATCCCTTACCTCAACCCCATCATGCACCTTTGAAATGAACTAGTCCAATAGCTTAGAAAAGTCCTGTTATAGATGCAAATGTGGTACTAGCTGAGATTGTGATGTCATAAAAGCTCCTGTAAGTGGAATTTGTAGTTGCCTCATAATATTTTGTTCATACTTTGTAACATAGGCTCACCTTTTTTTCCTGACAGCCTAAACACAGTGCATTGCTGCCTCCGGCTGGTGTAGTTATATCATTGTTAGGACGACTTGGTATGTGTGAGAACAGATAGTGTGGTATAGTCAAAATAAATACCATAGGGCAAATTTATACCAGAGTACTTTCAATAGTCTTTACAACATCCACCTCTTACGTGTGTGTGTGTGTGTGTGTGTCTGTGTCTGCGTGTGTGAGAGTTATGCTAGCCTGCTTTTCCACAGCTGTCAGGAACAAGAGAAACAGGAGACCTGCAGTGCCAGAGCCTGTCAGATCAGATCGGATCAGAACCAATCACTAAGAAACGTGTCCAGCTTCATGCTGTGGAGCCTGCTGGGCTGCTTTAGAGTTTGCGCAACTGCACTGTGTGTGCTGAGTTGCCCGGAGAGATGCCTTAGGTCTCTGAATGAGCAAAGTGGGCATTAAAGCGGCTATGTTTATGTTTACTCTCAACACAGATTGAAAAAGTGTATTTCTCAGTCACATAAAGTATGTATATATAGAGAGAGAGATATATAGATATATATTTTTTTGATAAGGATACTATCAACAGGAAGAGTTTTATAAAGAAGTCTTCCTAATAATTGGTCTGTTGAGAAATTCAGGTTGCCACCCTGCCTGGAGGACTGCAAAAAGCTTTTTAATAGAGCCTGAAGGTTTTAATCTTATATGCCTGGTAGAAGTGAGTATATGAAGATTTTATGTAGAAGTTTACAAGGTGGTTGTTGCCAGAAAAAGCTAAATAAGTCAATATGTTATAAATCTTGTTAAGTCACATTGAGTATAAAATAAAATGCAAGTGTGCTTGAGCCCAGTGGTATAATGTACTAGCTCTGCACTTCAGTCGGGTTTCTTAATATTGATGATGTGATGGTGGTGCAGGGTGTAAGGACTACTTTCATGATTGGAATTTACTAAAGTTTTTGTTGTATTGGTTTAAACAGCAAGTTCATAAGGAGTTTTAAATCTGTAGTAACTGGATATTCTCTCAAGATTCCATCTTAGATAAAATATTGATAGGTACTCGCAAGAGAGATGTGAATGCAATTAGCTCAGTGGCTAGGGTGTAGGGTCATCAATCAGATGTTTTGGGGTTTAAATCCGTGGTCCACTGAAGTTATATACCACACTGGACAAAAATATTGGGACATATTGGATGACTTTATAAATGCTATTATACTCTTTTAAAAAGATATCTGCAAAGTAAAAAAAAACAACTTGGATGGTGTATCATACAAGTTGTAGTGTAGTTGTAATATATGTATAGTTTCACGAGGCAAAAACGAAACAAAGTCGAACCAGGAGGAGCAAAAAAACATGATTTTGTAACTCAATTATATATTGTAGGTCTAAGTAAGTCAGTCCCAGATGACACTACTCAAAACTCCACTGAATGTCAGCATGATGGATGGCAAATGGAGTTTGCATCTGCCAACTTTGTTCCCTGATGCTTTTTGGGAAATAAAGTTCAGTTCGACAAAGCCTTGACACAGAAGTGCTCTTCCTACCATAACCTGTCATCGGTTATTGTGGTCATCAACATTATATATTATTTTTTTACAATAACAATAACAATAAAATAGCATTTATGATTTAAAAACTAAAGCCAGACAGATTCTATTATAAAAGGTGTAAGGTGCTGATGTATGTTAGGGTTCAGTGGTTCTAATGAACCCTTCTGTTTTTGGTGACCTCTTAGAAAGTTGTGAATCATTATTCTACAGGTACAAGTGGCCTTGCGTGGGGATAGGTCAGATCCCACTAGCAAGTCATAGTGCCAATATAATTATTTTTTATTATGGGGTGATGGTGAGTTTACAAAAACATATTTACACTACATGGACACAAGTATTGGTACGGCCACAAGTATTGGTACGGCTTTTTTTTATTAAATTATATGGTCTACCTTTGCAGCTATAATAGTTTCCACAAGAAAAGATATTCTCCATGATTTTAGTGTTTGTAGGTGGGTGGATGAGGGGTGTGGGTGGATGTATGTGGGGGTATTGTCTTAAAACAGCTATATTCAATGATTAAGGACTGTGTCCCAATACTTTATCTGTATATTGATGGAGCAAAAAGGCAGTGTGTCCAAACTTTTGACTGATGCTGTATATTGTCATGCTAACATTCAGCTTTCATGTGATATATGTTTTTAAATGGTTCTTGATATGTTGCAGCAATACTTAAATCTTCATAGGAACCAATTACCAAGCTTTGGCAGATGATTACTGAGCCATTTTTTTTATTAATGCCAAGGCAAAGTGAAAAGTGCCAGAGGGGTCATGTATTAAAATCTGCCCCGAAGTTAGCAGGGAACTAAGCTCTTTATGACAGCCCTTTCACCAAACTTTAAGTGTAACCTTTGACTTGTGACTAATCATGCCTCCCGGGTAAGAGCTGAGAAGGTCAATACGATTGTCCAGTTCAGTGAAGTCAACTACAGAAAATGTCCACTCAGCACTTTCTCTGACCTATCATCATACAGCGTGATGTCCTCTTTATTTTATGATACTTTATTAAAAAGAAAATATACAGCATAGGAAAGTTCTTCCATATGCGATTTGATAATGCGTCATTAAATTTTACGACTGTACTATGACTGTATCTAATAAATTAGATTGAGAAATTAAAAAAAAGTCTCGTTGGCTTTGCGTTCACCAAATAAAAGCTGACTTTAGGGAGCTGTAGTTGTTGGCTAAATACCCTCGCTACTTATTCAACTTCTTGGTTTAATCTAATTGCATCTTTTTATACACATTAGTTGTATTGATCTTAAATTACCAGTGAATTAGTAGAATAGCCATGAACAGAGGTCTGTAGTTAAGCAGTTGAGGCCTTCATTAAGTCTTTAATACAGAACCAATACCATCTACAGCCAGAGAATTTGTAACTGTATCTATCTCTGAATAAGAGATAAAGTCGGCATGAAGGACTGCCCAATAAAAAAGCAGTTCAGGGTTAAATAGGAAATGGCACTTTTTAAGTACCCACTATTATGCTATTAAACTCAATAAGATAATGTGAGTATAAAAAATACAAATAAATAAATATAATTGTAGGACTATATTAAACATATTTAAATCTTTTACATTTTATTCAATGACTTTATTTTTTGATTTCCATCTTCGTTCAGTTGTTCAGTTTCAGAAATGCCGCAGTGCAATGAAGATGCTAAATGAACGCAAACCTGTTTTGTTCGTAAAGCAGTGTCTGTACGTACAACAACCATATTCACCTTCATATGTCCAGCAGCACACATTCTGCTTGAATGCACTAGCAATTAAACTCTAATAGGAAACTCTAATTAGGGAATGGAACAGCTTGTTTCCCATTGGTTACCGGGCTTTCACACCAACAACAATGATTTTATACATCAGAGCAGTAAATGGCGCTCAGTTTATAGAGCGTTATTAATTACAATCTCCTGATGTTTTTCTTCCAAGGTGCATTAGTTATCTTCATGATGCAGATTGGGGCATCATTTGCATCACAATACCTCGTGTCCACAATATATCACAACATACGTGCTATTTCAGGAAAAGTAATAAGATACTGCTTTGAAATATAGCATTAAATGTTACGTAAATGTCATGTTCTGTTTTCCCAGGTGGATGTAGAATCTCTGTGCATTTGCAAAAACAGAGCTTTACTTTAGAATCAGTTAATGTATCAAAAAAAAAATCTTATATTAATTATATTCTTATATTCTATTTACAACTACCAATACATGAGTCAAGACATCTCACCACCTCTACGTGGTCCGTTGGTGGTCAAAACTGGTTGTTGCTATTGATTGCAGGGTGAACTTATATTTAGCTGATGTGGAGGTTGTTGTATTTGATGTTTATTTTTTTTTTAAATTTACCCAGTTTTACAATTGCAGACCGGTCCATTTGTTTCTCTACATCTGTTATTCCACTTTACTCTGTCCTTTGATTATCGGTGAATGATGTCAGCACTGCCGTGACACTAAGGTTGTGCTGGTATGAGGAGATCAGATGAAGCAGAATGAGCAGTATTCACTAATCGTGTATAGAGTGAGTTGAAATTCTAGTTGCACTGCCTGTGTTCTATTCAATTTTACAAACATTACACACCACCACTGTCTGTTTTGCTTTAATATTAAGAACCATCTTCCTCCCTAATAATACATGCCCCTTGGTGGTTCTGTAGGGCTCTGAGGGCTCTGTTATATAACATTAAGCAAAGTAACAGACAACTACAGTCTGTAGTTAGTAAGATGAACTGATAATATATACAATGTTTTCATAAACAGGGTGGTGCACCTAATAAAGTTACTGATCGATGCACATACAGTTTCCTTATTATCATAAATTATAACAGAACAGGTTATATTATAGTGAATTGAGGATGCTAATAGCCTTTAGGATATTTTTTTATTTATTTTTTTTTTTTTTCCCCTCTTTCCTCTCATTTCTCATAATGTTCTTTGACATATTGCCAGGCTCTACTGATTACACACGTATAACTTTAAAGTAAATGAGTCTGATCTCTTTAGGTAAGCAGTGACCTTTACTTAATTGTGTAGAAAACCTCTGCTAGTATGTAAATTTGTTTGAATACTGATCATAAAGGGTGAGTCACTTTTTGCTGACTGGCAAGCCATAGGAACCAGAACAAGCAGATACCAGGCGACAAATGTCATTGACTTTTTCTGGTCTTTGCTGAAGGTTTCAACGTGTGTGTGTGTGTGTGTGTGTGTGTGTGTGTGTGTGTGTGTGTGTGTGTGTGTGTGTGTGTGTGAACTTGTTCTGGGATAGGATTTATTATTTTATATAGGTTGATAAGCAATTTTAGGTACACTAACATGCCACAGCGGTAGGTGTTTCGTGCATAAATTAAATGTTCGTTATCTTTAGCATGTTAACAAAGAAAATATTTAAAGTGCATTACATACTTCAAATGTTATTTCATACTGATTTAAGTTCCTAGTTGGATGTTGCAAAGTTCGCAATCAGATATATTTAAAGTAAACTAGACAGGTCTCATAATAAAGCCTTGTGGGATCGCTTATTGCCTGTTTTTGCAATCTGGCTGTAACATTTAAGCTGTAATTAATATCGTGTAGGAAATCTGAAAACAATACATTTTACATTTTATTATGTACTAAATAAGATTAAGGACCCAGTCTGAATCCTGAATCCTGTTAATAAGGATCCAGTCTGAATCATTCATCGAGCTCTGTCTATACTCACTATATTACACATTTTACCAAATTCACTTCACAAGTATGGGCCAATCAGAATGTGTCCAAATTATAAATTGGTTTTCCCTCTTATATTGAGATTGGTGGATGCTGTTGTATCCTCCTGCTCATCCAGCTGTACAGCTTGAGCCTCAGCAGTATTGATGGTCTCTTCTGAGGATCCAAGCAGAAATATGGTATCCTTTCCACTTATACAACAAAATAAGTCTTTGAACTGCCTGCAAAAACCCATTAGAGATGCATAGTGCTGCTGTTGTTTAAGCAACCCCACTGCCCTCATACCCCTCATACACCACTTAGGACTCCTAGGTTAAGCACACAGACCACTGCCTGCTGAGATTGTGTGTGTGCTTGTGCGTGTGTGTGTGTGTGTGCGCTTATGTGGATAGGGCCATGCTTGGCTGATTTTGATTTGCCATGAAGGTTTTCATTCTGATTAAAATGAAGATTTATTGGCTGATGTTGGAGTTTGTTCCCTCAATGCAGCTTGGATGAAATGATCTGTGTCAGAGAAGCGCTTATAATATATCGCTAACCATTAAATATGAGAAATGTGTCAGTCAAATAGGGCTGCTTGAGGCAAGGCCCAACTTTTTCTGGCACCTGTAACGCGGGCCACCTAATTAAATCTGTCCCGCTATCGTTTTAGCAGAAGCCTTTCCCCAACTTATTCGCTGAACCTTTAATGTTCTTGAGTATTACATATTAAAGAAGCTATAATATGAATTTCTCTCAACCTTTCTCTACCAGCCTTTTACAGTCCTGAGATCACTGGGGACTCATGGCTAAATGACAGAGCATAATACCATGGATTAAAACTCTCCATCACCACAATGGATTTCTGTCATGTTTGCTGCTCGGAGCTCAGTGGCAGACTGTTTTATAAGGAAACCTGGTGTAACTGCTGGGTCAGTAATTGTATTGTACTTCCTCCCCAAAGCTTCACAAATAGTTATGGAGACTTTAAGGTATAAAAAGAAACGGTAAACTTTTACACATGGTCTACTAGAATAATATGGTCAGCAATTTATATTTTAGTGTGATATAAATAAATTTGGGCGGCATTGTGGCATATTGATTAGCACAATCGCCTCTCTACGCTGGGGATCCAGGTTTTAATCCCAATCTGGGTGAAATTTTTGTTCTCCACTTCAAAATACTTTATTATTATTATTATTATTATTATCATCATTATTATAGCATGAAAAACACAGAGCCAGTGATTAAGAATGCAGGTGACATCTTTGCAAAAGGTGTCTGGTCTGATGATCAATACATGGAACTTGATCTGATTTGAATATTTATTTCAAATCGACACAATTCAATGTGCCTTTGTTTACCATCACTTTAGCATGACATTCCAAGGACAGTTGTTTTTCCATGTTGGTAATCATTATGTTAATGATCTGCTTGCCTGCTGGAACTCTGTATGGGTGAATCTTATTTACAGGATTCATTCCCAAGTGTCACTGTCTGCACCTGC
This sequence comes from Corydoras sp. C115, assembly GCA_019802505.1. Lineage (NCBI taxonomy): Eukaryota > Metazoa > Chordata > Actinopteri > Siluriformes > Callichthyidae > Corydoras > Corydoras sp. C115. The sequence goes on along the minus strand of JAFMOC010000031.1, from coordinate 4,510,561 downwards.
ATTAGTTAAAATCTGTGCAGCGTACAGATATATCCACAGCCTATAATGCACTATATAAACACGTAGCTTTTCTTTTAGCCACTGTAAAACCTTTTAATTTTCTCAGGAGGTTTTTTACAATATTTAGTTTTTAATTTCCTTTTTAGTTGATTCCAACGATTAAGTTTATTTATTTGTATTTACTTTTTTTTAAACAGCAGTTCATTGTCTTGTTGCTGCTTTACAAACCCCCAAAGAGCAAGTCAAAAAACTTGTAAGGACAGAGGCTTGATTGGAAACTTATCCTACTTGAGTGACCAGGCAGTTTTAACAGTGTAAAAGGCTCTGTGCTGGTCATTCCCCAAACCAATCCCACTAGGTTAAAATCATACAGTTGTTAAAATGCATGGCAAGGTGCTTAATTTAATACAGGTACTAAATAAAATACACGAGTTTATTGATTAAACAAGTATCTGAATTGTTTTCTTCATAGAGGGTACTGTTAAATTTTACTTTGTTATTGTCTCATTCTGAGAAACAAAGACGAGCGGAAACATTATTTGCCTGAACCATACAGTATATAGATTTTATCTGACAAGCCACTGATTCTCATTATTGCAGTCCAGACTCTCTCTTCTCTTTCTCTTTCTTTTCTCTTTGAATCCCACCTCCCTTTAAATCCTGCAGACAAACAAACAATTAATCGAAACATGGGTCGCAGGTGAAATCCATTACCTCATGCCATCTAGTCAGAACACAATTTATAAGCAACAGCCGCAACAGGTTTAGTGCTCATCGGGAATCGGCTCACTGTTTATATTAAACTGTATTTCCATTTATAGTACATGATTTAATATCATTTTTTGTATATCATATATTGATACAAATGTGATTCAGTCTGTGTATTATTGTCAATACTGCTGGACAAACAGCTCAGCCAATCAGATTTAAGGATTAGAACTACCCGTTTTATAAATAAGTGATAAAGCAATATAGCTATCTATATCTATTTAGGCCAAAAAGCCTTTAAAAACAGTTTTTCATTTAGTGTTCAGCAGCATATAAACCCATAAAGGCCTGATGATATTCAGTGGTTCTATTCTTTCCCCCATGCCATTTCATTGTTCTTGTTACATGCACCCGAGGAGAAAACGGCTAAATTGGGACATCTAAAATGTGGGCTCTGAGTGCTTGGCAGTTTTTGGCTCTAGTCCTGAGAGCAAGCTCTCCGCTCGGCCGGCGTTTCTGTTCACTGTTTAGCTGCGACTGGATGAAAGAGGCAGACTTGACACACGGCATCTCTTTTTCAGAGAGAAGACGCAAGCTGTGTCACAGAGGTGGCATCAATTATGAACGCAGTGTGTGGTTAGTAAGTGCTGCGCTCATGAATAAAGCACACGGGAATTTTGATGTGGCGCTTTTCTGTCCTGCTGGAAACGACTTGCACACAATGGCCGTTTACTCTCTGGGGCTATGGAGCACCTGAGTGTAAACATCTGATGTGAAAGGTGTCCTACAGAGAAGGTGCTGTCTCCCCAGGATTTCTTTCTGTCTGCTTGTGTGCGCTCAAACATTTGTACACATACATGCACACTCCCATAGCTTTAGGCTAACCAGCACAACACAGGGAAGTTTCCTCCCCCAAACTCAACCCATCATCTCCGAAAAAAATAAAAAAAATAGAAATAAAAAAAGCACCTGCCCCGCTTTCCCTCTCACACTCTGTTCAGGAGTTTATGCTTCACATAGCAACGTACCTCCTGGGCAGTGTTGTTCACTGTGTCCAATTTGTTGTTCTTCTTTTTCAAACAGCTTCCCTTTGTCCATTCCTCTGTTCTCCTCTACCTCCAGTAATTCCACTGCATCGTCAGTTTACTCTGCATTTTGCTTCTGGTTAGTGTATTAAGACTCCACTTATGCTGAATGCGCACATTTCTTAAGCTTGTTAGTTTTGACAACACAACTTTCTGTTGCGCTTAATTTGTCAAAACTTTGTTTATTAATAAAGAGAAACTAGTGGAAGACCACCACAGGCCAAATCTCTCAGCACAGCAGTGATAATGACTGTTTTATTTTGATGACGGTATCAGGCACAGAAGGGTTGGAATTTTTAGTCATGTTCAACTTTTATTTATTTCATGCTTTTTAAAATAATACATTGTTTACTGTGTTCAATGCCTGAATCCCTAAAGAGTAATTCATAAGTAAATATGACAGTGAGAAAAAAAATACCATGGTATTTATATAAATGTGATCTGTGCTACTATAATTGTCATATAAAATGACAATTATAATAGCAAAAATAATAACAGTAAGGAGCTGTATGACTTAGTTAATACTAAATAAAGACAAACTTGCATCGCACACTTTCATTATGCAACACCATTGAAAGGTATTAACAAGAATGCATGTAAATGATTTCATTTTTTTTTTTTTTCTTTTCGTCGATGTGAATATCTAGAGAGGGTTCTGTTCCAAACAGTGCTAAACGTATTATCTTTACTTCACTGCATTCTGTCTAGAGATTTTCTTCAGTGTGTTAAACTGAAGCACTCAGCTAAACAAACTGGGCTTTTGAGCCTTTTTTAAAATTTAAATCATGTTTGTGGGGGATTTATTGTCAAAGCTTTGCGATTTCGATTTTTTTCCCTTTCTTCGTACAAAAAAAGTAATACAAATAATTTAAAAAACAGCTGCCAAACAAAGATGAGTGATTATCTTGCTTTAATTTAAATCTAATGTGATGCACTTTGAATGATATATTCTTTATATTCTGCTATCTCTCCTTAAACTCTCCTCCAGTTTAACATTCTAGTGATTACAACTTCAAATAATAGACATATTACATCTTCAATCATTCTGCACGAGATTGGTTTTATTTCTGTAAGATAATGGATATGCTTTGAATGCAGATGCATTAAAAAATAACTTTAACCTTGCTTACCAAATTTACCCTGAAAAATTAACCCTATTGCTTTAAACATTCTTTATCATACTTTACACTTGACTTAATACAGTCAGATTCTTTGGGTTTTGTCAAATCAACTCTGTGAAATTGTTAGTTACTAAAATGTAATGTGTCACATTACAGAATGTGTTTGTTAACTCCTGGGTTAAGAGGTGGACCAAGCGTTGGACTCTTGGCATTGTTCTTGATGAGGTGAGGCCAATTAATAAAGCTTTTGTGCTGATGCAAGAGAAAGTCTGGCGCTCTGCAATTTTTAAATAAGCAGTTTTCTATAATTTTGTAAAAGCTTTCATCACAAGCAACCCACTAATATCCCAACTTGATTGTTGGGGTCAGAAGGGTTGGTCACGACACAGCTCTCATGAATCAATAGGGTTGATCAATGAATACATTTATATGTGTGGTGTAAAAAAAATATTTAATGGCTAAAGGTCTTGTGCATGCCATTTTGAAAATCTTTATTCCATCCAGTTCGTGTTTGAAGAAGAGAGAGGGGAGTATTCAGTCATAAATGCAACATCTGTGATGCTTTCTCAGCAGTAGCAGCAGCCGAGCCTTTCTCCCTTCTCTCTGTATCTAGAATGCCAATCACTGAGTGCTTCTAGTTCGTAATTGGACTGGCAAATTGGCAAAATGGCTTAGTTTTGTGAGTCGAGCTGGTCTGCTTTTTACGGGGAACTTAGGAAACCTGCACACAAGCATCAGCAGGTCCCTTTATAATGGACATTGCTTACTCTGCACATGTAAAGGGATGTGGAGCTGAGCGGTGGGTGTCGAGATTAATTAGATCACACATTTGATTTTCACACTTCACACAGATGTTTCTCTCTCACTCTTGCGCACACACACACAATCATGCTCCCTCTGACTTGAGAGACTGTCCTCTGATGTTTGAAGGTCACTGGCAGCTTTGGCTCATCAGTGCAGACAACATAAGGAACCTGGAGTGACCCACATTCGTGCATACAAAATTTCAGATAAAGATAAAATATTAGGTTCTTTAAGCATGTGATGTTTCTGCTCATTTATCTTCAGTGACATGTGGTGATCATTTAGGAGACATCTTTAGACCAGTGTAACAAAACATAATAAGAACCGATGTGAATCTAATGATTCATATGTGTTAAAACTAGTATCTACATGGAGCAAAAACCCTAGCAACCTGGACAGTCACAAAGCAGAAATACAGACATATTCACAAACAAATTTGCACCTAGGTGTTATGTGTATATTTATTTTATTGCACAAGGAAGCTACAGCAGTGTATTTAAATCTCCAGGAGCACTGCTGTGACTGTACCAGTGGAACACACAACACACCACAAGTTTTACTTTAGTTTAAATAATACCTGCTCAGGGTGGCACGGTGGCTTAGTGGTTAGCACGTTCGCCTCTCAGCATTAGGGATTCCCAGTTCGAATCCCCATCTGGGTGGAGTTTCCATGTTCTCCCCGTGTCCGCGTGGGTTTCCTCCGGGTTCTCCGGTTTCCTCCCACAGACCAAAAACATGGATCAAGTCAATTGAGTTCTCCAAATTGCCCCATATAGAGTGTGTTTGTGTGTGTGCCCAGCGATAGATTAGCACCCTGTCCTGGGTGTGTCTGCCCAGCCCCCGAGACGTTCTCCCCTGGATGGGCATGGGGAACCCCCCCGTGACGCTAATAGAGGATAAAGCGGAAGATAATGAATGAATACCTGCTCAGTGATGGCAAAAGTGATAAGACAGTATATGGAGAAATCAATGGACTGTAATCGTGAAACTACAAAGTTCATCCATATTGTAAGTGGAGCTGAGTGGAGAAAGGAAAAAGCATCTGAATAAAGTGGCCATTATGTGTATGTATTTACCGTCAAAGACATTATAGAGTGCAACTGAGAGTGTACTTTAAAAAATATTTTTTACCATTATTTTAAAATGTGTGAATACTAAAGATTCTGTTGTAATAGTGTAATTGGAGTAATCCCTACTTAATGCACTACCTCTGAAGATCAGTGTCTTGACACTACTCAATTACGGAGCAGAAGTGAAACCGTGCATATTAGCAGAGAATATTTCCACCATCTGGGAGTCAAGTCACACATCCAGTCCAGCACAGATGTGCACATATGAAATGTTTCACACACACAGTTGCTGTAATAAGGTTATAACAATTAATGTCATCTGTATGTTCTTATTATTCTTATCTACAGTATATGATTTTCTTTTTATAGATAGTGTTCTTGTTTAGTAAACTGACTGTCACCACATTAAAAAAAAAAAAAAAAAAAAAAAAAAAAAAAAAAAAAAAAACAACCAGGAGATGATCCATTTTTATAAAAGCATCACTTAGTACTTTCAGAAAAGTATGATCTTAAAATAACTCTATGTATTTGTAAATGCCTTTGTGTGCATCACAAAATTAAGATATGAGTTAATGTAAGATATGAGTTAATGCCTTTCTGTCAACTCTAACCAGTTTGGCTATTCTTTCAATGTCGCTTGTTAACAAAATGCCTTTGTTTGCAGAACCTGGCTGGTTGTTTTCTCTTTATTGCACCATTCTGACTTTCAAAACAGTTGAGCAAGAAAAATGCAGAAAGTCAGCAGTTACAATAATACTTCTATCAGTGCCAAAAATCGTGCCATGATTAATGTAATGAGACATATAATGAGCTAAATAGATAATTGCAAGAATGAGTTGTATTTGTTAATTAATTTATATCCCGGTACTAAGCAATTCATGTTTACCTGACAAGATCATCACATTTATGATTTTAAACTTAATATTTTAATTATAGAGTTTTTATAACAGTTTTATAAAAGCAATAAAACACTTAAGCTTGTGCAATATTGTGAATAAATCACAGGAAATATGTGTAACGGCACCCCACTATGCATCAGGCCTAACAATACCTCTTTTCCATGATTTATTACATTATTATTTATTATAATCCATTCTATTCCTTTCCATAAATGCAAATTATTGCTTCCATTTTCTCCAAATTACTGCCTTTTCATTTTTTTTAACAAAATAAACTTATTTCCATATGGAACTTTAGTTGACATCCTGATGTGCTTTATATAAACGAAACACAAGGCTGTTTGTTCTTGATACTAGAAGCAGGTTTATTAGTGCAACAGTAAATAGAAAACGGAGTATGGAGTTTTAAGTAGAGTACATCTGTTCGGCATTTTCACACAATCCCTATTATGTGTGATGGTTTATAGATTTCCATTTGTTCCTATATGCTGTACTTTTGTTAGAAGCACAAATAAAGGAAAATAAAAGCCTTGTGGCTTGGTATTCGCGCCTCCGTCTTTTCTGTATTGATAAGAGATGAAACATGCTTGCATAGGAATGATTGAATCTCACCTCTGCACTTCTTTTTGTCCCTTGTTGCTCTTTATTTACCCAGAAAGCCCTGTAGCAGTCTCACTCTCCGTCTGAACAATTAGAGCGCACATGTGCAGACTGACCTCTAAACCTGCAGCCTCACTAGAGAGCCAGCTGAGGAGTCTCAGCCAAACACAGGGAGCTCCCGTCACCCAAAGGCCAGCTAGCATGGTTAGCATTACCGACATTAAAACATCCTGTCTCGTCTGATTTATTCAGCACTACCTACTGAATGCACACAAGGTCTCCAAGGAAATGCTGAATACAAACAAATCGTTGCTTCCACTGCTCAAGGAATATTTCCGTGGCTGTAAATGTAGAGTTGTGTGTACTGTGTTTATATTTTCTCATTCAGATATTTGCTTTTTTTTATTTTAATTCGCTACTTATCTGTACAATTAGATTTCATTAAATCACTGAGGATTAATGGATTGTTGTGTAGGATTATTGACTGATTTATTTAGTTGCTGGCTGTGTGAGAATTTAGGAACAGCGTGAATTCCTGAATCTTCTTTTTCTTTTTATTTAAGAATCTTCAGTATTATACGCTCTTTTTTCCACACTGATAATCATATAAATAAGGGCAAAAGTCAATTCAATTAAACCTATGCCTCACAATGCCTGTATTACAAGAATTAAGTTATTGGTAAAGGCCCCAATTGGTGGAGCATACTTCACTTCAAAGTTATTGTGTCACTTGGCGGGACAGAATAAGGACAATTATACAAACGAGATACAAACAGTTGACCACTGTAACCACCATCACACTGTGTTCCTGTCACTGCTGCAAGCATTATCCTCGCTCTACCCTGAGCTTATAAATGCAGCACAATGATCATTAGCGGAACCTCTCACAGGTGCATTAATTATTTCTAATTACCGCCCATCATCTTTGGTTTCACCTTCCCTTCCAGCATCGCCTGTTGCTTTATGCCCATACCAAACATCCACAAATGCATAAAAAAGAACACCATATGCCTGTTCTAAGACTTTCTGCAGCACTGGGTGCACAATTCATGTCACAAAATTGTCTTCTGCCTGCACTCTATAGACAGAGGAGAGGACGTAATCGTATTTTGATGCACATTTACTGATGACAGAAGCAGCTCCGATTCCAAAATTGCTTCAAGCACTTTAATAAACCAATAAGATTCTACAAAAAGCACATTAGCTATTGCGGTTTCTTTAAATACAGTTGGTGAGGATGTAGTTTTGAATACTCGTTTGCATTTTTAAACCACAACAGCGTATTGTCTTGCAGGCTGGAGGCCAAAACACAATGACACCTCTCTGTTTTTGTTAAAGCCATTGACACATGGTCTGCCTCAGTCTCTGTGTGATTTTAATAGAAATTTGAGTACCTTTCTATTTCTCCATACACAGACTCTTAACAGGCACTAGTGCAAATTGCTTTGCTTTAGAGCACCTGATAAATGAAATGAAAACATGTAACGGTTCAGTCTGGTTTTATGCAAAAAGTCAATATAATACTGTAATGTAAGGTTTGAATTAACAAAGCTCACATTTCTTCACACAAAAATAAACAAAACACATACAGCTACATGCAAGCTACAAAGACAGAACAACTTTAAAGGGGCTAGAATGCAATCTGCTGTAGTTGTAAGATGTAGTGTGTGTCTGTGCAATGTGTAGTATGCACCGATGTCCTAATTCTTTCTTCCAGATATTAACTGCATATACAGTGTTCTGGTCTTTAAGTAGGACAACCGGTGCGATGACAAAATGATCAATGAAACACAAAGTCTCTGGACTTTGTAATTTAAACAATGATTTACAGAATGCAATGGAATAAGATGAAACATCTGGTTAAAGATGCATCAGATGAGCAGCTTTTACATGCTGTGTGTATGTGTCTTTCTGTCTCTCTCTCTTGCTCCGTCCCCCTCTCACTACTTTCTCTCTTGCTTTGTGTGTCTGTGTCTCTCTCTCACTACTTTCTCTCTCTCTCTCTCTCTCTCTCTCTTGCTGTGTGTGTGTGTTTAGATCTTTAGGTCTAACCTCATAAATCAGTGTTGCTCAGTGGGCTGTGGAGAAAAGGCTGATGAGTTTGTTTGTGTGTGTGTCTCTCTGTGTGTGTGTGTGTGAGTGAGAGAGAGAGAGAGAGAAGAGGGAGGGATGGAGAGAGAGTTATTTACTGTATCTGGGTGTAATCAGAGTGCCTTTTTCCAGGAAGAGGACACATAAAGCCCGTCACACTTGCTGGCTCAAGGGCGTCTGAACACGGGCTATGATGGACTAATCTCAGAAACATTACCGTCACACACAGTGAACAGTATACACCATGTTCATGAATGATTCTCCTGTTTTATTGCATGCAAAGCCTCAGTGGTTTTGCGCTTCTGTGATTATGCTTCATGCCCATACCTATATAGGCTGGTGATGACAAACACCTGTCTGTGTTTATATTCCTCCGAGCAGCTAGATTGTCCGTTATCAGAGGAGAAAAATCTCAATCTCCCGTTCATTTGTAAGACGACTTGAAAGCATCTGATTGCGTAACACGTGTTGGTCGGAGAATCCCATCTTAATTTTCTTATTGCTGATCTGACTTATCTATGAAAAAGGACGTGAGGGCTTAAAGCAGGGGATAAGCAGGTTTTGTAGGTCTCTCAAACAAAGCAGCTCATTGATTGTGTAATGAGCTTTTATCTGCTAGTATAATTGCTCTGCACATGTTGACTCATGTTCGTCCACTCTCTCATTAATTGCTGCCCTGCCGGATGTCATAGTGGTCTCAACCATACTTAGTGCCTGTCATGACCTGCATAAAGTGTTCAGGCCCGGACTGGTGTGGGTTAGCATCACCATGCCCAGCCAAGCATGAAGGAATCAGCCCTTTAAAGCAGACGTGCATTTCATGGCTTATGAGCTATTTGAGTGGTAAACACTGCATATGTGTTTGTTGGATGGTTTTAAGGTTATATTTGCACAGTAATACTGTATTACAGTGATCTCCAGCTACAAGAGTCAATTAATTAATTATATAGAACAGAGTAATTACTTAATGAAGCAGTTAGTATGTGCAGTTTACTGAGCTCTCACTTATGTTCTCGCTCTAATGAAAATATACATAAACTAAAAATAATGACCAATACTTTAATATAGTAATTAAAAACGCTTTGGTGATGGCATGCTGGCCAAGTTGTAGCCCTGTTGCCTCACAGCAGGAAGGTCTTAGGTTTTATTTCCAAGCAGGGGCACAGTTCTCTGTGTTTCTTCCTACAGATTTTAATAATAATGACGAGTTAGGCGTACACATTATATCTCCAGCGGCTACAAGTTTGTTTTGCATTTGCAACTGTAACAGCTTTCACAATTCTAGGAATTATTTCTATATTGGAGAAAAGTGTAAAGTCAGACATGGATGTTGGACCTGGACCTGGCTCGCTGTCACTGGTCTTGTTCATCCCAAAGGTGTTCAGTAGGCTTGAGTTCAGGGGGGCAATTAAGTTTTAACCCAAAACTCACACAACCATCACATGGACATTACTTTGTGCATCAGGGCAGATTTACTGCTAAAACAAAAAAGATCCTTTTTTCCTCCAGGATTGTGTCACCTTGTTTGAAGCATCCATGTCTAAAGTAATCCTATAATTAATTATTAGAGCATATTTGTTATGTTTCATTTACTAACCAGCAGTGAAAAATGAAATACAATAAAAATAAACAAACCTTAATAAAATAAAAACGTCTCTATATTTCAAATTCGAAATTTCCACCCCATTTTTATGTCACTGCGCATATCAGTTTCTCTCCTGAGGCACATTTCCTTATTTAAAACCTTTTTTATTCTCCCACTTTGTTGGTTGTTGCTACAGTCACACTTCCATAGAAGATAATTGTGTCTTGTTTTGTGTAATATTGCTTTAATTTTTCCCAGTGCAGTTCTGACTCGTACTTGTTACATACTGTACAGCTCAACACTGTCTTTCTGTAAGGTATGCATTTACCACTTCTGTTCAAGTTGTTGCCACGTGAGATGGCAAACCTGATGACCTTGGAGCTTTAAAGAGATTATGGTCAGAACTAAACATGAATGGAAGGTAGTTTTTAGGACTGAGTTTGGAGATTATTGTATTAAAGGCATCACAATGACGATTTTTACTGAATGTCTTTGACTAGAACGCAAAGCATATGAGAAATGTCTCTTAATAAACAGATCCACTATTGTAAGAGTAAGCAGCTTCATATATTCTAGGTTTGCTCTCACAGCCACATTGATAGTTTGATTAAGAGGATGCAAGTATTTCATACAAGTGTTGCTGTTTTTTTCTCTAGACATAAACTTTCAAGAGGATTTGTACAGGAATTGCCACTGCATGGTTTAAAGACCTGGCCTATTGATAGATGCTTACCAAGATTTCTGTTCTCTGTAGCTCATATATAGACATACACAGATCTGTAGTACTAGGACACAAAACATATCAAAGACAATCACCAGCCTAAATACAAACTCTTCTCTGTACTTTTATCAAGTGAAAATGTTACTGGATCTCGTTGATCAACACTAGGGCTGGATGATGAGTTTATCCCTTCAGCCAAGCCAGAGAGTTTGCACATCTCTACCTCAAACCGTGGCACACAGAAATACACATATCCACTAATCCATACACACTCGTGCTTCCTCCAATCACTTGACCTTTCTTATAAATTGTATAATTGCTGTGCAAATAATCAGGCCAGTGGTTTTACAGTGATTAGGGTACTATACTTGTATTGTGCATTGCTGGGTCCTTGAACAAAATCCATGTTTATTTATTTTTATTGTAAGTCATTCTCGGCATTGTTATCTGCTTAATACTGCAAATTAAAGGATCTTCATGACATGCTTATAGAGGCAATTAGAGACACTTATTTACATACCTATAACTTAGTAATAAAGATCAAATGAAGGTTTGGGACTTGGCATCATGACTCTGATATGTAGCATGCCACTGTTTTTTTTTCTCTCCATACTTACTAAGAATAAAAAAGAAAAAAACATTTTGGCACTAAAGACAGAAAATGTCTTTGTAGTCTTGGAAATGATAGCTACACCAGACCTCATTACATCGCTATAAAGAAAAAGCCCAGACTTCCTGGAAGTGAGCAGTATTTAAATGGGTGGGGAAAAAAGCTGCCATAAAACCTCACTCGAAACAATACCAAGCAAACACAGGTCATTAGCATCCAACCTAGACTTCCTGCTTTATATTGTTGTAGTCCATTTATTTGCATGACAAAGGCTGCCTTCAATTATTTAGTGCACATTATTTGATCAACTCTGGAGAGGCTTGTGTTTTTCTTCAAAGACAAGCTGGTTGTTTTTCCCTTCATTATTTATGAGGTAAAGGAAAGTGAGTAAGTGAAAGAAAGAAGGAAAGAAAGAAAAGAGAAGGAGCGAGCAGAGAAATTCAACAAGGAGGCACCAACAAAACAAGCAGCATTCAGTTTCAGAAGACATCATAAATGTTATGAAGCAGGTAAAAAGTACATCGAGCCTTTATCTTAAAGGGTCAGGGAACGAGGTCAGCCAGGCTGTGGGATGGACATGTATTTCCTGTAAAATTGCAGGGTTTGTTGCCTGTTTTTGCGCTGTTGCCTGTTTTTGCTCTGTTTTTTTTGTACAGCGATCAGGTCAGGGATTATTGTCCTGGTGAACGTGAGATGTGTGATTGTTACTAGAAATGTATGTGGAACCTTCGACCTGACATTTGCTCTGTTATTCAAGCTACACACTCCTATCTTTATGGCTTTGATCCTGTAAGTATTGCACTATTTGTGCTTGCTGTTTACTTTGTGCTACCCACATGCACAGTGTACCATTACAAATCCACACATCCATCTTTCCTGAAACACAGTCATAGTGAAAAGCTCTACTCACTGTGTAATCCATTCCAATATATGCATTTTTATACAAAAAGTAGTCGAGTCATGAACAGCCGTTATATTTCTCTGGCATTTTTTAGAGAAATTCCACCAGTAGGTTTGGATTACTCACTGGTATCTGACATGTTTGCAAAGCTTAAGGCTACCTGCTAAAAATATACTCTACTTCCAACTTCTGAGTCCCTCCATCTTTTTTCCTCTCCTTTGATTTTTTTCCTTTTATTATTTCCTTTTTTGTACCTGAGCCTCTCAATGGGTACATGAGTAAGAGAACAGTAGCCCTCTACTGAACTTTGTGCTATAGCTAGTAAAGCATAAATCTGACCCCCAAAAACATAATCATCTGAGGTTGTACCTAGTTTGGTACAAGAAAAGTTGTTATATTACATTTCATTTTTTTTTTACATTTCGTCATTTTGCAGATGCTTTAATACAAAGTATCCCAATGTGATGGCTTGGGTCAGAATTCAGGGTCAGACTTGATTCAAGACCTCTGTAGCAATAAGGGTTAAGTAACTTATGGAAATTAAACACATAACCTTAATGGTGGTCCTTAATAGACCATTAAATCACTGTAACCAAAAATTGTCTTTGCTTTAATGTTTTACAGACGAATCAGTGAGACCATAACGCAGAATGATTACAATATATTATCTGCTGAAAGATTTGGCACAGATATATTGTTACATCACCAGTTACAGCCATGAGCATCTAATATAAATGCAGTTGTTTCAGAAACAAACATGAACCACTCAAATTAAAACTAGTTTTATATGTGCTATTATATATTATATAATTATATATTGTTCTTATTCTACAACACTAAGCAACTAACCTTCAGATAACAATACTGATTCAACATATAAACCAAACAAGACCGAAAATAAGGTCTGACGTGTTTATTTCTTTAGTTGTAACGCATTTAAGGGGCAGATTGTACCTAATGAAAGGCCTGACTGCAACATGGATTTAATGGGAATTTCTGATGCAAACAGTTCACCAAGGGAGCAAGTTGTGTATTCCTCATTGTGTTTCAGCCAACCAGTAGCAGAGCACCACTGTAATCTGTTTACTGTGTGTTACAGTGCTACATGAAGCAGCTTTAGTCGGCTGTATGTGCAAGCACAGAAACAAGGATAAGAACAAAAAAAATTCAGCCTAGTGGCTAAACGACTGTGCTAACAGCTTTTTTTTTTTGTAAATGTGTAAATTATGTTAATGTCACAGTTTTTTTTTTTTGTCTATAATGATGTAAATTATTAGCACAGCAGTCAATATTTTATTAAACAGATTATAAATCACTGTGTCCTAAATCACATTAAACCTACCTAGCAAACACCTGTATTACTTTGAGATTTTTTTACTACACTTATCCATTGCATCAGTTCCATCCATCCATTATCTTCTGCTTTATCCTATATTGGGGTCGCGGGGGGGTTCCCCATGCCCATCCAGGGGAGAACGTTTCGGACGCTGGCCAGATACACCCAGGACAGGGCGCCAATCCATCGCTGTGCACACACTCTATATGGGGGTATTTGGATAACTCAATTGACTTGATCCATGTTTTTGGACTGTGGGAGGAAACAGGAGAAACTGGAGAACCCGGAGGAAACCCACGTGGACACGGGGAGAACGTGGAAACTCCACCCAGATGGGGATTCGAACCGGGAATCCCTAGCACTGAGAGGCGAACGTGCTAACCACTAAGCCACCGTGCCGCCCTTGTCAGTTCCACTGACCATAAAGATGAACTTTGTAGTTCTACAATTACAGATTGTAGTCCATCTGTTTGTGGACTAGTGTGTTGTCATTTGTTTATTATTTTTGATGGTGAACTTGTTCAATATAAAATTATTTGGAAATTATTGTCTCTAATACTTAACACAAGCCAGGACAAGAACTTGTGTACTGCTGGGTACCTATTAAGTTGTCAGAGGAGTTTTAATGTGCACTCCAATACATTCTGTCCATTATATCCAGGGTTTCCTCACCTTTTTGCCAAGTTTATACTTGAAATGTAGGTGAGCTTTTAAAAACAAAATGACATCTTTGTCCCAGATAGGAATCTGACTGCTCCTGCAACCCATCTAGTTGTGTGCCATTTTTCTTCCATCACAAATCACCCCTGTCAGCTATGAAATAATAGCCAAGGCCATCTCATCTACAGTAATAGTGAACTGAGGTTGTTCAGCTATCTGTTCTGCTACTTACCCCTGTAAGATTAATTGTGGGCAGAACTGGGAGCAGCAGGTCTGTGGGGAAGTATTGAAAGAGTGGCGAGGCTCTCTCCAGTCACTCTCTTACCTTCTGAGCATCTGTCACATCAGACTTGTATCGGAAGCACTCCCTGATGCTCTGTACTGGGGAGTATAGGTAATTGGTTAGTGCTACTGCTGTTCCAGGGTTGAGCTGCTCATCTCAGCTCCCAGTTGGACTGCAGTGCCTCCTCCTAAAATCTTGTTTCCCATGGCTGCTTCGGTTTGTTATATTTGAAGTGCCAGCTTGAGTACCAAAAATGCACAATGAGAGTATGCAGGCCACCCAAGCATGAGCTCCTGGGGCATTATTCTAAAGTTCTTTTTGCAAATGTGTCTCCCTTTTCAATAAGTCACCTTTTATAAAAGGTCACAACGTGAGAACATCAGCATGAGTCTTAACACTTACCATGCAGACTTCAAAGTCATACATCTGTATTAAGTTATTTTCAGGTAAAATTAAAGTGATACTGTACGGTCTCCTTTATAATCAGTGTCCAGCTCAGAAAGCATTTCCACTTGTTGGTGAGTTTGAATCTTTTCCTGATGCATATAACTCTGTAGTAGCTCAGTGGTTAGGGTGTTCTGTGTGTATAAGTCTGAAGGTTGTGGGTTCAAATCCCATGTCCACTGAAGTTACCACTGTGGGCCTTGAGGAAGGCCCTTAACCCTCATTGCTCGGGGGAATGCGTCTTAGATTTATACACTGTTGGTCATTAAATGGATTGAAATTATCCCATCAACATGAGACAATTAGCAAGAAGAACAAAATAAATAGATAAAGTAATTATTATAAGAGCTTTCTACTCTTTACACTCTCTTGAGACTGTCTCATATGCAGACTGAGCTTATTTGCAGATTATAAGTAACACATTGGTAAATATTTTGCTTTTTGAATGGTTTTGGAACACTTTTGTATGTTTTATTAGACATTCTACTCATATCTATATATTTTAATTAAAGAACATCATTTATCATTCAAAAGTTTGAATGATAACATCAAAGAATTTTCTGTGTGCTGTGATTTGCTTTCACCATTGAAGTCAGTATAAGAAACTATAAAAATTACTTTATATGATAAAAAAAACAGCAGAACTAATATTTTAATCTCTAAAACGAGGACACATCCATGGCAAAAGTATGTCTGGTCACCCTGTGTTTAAGCAGGGAATAGTAGGAGCAATGCAAATGTGTTCTGACAGCAGAGTTGCTGTGGGAAGCGTTATAGGATCTGAATGTTGTAGATGGCACAGGCCATGAAGGATTTTTCTGTTTATTGGGGAGTTTGCATGGAGAGTTTGTCAGTCTATATAGTCAAACTTCATGCAGTTCTTTTAAAACACAAGTTATGCTGCGATCACACTTTCAAAATTCACTAGCATAGCCATATTTTTGGAAAAAAAACATATGTACGAGTTTTTATGGGTCTTTTTTCGCAGATATGTGACTTATATTAATTCTTAAAAACACCATCTGCTCATTTTGTGTTTTAAACAAAACATTATTTTGTCTGTGTGAATGGCAGTTAACTAAATTACTTGCTCACCTTTTGTAACAATTTTAAAGCCCAATATCTCGAGGTAACATGTCTAATACGTGTATCATTATATACAGTACGCTTAAGTGTCCCTTATTTAATTCTTGTGTTGAGGAAGGCATGAGTGAGGAAGTATGAAATTTGTAAAGTGCTGCTTTTACACAGGCTCTTTACATATTGTGCCATAGTTCTGCCCCACCGCTTTGGGTGAAAGCTTTTAAGGTAAAATAATGGGTCATTCCAATTCATCTTTAAACCTCTAGCAAAGTGGAGCATTGTGGTGGTGCTATGGTGCAAGAAAATTCTGTGTTTCATTTCTATTGGGGTCAACAAATATCCTTTCCGTGTGAAGTTTGCCTGTGTGGGTTTTCATCAGAGGATTAGGTTTTCCTCCCACATTCTAAAAACATGCCGACAGGTAAAACTGGAAGGACTAAGTTGACCCGACTCACTATGACTTTATCGCTTGTAAACAATGCTGTTGGAAAATAGCCACTGACGTTGTTCTGAAATTCAATTTCGAAATATATAAAGTTTGTACCACAGTTCACATCATCACAAAATAAGCCCTCGTCTTCTCGACCGCTCAGATGGAGTACCATCTAAGTCACCGACGCTGCAGTGCTCTAGCAAGGGGAGCGAGTGTTAGAGAAGGCCTTCGGGTTTCGCAAATGTCCAGTAGTGATTAGTATCATGATCACTCTCCCCCCGCTGCATGTCGTGCTCCAGCTTATAAAAGCTGCACAGTGAGCATTAGTGGGGCCTCTGGCAGGTGCATTAATTAATTACCTCTAATTAATGACCATGGCTGTTTGCTCCACCCTTTCCCCCCAGCATCGCTACACTCCTGCCACAGTGACTAAGCTCAAACCTTAACTACAATAACAAGACAAACAATTAAAAGAATGAAAGTAAGAATTCACAACAAAAAGATGCAGTGGAACGTGAGGGCTTTAACAGCATTGCATGTTAAAAATAAAATTAAGAAAATTAGCAAAATCATGTGAAATAACATGGATGTTAAATCTTTAATATTTTCCTTTGTTCTTCTAGAGAAATATGTTCTATTAAGTCTGAATAAAATATAGTGTAGCCAGTTCCACTGTAGCTGTGGTTCTTTCCCTCAACGGCAGGAAATACTCGGTTTTCTGAAACAGGTTGTTATTCATGCCTGAGAGTACCTCACTGCAGATCAGCAATCTTATGGCTTTATTTAGGCTGAATGATAATGAGGCACAACAATGAATTCAGGTTATAGGGTTCTAACAGTCTCAGTAATAGCGCTGTCTGTGTGTTGACATTTTGCTAAAAAGATGCAGACATCCAGTCAAAAGATTTTGCTCTACAATCATAACACCATAGGGGCTTTCAAAGGGAGCACGTACAAAAATGGAACGCTGCAAATGTTGTTTTAGAAATTTGGATGAATAAAAAAATTATCTTGCAGGCATTTTGCTTCCATTCTT
The DNA here is from genome assembly GCA_019802505.1 of Corydoras sp. C115. Taxonomy (NCBI): domain Eukaryota; kingdom Metazoa; phylum Chordata; class Actinopteri; order Siluriformes; family Callichthyidae; genus Corydoras; species Corydoras sp. C115. The sequence continues at coordinate 4,493,091 of JAFMOC010000031.1, read as the reverse complement.
TTGCCTCTTATCAGGTTTTTATTACCTTTGTGGTTCGTTAAAATGAATGTCAGATTGAAACAGCTATAGCAGTTCCATCGACCCGGTGTTATGCTGAAAATGTTGTATAAAACCAAAATCATTCTCTCTCTCTCTCTCTCTTTTTTTCTCTCTCGCTCTCCTTTTCACTCGCTCACTTATTTTAATCCTACGAATGCTCACAATGAAATGAAGAAATGAAACTGTTTACTTTAAAACAGCTCTTCACTTTACTTATTCACTCATAGACTGATTTAGATTGAAATAGTGCTGCGCATGATAATTTACAAATTTTTCAGGTCACAGTGGTAGTTCAGAGTTATGTAAACATTTTGGCATTTTCAATTTCAAATAGATTAAATAGCCTTCAGGTAAATTAGTACTTTTCATGAATTACAATCAGTTCACAGTGCTTTGGACAGTTCTGGTCTCACATACTTTATGCTAGTGTAGTGGCTACCATGCGCTTCAAGAGCCCACTAATTTAACCAACCTGAATATAAACAACTAACCAGTATAAATATAAAGCACTTGTAATGACGTTTTCTGCAAATTATGTAACATTTAAGTCAATATAATTGGTCGTGTTTTTTCCTTTTTCTCTATTCAAAGGAAATTTATTTAACACTAACTGCACCATTGGAATCTGCCGAGGCTCTCCGAGTAAATGGCAAGTGGCACACCAATGGGGTTATTGCATGTGATGCCCAAAACACACCCAGAATCATGTCATGATGGGAATGACACACCCATGAATAAAGCTGTGGGGTGAAAAAGGTGACAGCTAAAAGATCACTAAAAAATATCCCCTTGAGCCGCATCATGAATGTAAAGAGTAACTAAACCTCCACAGAATTCCAAAGGGTAAGTATGTCAAATTTTGTGGTAATTGAAACAACGATGTGGAATTGTATAGGGATATAGGGAGCTTTTGAGTAAGGTCTATAGCCCTCACTGTACCTGGGTTGTTTCAATTACTATTTACATTTTTAGGTTTTTTTTTTTCATGTGCTTTATTCCTATTTAATGTTCTGAGTAAAGTTGGAAAGGTTGTCGTGGGAGCATCATCACGTGCTGAGGACGGTTATGAAGTAGTAGTATGTTTGTAAAGCTGCTTGTAGAAATCCACTGATGTTTCTGCTGCTAAAACGAAAGGACCAGTAGGTGAAGATTGACCCTCCTTTGTCAGTGCGGGGGCCGCACACTGAGTTTATACAGAGCTGTTATATACTGAGAAATAGTTCTAGAAATAGTTTGTGATGAAGCTGTTTATATATGTGCAGAGGACTTTGGCAAACAGCAGGAAGCCTGATTTCTTTCCTTTTTGCTCCGCTTGTCTATTTAAGGCAATTGCAAGTAAATCACATTATTCGTGAGATCTGTGAGTTCACTCGTTCTATGTACATCAGGCCCAGAAAAACAGGTTAGACAAACATCCTAAGAAACTAAGAATAAATAAACTGCCTTCTTTTTAATTGACTCAAGAGATTTTGGAGGAAAAAAAAACAATATGTTAAAAATAGTTTCGTTGTTTAAGGTTAAAATGACCATGGTTTATTTGTAGGCTGTTAATGGTAGTACAAAAATTATCTTTTTCTCTTGCAAACTGAATATCCAGGCTTCTTAATGCAGTTCAAATAGAACTGCATTGTTCTGGGAGGGCTTTGTTTTTTGCACAATTTTAAAAATGACATATTAATTGCCTGCTCACTCAATATTTTTTAGATAATTTAGTGCAGGGCCACAAATTACACTTGGGGTGGTTCAGTAGCTAGTGCTGTTGCCTTAAAGCATTATTTGATTTCAACTATTTCCTCTGCAAATGACCCCGGTCCTTTCGGTGCACATTTTGCATGATTTCTTCGTACCTGGGTGAATTTTCTACAGGAACTCTGGTTTCCATCAACAAAGAAATGCAAGTTTGGTGATTTGAAGGCACTACATCACTCCTTGGTGTGATTGTGTGTGAGTGAAGGTGTTTGTGTGCACTGTGATGAGGATTGGACTCTAGTACCCCATGACTATAATTTGCTCTTGGGTAAAGAATTAAACACTGAGATATACCAGAGGGAATACTTAATAATTTGAATAACAAATAACAGTTAATGTCCTTTCATAGACCCTTATTTACTTTTTTAATTAAGCTAATTTTATATTTATTTTAATGCATGCAATCCTTTTGAATTTGCATTGCTTAGTGAACACTTTAAGGAATTAAAGAAAGCAACACTATTACTGTGCGAACCTTTTACTGTAGTAGCCCTTCTGCCTCAAGATCTGCAGTCCAAGATGCTTGTTATATCACACCTGATCTCATCACAAACAGATAGATTACAGTCTGTAATTGTAGAAGACTGTAAGAAAAGTGGAACAGATTAAATGAAGAATAAGGGGAACAGAAAGGAGGTGTGTCCAAACATTTGACTGGTATTGTAGATGTTTCTCTTATTTTAACATACTAAGTAAACTAAAGACTGATGTTTATGGGAATCTCAGACCATCACGTAAACCAGCCCATTTGGCACCAGCAATCATACCACTGTCAAAGTCACTCAGATCACATTATTCTCCATTCTGATGGCTGATGTGAACATTATCTGATTCTGCATGATGGTATGTTTTGCATTACTGTCACTTGATTGGCAGGCAGGATAATTGCACGAATGAGTTGGTGTGCATTTGTTCCTAATAAAGTGTTTGTGAGAGGTTTAGAAATGGGAAAAGTTGTGTCTTGACTTTGGACCGAAGGAAAGTTTGTCTGCAAAGTCTATCTTGTGTCTTTTTAAAATCTATACCAAGCTACATGCCAATACGGCAATAAGACAATACAGAGCACCCATAATACTTGTCTAATGGGAATTCTCCATATTCCCTGTCTACTTATGGCTACCTGTGCTGATAAATTTCTCTTTAATATGACGTGAGGTGCATTAGTGTCTCAGTCTTAGAACTAATGTCTGCCATTAGCTCCCACCTTCCAGCATAGCCTGCCATCACCGCGCCAGTGGCTGTTTAGCATTCATTTAACAACAGCTTCTGCAAAGTCTCAATGTCTTTCTTAGGCCTGCATCCATAGATCAAACCCACGGCTCTCCTGGGTGCAAGCTTCCTTTTAGCAGAACAGTGGAAGGCCCATGCAGCTCACACACTGTGTTTCATTTTGCTTTTGTCAAGGCGGGAGCGTTAATGCTTGATAATGGTGCACACACACTGCACATGCAGTAGTTACAAATCACAAAAGCTGCCGTAATGACACTGGGATGGACCCATCAATAACATAATGCTAAATCATTAATTCTGATGCTGCAAAAGAAACAAAAACAAAAACAAAAACTTGCTAAGGCAAGTTGTATCAGAACTTTACTATTACAGACTTAGCAGGAGTGCAATGAAAGCACCAAAAAAAAACCATTGTCATCACTCTTAAAAAGTTGGGGGTTGTACGATATGATGTATACTTACAGACTACTTTATTAGATGCACCTCTGTATTTATACATACTGTGTATTTTTTTTCAGTTACCCTTGAATGCAGTTTCACAAATAGAGGTTGTAGTCCAGCTGTTTGTCTGTGTCCTGTGGTAGTGTCTTTAACCCTGTTTTATTTTTATTGTCTGGACCCAAGCTTAACCATTTGGGGGTGGATGATTCTTAACAATGCAATAACAATGATGTATTGATGTTGTGTTAGTGTTGCACTAGTACAGTGTGTCCACTCTCTGTACACCCTATAGGACACATGTACATGGTTCCTTCAAAATGTAAATCATCTTTGTTCTATACATACTGCAGCATTGACAATGGAGTACTTTCACTTGACCATACTTCTAAATGTGCTTTCTATTTACCTTGTTTTATAAGTTGATATTCTGTATTCTGTAATGATATTCTGTAATTTGTAATGATTTATTAAAAATTCTAACTAGGATTGATAATAAAAACTGAAATCATTTTAATATAAGACATCTTCAAATCTTTTGTCAGTATGATATGTTGTAAAATGAAATTGTGTTCATTTCACATAAAACTATTCATTGAAGAACCAGGACACCTACACATTACACCTGCAGGAGCTTTTATAACATCCTGTTCTAACTTGCTTCACCTTTGCAGTTTTAACAGCTTCTACTGTCTGGAAATGCATTAAAAGATCCCAGCTCACTGTTTTAATTTCAAAGTTATTAGTTGGTGTTGGTTTTGGGTTTTGTGCAGGACAGTCTTCCACATCAAACTTCAACCATTCTTTTTTTGGATCTTACTTTGTGCACTCTCATTCCAAGCTGTTCCAAAGGTGCAAGCATTCAATTAAATGGTAATAGGACTAAACGTATCACTTGTATTTAATGACTATGAAGCTTCTCTATGCCATTGTCCATATAGCATATGTATTTGTTATCAGAAAACTTTGGGCATATTAACTGAATCCATTTTTATTATTGATTGAGCTCCAATAAGTTGTTTATGATAAATGCAAGTGCAGGGCTCACACAGGGACTTCAGCCGGGAAGTCTGTTCATCCCAGAGCTGGAACAACACATTCTAATAACACAATAAAATAAAAACACCATCAAACGTCTGTTATCTTTTCAGTCCTTCTGTCTCTTGCACTCCTTCATGTATCATTCACCCACCGCCTGAAGACATCTGTGCACCATTTCTCTGACACTGTGCACTGAACTCTGTTAGACACTGCACTAATCCACTCGCTCATAAAAATCTTTTTCAGCGTTTTAGCAAGTTTCTCTTTTCTCTCAGGATGGACTGAATGCAGTTTCTTTGAACAGCTTGCTTGTGTCAAGTGGATATTTTAACACTGTGTACTGTTTGCCGTAAGGTCAAAGCCGCCTTTGTGTTGCATTAAATTTGTGGGTGTAAATTGGAAGCTTTTTACCAGCATGATTTAGTGCCAGTGTACAAATGATGACTGAGATAATGTACTTTAAACATTTTATTAAAAGCAATAAGTGATGGACACGTCCTTTTAGTAGTTTAGGGAGTGTGTTAACATTGTGTTAAAATCTTTAAAAATTATTGTTAATGTACACACAGACATATGTCTCTGTCTATCTGTTTTGTGTTCAAGTTTAAGTTAATTTAGTTTTATAGTACTTTTTACAATTGTACATTGTCTTGTAAGCAGATTTAGAGTGTTCTGTCCCTGAACCTCCAAAGAGCAAGCCGAAGCGACAGTGACAAGTAAAAAAAAAAAACATTGTATTTTTTTTTAAGTAAAAAACCTTGAGAGGACCAACACTCAAGCATCCATCCATCCATCAATTGGTCCATCAACCTACCTTCCTACCTATATATCCATCTATCTGCCCTGTTTAAAGTGTGTCCTTATTTTCCTCTAGTTCCTGATATCAGCAAGCAAATTACATAAAAGAATGAACAAATGAATAAACAATTGTTATAGATTATTATGTTCACCCTTAGACAGGAGTTTCATCTTGAAAATAATGGCACTAAACAGAGGCGCAAGAAATGAAGCTTGAAAGTCTGAATCTGTGTAACAGCTTTATAAATCTAATTTATTCTGAAATCAGGCGTACACATATTATCCTTCCTCCCTGTCTCCACCGTGAAAGACTGATGACAAACGAAGGGAACTGCTAGGTACTAAAGTGAAGGTCACTGCACTTAGGTATTTATTTTATTTGTTATTTTGAAGGCTGGAAATAAACAGCTATGATATGGCATAACTGTTTAATATAATATAATGGTTTAATGTATATTTAGAACTCTTTTTTTTAATGCTGCAAATTCAACTAGGAAAGTATTATTCTAAGTATGTGTACATTACAATTCGACTTCATTACTGGTTCTGGTTACAATACCTCAATTTAGAGCTTCTGATGCAACACTGATACTTTTTCATCTGGATGTAATAAAGTTTAGGATGAGTGTGCTTCCAGGCAACATAGATGCCAGTAAATTCTGCTAAATTACAGAACCACATCAAATCTCATAATTAAATAACAGTGGTTTATTTTAGACATTGCTTTTGTGTGGTAATAAATTTATTAAAAGACATGCATTTATCTTCATTGATTGCTTTATTTTGATTGATGTGCTCAGAGTCTTTACTGGAAAGCAGACTATCCCTTAGAGAGTGCAGTTGTCCATTCACACCAAGAACTAAGGTTATATATTAAGTTCATTAGACAGCAGTAAGATACCTTTAAATACCTGAAGAAAATCCACATGGTAATAAAACAAGAGAAAGATAGGATTTTAGTGTGAGATTTAGTTAAGTATCATGGGGATAAGGTGAGTAATAATGTGCATGATGTGCAAGGACATTATTATAATGAATGGAACCTTATTTTAAGGGACATTTTTAGCAGAATATATACTTTTATATATTAAATATACGTTTAATAGCATTCTGTGATGTTGGGCATGTATCTGTGTTGACATTGTACTGCCAATGCAGCAACACACATCTGACTGTTGTCTGCCTAAGTTGTTTTCAGTCAGTACTGCCACCTGTGTTTTCTGTTGCCGAGTCTCATTTCAAGACCACCACGCCCTTCTGTGTAAATATATTCACAAGCACAGTTGCTAATAAAATGATGCACGTGGAAGGCATGAAAATAAACTGTTAGCAGGGTGTAAGATAGAAGTAAACACCACAACGCACTTGCACACTCTGTAAGATAGGGCTCAAAATGTTTAAGCATGCAGCATGTTGATGGCACCATTATGTTGTTGGGATGTTTCACTTTAGCCAAATCTTTAAGGTAAATGCTTGAAGCTGTCTTATTGACGAATGAAAATGCAGGTGGTTGACCTTCCGGAATGACAACAATCCTAAACAACAACAAAAGCCAATGTAGTGGCCTTAAGCTAAGGTGGTTGTATGTCCTTGGGTGCTATGTCAAGGCTCAGACAAAAATTATATAGGCTTTATGAAAGCTGTATATTGGTGCTTCACACTTCGTCAAGAATGAATGTGCAAAGCTTCATCTATCTAGATGTGCAGAGCTAGCATGTCAAACAGACTGATAGCTGTAATAAACAGCAAAAGGTGGTTCAACAAAAGTATTAAATCAGAGGATTGATCATTTGTCCAGCCTGGTTATTTAAGGGGTTTGTCTTTTCCATATTAATTTAGTGAATGCCACTGGAATAAAACTATATGAAACCAAAACACATGTTTTAATAGGTTTAGATGTTAAACTGTGAGACACTTCCTTTAATGTCTTGTGTCTATATGTTTTATTAAAATAGGATCCTGCTGGTATTTTGTTCTAAAATCTAGGATTAATTTTCCACCCTTATTTAATGTTCAATGTTCTTATTTATTGGCCTTGTTGGTGAGTATTTAAGAACTAAATAATCATAGCAGCAGATGTGAGTGACAACTGGAACAAATGGAGTGAACATCACAGATGGTTAAGAGAGGAGGAGGAGAGATCATGAGCTTCACATGTGCAAACTATTGTACTTCTGCTGATTCCGCTGATATTACACTCTGACACTATTTGTAGTCCCGCATCATCTCCCAGCCACCATAGAAAGCATAATGACAACAGAGTTAATCACATCATCAGTCTTTGTTGGCTGTTGTTGAGACATCTCTGAACCCTTTCACAGCTTCGATGATGGGGTCCTAGATCATACAGACAGAAAATGGTGTTTTCTGTGTTTCACACCTGCGCCATCTGCCCTGCATGTTATGAGCATCACTAAATATTACTAAAGCAGATTTTCAGATGGTGTCATTTCACAGGTACAGATGAAATAAAAGAAATAATTGCCCTGAATATTCATTTTAATAAATCTTTTTACATTACATCTTAAGCATTGGCCTGTTTTATAATGGCTGCTCAGTCAAGGCTCAGTTTTCCCTCGGTGCTCAGCTACATTTGGATATTCTGTCTATTTAATTTCATTAAACTCACGATTCAATGTTTTATCGTAACAAGCTTTGTCAATTGCCTAAATGTAAGTATATACGATTGAAAGCACTGCCTCAGCCATTTGTGAAATGTCTTAACATTATAAACAAATAAAAAAGCACTATTGCCTGCAGGCTTTTACTGCAAACTAATGCACTGCAGTGCCTGCTAAGTGTGCAATGACCATAAAATTCAACAGTCCCTTGTGTGGTGAAAAAAATCATAATAATAATAAAAGCAAAAAACATTTTTATCACCTCTTCTTATCAATGTGCTATGCCTAGTCTTGAAAGACAAACATTTATGGATACCAAAATTGTTATTTAAGTACATGCGCCGATCCAACCGTCTTATCCAAGTGTATTTTACTGAGAACAAAAAGAACACGAGGTTCTCCAAGTATTTCGGATTAAAGATTGGGTCATGCATGTCAGTCGAACTTGTTTGTAATATAATACTCTATATTTTAGAGGCCATTTCTTGCTGCAAAATACATTTTCTAAAGAGTTGCTTCTATTTAAATGGCTAGTTTGTGATTTTAGCGGACACATTTGGGGATTGTGGTGTCGTGTATTATTTTCTTTCTTTTTTTAGGGAATTTGCACAGGATAATACTATTAAAATGTGTACTTTGCAACTTTAAATACACATGCTTACATCAGTGTATTGTTTTTGAGCATTTCTTTGGCAAAAATATTCAAAATATGAACAGTGCATTTTTCAAAATACAATGTATGGATAGAATGCAGCAACATATCTTAACTACATGGGCATTCCTGTGCAGTAGGGCAATGAGGTACACCGATCTAGAACAATGAAGCTCCCTGGTGCAGTTACTATGTCCCTCTACTCGATAGAGGTCAAATCTTTTTAAACTCATAAAGTCAGCCCTCCCACGAGGTCTTTGTCAAGGTTAAACTCTTACTGTCATCCCCTGATGTGCTTAGGGTCATTCAGCGCAAAATAGGACATGCATCGCCCTGAAAAATTACATGGACTGGCCAGTTATGTGTTTTTGTCTACTCTGAACTGCTATATACTGCTTAATGCGAAAATATATCTTTTAATCTTTAAATCAGGTTACCGTGCTCGTAATACTTTTCTGTGTCCTTCATTGTTCTATTAATATAGATCAGGTTCATGGGTTGTGGACTAATGTAATCTGTTGGTAAGGTTTAGGATCGTTTCCCCATGCTCCACCGCTGAGTGATTGGCTCACGCCCATCCTTCATTTTATCCTGAATTTGTTCTTCCCTAAAGATGTCTGTTTTAATGATACTAAATCTAGCATGTTTAATTGGACCAGTGAACTATGTCATTGATGCTGGGACGCCATTACGTTTCATGCCTAAAGCAGTTTTGGGCCGGTCACCCAAAAAAGAGAAATTGGTAGATGTAAAAAAAAAAATTAAAAATAAATAAAAAGTTTTCTTTTTTGTTACTAAAGATTTGATATTTGAATCAGATTTCCATGAATTGTTCTCAGTTGCATATCTGATCCAATTCTACTTAACCATAGTCTACTTTAATTTGTTATTAATAGTCCATTATCATTCATTCATTCATTATCTCCCGCTTTATCCTCTATTAGGGTCACGGTGGGGTTCCCCATGCCCATCCAGGGGAGAACGTCTCGGGCGCTGGGCAGACAGACCCAGGACAGGGCGCCAATCCACACACACAGGGCACACACTCACTCACACAGACACACTCTATATGGGGCAATTTTGAGAATTCAATTGACTTGATCCATGTTTTTGGACTGTGGGAGGAAACTGGAGAACCCGGAGGAAACCCACGCAGACACGGGGAGAACATGGAAACTCCACCCAGATGGGGATTCGAACCGGGAATCCCTAGCGCTGAGAGGGAACGTGCTAACCACTAAGCCACCGTGCCGCCAGTCCATTATCAATACTCTACTATTCTTTATGTACCCTGCTTTGTATATAGACATAGAAAAAAAGAAAAGGGATTTTCCCATTCTCTAACAACAACAATGTGAACTTACAGTTGTCTAAAATGCATATTTGCTTTTCAAACTTGGGACTGAATCCAATGGTTGAATTCAATTAATAAAAGGTGTGTCCCAATGCTTTTGTGCATTATTATTTTATAGCAGAAAATATAGTACTAGTTTTTAAAATTCTACAAAGCCAAAATATTTTCATTTTAGGCTTCATACCACCCAAACTGCATGCTTTTTTGTTTGGAATGTACAATGTATCGTGTCATCAAAAAACTGCATAAATTGCACATGCAATAGTTTGTCCCTCCACTCACTTTGTGGTAATCGGAATATTTAAACATGTGAATCTAGTGAAGGCACACACTGGACAAGGAAAATGTGCTTGCCAGGCCTTATGGCGGGTTTATAAGGAATGTGGTAATGTAATGTAATAGAAGAATAATATTCATAATATGCATGGCACAGCTGGGGAGAAGTGCCCCCAATAAAAATCTCCCTCCAAATTCTCACTTTGCTTTCAAACTCTTTATTAGAGCTCATCCAAACAATTGCCGCTCATATACCCTGTAATGTAGATGTGCATGAGGTTTGCATGGTTTTATTGCAGAACTGAGACACAGAGTACAGACTGGTATATAGCTTCACTATCATTATCTATCCTCCTTATTATCATCCATCACAGTCAGTTATGTAACTATTTAAAATGTGCTTTCAATAAAAGATATGAACTTAAATTAACTTTAAATATCATGCAGAGCAGCTCTTATTCAAGTGCATCATGCTGCGCATGGAAGTCAAGTGTTTTTCAGAACTACCTGAAAATGTTAGTATGGACTAGGGATAAGCTGATTACAGATTTTGATGGTACGATTATTGTCCAAGAAATAATCATGGCTTTATGATTGTTACGTCTGTTATTTATTTACGGTAAACACGAAACAACATTTTAACATTGAAAAAAAGATGCTTTTGCTAATTATTAACTCAAAATATTAAATAAAAATCCTGTTTGGGCAAAGTGTAACTTTATTTTTGTTCCATGTCAGTTGCGCCACTTTAGACAAAGTTCTAGTCATAAAGCTCCCGGCCTTATACGTATTTTTCTTATGAAATGACGTCATGAAGATTTTGACGGTTTCCTATATTCCGCCCTTATTTGTGCACCTGTGAATGTAGTGGAACTGTAATCCCCCACTAGGAAATAGGCTTGGAATTGCATCATTTTTGACCTTCGCACATTTTAGTTGCAAAGTAATGAAAAATGTCTTTCCACTAATGCTATATTTGCAATAACCACAGATCCATTTCAAGTTCAATTTGGGGTTCAGCTGCCTTATCAATGGTAACATGAGAGCCAGAGTTCTGATTGTTACTTGAATGCTTCATAAGGACTTGAGGCATTTTAGATAACTTTGCACCTTCCCTCTGCTCAGTGCCTTGACTCCTCTGTTTCATGCCCAACCAATTATTTCTGCAGGAGGTTAAAGCTTTACCTTTCCTCGGCAATAATTGACTCCATCTAGACCTTGTTCCAGATTATGATAAAACAAGTGCACAATTGCTATAGTCACTTAAGGCCTGTGGACCTGTGGATGGATATATATATATATATATATATATATATATATATATATATATATATATATATATATATATATATATATATATATCCACAATTAGTGGGTAGTCCATCTGTTTCTTTACATACTTTGTCAGTCCCATTTACTCTGTTCTCTAATGACCAGGACCCCCACAGAGCAGGTATTACACAGTATTATTTGAATGGTAAAATGACCCATTAATCCTCATAGGAGAATTTAAATTTTTTAGAATGTTTTTGAAGTGAAATGAATTTTATCCCAGTTCTCCACTGGTATTTTTTAGATTCTTTGTAAACTCATTTCAGCTGGTGCACATCAGGAACAGGGTTACCTTTTACAAAGCGCTTGTCCTTTTAATATGTTGGAGATTATAAATGAGTCCATCTCCCCTTGGTTCTGGAACCTCAGTTTTCGTGCTGGCATTTAGTCAGGTTAGAGGGCTCTCAGAACCTGATTGCAGCTGTCATTCATCCTTAGGGGCAGGGGTTTAAATCCTGCCCCCAGAGCTGTGCAGTGGGCCATGTGGTCCTGGCGCCATAATGTAAGCTCAAAACTCCATCAGCTTGGAAAAGTCAGAACGAGCTGTCATATGTCACCTCAGTCAGGGCGCTAATTACCCCACATCACCACTTTCTGTGCCTGCATTTATTGCAAATTTAAATAATTCACCCAGCAGATGGTAAGAAAGAATGTCATTCCATGACACAGATTTATTTCGCTTTACTGTTTCCCCATGGTGGAAGCTCCAGGCCTGTCGGTGGTATATTGTTTTAATAACATTGCATTTTGCACTGTGGGGAGACCTTCATCTTGCTTATTGCTGAGCTTCTACCACATGGAGGTTGTCGCACCTTCTCCATTTTCCAGACCCATCAGTGTTAAAATCTCAACTTCTCCTAAGGCTGATTTATGCTTTTGCTTTGGCAAGTCTGCAAGTGTGTACAGCACAGATCTGCTGAAAGAGGACCACCACTATGGTTTTGCATGAGGCCCTGCATGAGGCCCTGTAGGAAAAAGAGTATTAAAATGATGGTACAATACACTGAAGATGAAAAAATTAACTGATTGTACAACTGAATTTTGTGCCATTTTAAATTAATCATCTGGCTCTAATCATTGCATTTCGTATGAACAAACCCTAACATTTAAAACATAAAAAAACTTAAATATATGCCTGCCCTGTACACCAAGGTACAGATCCCTATGCGTGCCGAATGTATAAATCAGCCTTCAGGTCTTTGCATATGGAGTGGAGTGCTGTGACCTTGTCTGTGTGCAAGTGTGACACCTTTGACACTCTCACCTGCTGCCATTGTTACCGCTGTCAGGCTTGTTATTCACTTCAGAGCTCTCAACACGTGCTCTCACATACAAGTTTATGGGTGAGAAAACAATCTTAGCATTGTTGTGTCAGGAAGACTTTGAGCGTAGGTATTTTTAGACCTATTTCAAATTTTAAAAAGTCAGGCTTCCTTGTGCTTCATCCAGACCTCCTTTGCACATCTGTCGGTATATACGTTGAAATGCAGGAGATGTACTTAGGCACTATGTAATCACAGCGGGTTGAAAAATATCGAATTCCTTCTAGCTTCTGCTAGGCTGCTCTGATTTGTGTCTCTGTCGGTTTCCTGCAGTAGTGGTTTCTGTCTTAATTATGTGTATTTGCCCTGTGGCCCTGTCACTGGCAGTCAGTGACAGTCACTTTCAAACCATCAGTGTGGCACCTTCGCCTGCCTGAAACCAAGCAGCTGAAAAAGTTCAGAACTCGCCGCGAATGTGGATTTACAGATCTACTTAATAAATAATTTCTTGCAAGGCAGGTCCCTTAAGCCTACTTCTTAAATTGGCAGTGTGTACGTAAAATTGCACAGTAATGTGGCACTATAATTTTGCGATCAATCATTAACTGGTCTAAAAAAGCTTACAGATTAAAACTTCTTTTACATATATATTTTTTTTCAAATTGCCCTTTTTCCTCATGAGATGGAATTAATGGGGTCTTCCTAGAAAACTGTGGTGTGAATTGATGTCCTAATGTGTGGACATCCCAATACATTTGTCCATATAGTGTAGTGTTTTCTATTCTCTTAATAGATGAAACAAAGCAGCTGGTTTTCTTTGTAATTCTGCCAGCAGGTTGAAGGCGCCAGACAAAGAAAGTGACAAAATTAGAACGAGCGAGATAGATAAGGCTCCGTGCTGCTCTTTGTTTGGAATCAAAATGGTGGCCTTGTTTCAGATGAAGGGTTGCCATGGTCAGGCTCTGCCACGTCGACCACACCTCCATATTGGATGTGATTAATGACCCCTGCCCGGGAAAGAATCCACTCATTAAAATCTCAATTGGATGCCACACAGTGTCGCTCTGTTCTACTTTTCTTAAAATTCAATGCTGCCACACAATTTCACATTTGTTCTTTAAAACCAGAGGTTGGGGGGAGTAATTAATAAAAAAAAAAAAGAATATAAATGACAGAAGACAGGCTTGACGGTTAAACACCAAATCTGTAGTCCTTTTATGTTGGAACGTCATGTACCCCTTCTAATTGTCCCCTCTTGAAAGCTAAGTTAACAGGTCATCCCAGTAGAATGCAATTAGGCAATAGTTGCAATAGTCCAGCCTGGACAGCTAATTCCTCTTAAGATAAATTTCAGTGTCCTCCATGCTAAAATTAATGCACAAGCACATATCTCAGTGCTTCTGACCTGTAAACAACATGTGCAGTGGAAGAAGAAATAAACCGCCGGAAAATGATACTAAAACATTTATGTGATTATAGACAAACATTTTATGTTAATTAGAGGGCAGCTTTTAAGCACATTGGAGGTAAACTATCATATTGGCTTAACTCCATTTTGGCAAGAATATGTGCTCTGTATGTCAGTCAGTGTAATTAAAGATATTATTGATAACCCCCCTCCCCCCCCAGTAGAACATTAAGTGTAAGATAATTAATGAATTCGACATAAGGCTTTATTACGCAAAGTTACATACTATGAATTTATTTAAACTTTTGTTTATTTGGATGGTTAGACATTCTTACTTAAATCAAAATGATTAAAGACCATCTAGAGCATTCATTAACGAGAGTTGCTTATAAGCACTTATAAAGTAATTTTCAGGAAAAACACTCATGAAGCATAAATGTTATAAAGCTTTGTCACTGGTATCTATAATTAATTGATGAACAGTTAAAATAATTTATAATGCATTACGCCACTTTGTGTTATACAGGATTATGGCATATTCTTATAACACTTTATCTAGGTTTTTGCTCATTGACATTTTAAAGTTGTGTATATACACTCACTATCCACTTAATTGCTTGCAAACTTGGCCAAAGTCATCAGTACATCAGTACTTCCTTTACTTTCTCCTTCCTTTTCTCCTGAGCTATGTAAAGGTTTGTAGGAGACCAGGCTGATCAGTGAAATAGGAAAATATGCAAGATTGCTCCAGTCTGCTCCAAACCTCCAGGGTGTCTTTCTTTTTCTAATGCGTAGGAGTGACCTGGTTGTGCTGCAGTTAAGGCGTGCACTGACACGGCTCTCCTCCACGCCACCTGCCATTATTTCACCACTACACAGTTCCAGCAGCTGCCGAGTTATGCTCTCATCCACTCCCAAACCCTGTCGTATATACCAGACAGCCGCCATGTCATCGCGCTACTGATGATTAGAGTTTAAAGGCCCCTTGAATATCTCAGCTCTACCGACATCATGTCCATGCAGATAGAAATCAGTTTGTGTGACTACAGTAGTTGTAATGAGGTGGATTGAATAAAAATGTAGTCTAGTTCCAGAGATGCATGCCAGCTTTAAATGTGATGGCACAAGACCATTACAGAATCCAGTTATGTCATTTCATTTTATTTTCTTTTTTGCATTTTGATAGCTGTTTTATATTAGTTAAATGGTTGATGAGATTGTTAAAGAATGTCTGAAACTTTCTAGGCATAATCGACTGCGCATAAACCAGCAAAGTTGTGCTAAAGCATTAAAAAAAAAACATTTGCTGTCTTTATATGTGTCCCTTTTCATTTTATTCATAACAATAGAAGGTGAAACATGATCACAATGCACTTTGAAATCAAGTTCTTTTGTTTCAATTATTATATTAAACGATAAATTGATTTATGTAATCATGTATGTTAATTAGTAGTGTGTATGGTTAAAATTTGGGTAAGTCAAAATTAACGAGTCTATGTAAAGTTCATTCTGTGTGTGTGTGTGTGTGCGCATGCGTGAGCACGTGTACTTCTGTATATGTGGGTGGGTTTGAAGTAGCTGTCATTGTGATGCTTCCTGCCTATATCTCATCTAGTGTACTTGAAATTGCTTTTAATTACTGTTCATCTTCTGTCAGCCTACCTTTACAGTTTCAGTTGTTTCTGTCTATAAAGAACTTACACAGTCAGAACTGACACTTTTGTCAATATCAGGACAGTCTTGCCCCCAGGGGGCAGTGCTTTGTTAAACCTGTAACTTATATTAGCAGACGATAGCATGAGAGGTCGTGTGAACTTTCTTTCCAGTACACGCAGACCAGTGCGATTATCCAAACTTGGTCTCTAAGGAAGCTCCACTTATTCGGCTTCTAATAATGAGCAAGAGATTCACAATGCCCACAAGTCATTTCCTCTGCCTTCCTGTCCTTCGTCTGTTCTGCCACCTACTTGGCAGCACAGAGCCACCCAACACACTTGCAGTCTGCCGCCGGCTGTTACGAGCATTTCTCTACTGCTTATTAAGAAACAGGAACTAGTCCCTATGAAGTATGGGTTGAGAAACTAGGCTGTCCAGTATCATTCCCATCTTTGTGATTTCTACTAGGGACGGAATGATGGAAGCTAGAAAATTTGCTAATTACAGCAGTACTGCTGCATTTTGACAACACTTTATTTGAATCTGGTATTCATAATGCATTTTAGACACATTCATAAAGCTTTATAAAGTATTCATATAGCTTTATCACACTTGTCATGGGCCTCTGTTCATGTTCCTAGATGTTAATAACAACACTCATAACGTGTAATAAGGATATGCTCTAAGGCCTTATAACATAAAGTGATCTGATGCATTCTATAAGGTATATTTTAAATCTTCATTAACATATTGTAAAGACCAGTGTCATAACGCTTTAAAATGTTTGTGTAAAATGAATGCATTCCCTAAAAGATCAGAAGTGCTCATAAATGCTTATAAGCTCTCTTTACAGGCATCAAGTAAAGTGTCATTAATTACCATTATGAAGGAGACTGCATTAATATTAATGCACCTCTGTCCTGGGTGTATCTACCCATCACCCAGAATGTTCTTCTCTAGATGGGCATGAGGAACCCCACGTGACCCTATTAAAGGATTAAGTGGAAGATCATAAGATGAGATGCTTTTACACTATATGCCCCAGTGACTACAAAAAAAAAAGTTATGTGTAATTATTTGACAGCAAGAGAACAAAACAGCTATAAAATATCAGCCAGAGAACAAGAGAGACAAAACTTGATGTTAAATAATTGACAGAATTTCTCTTGATCCTGTAGCCGAGTATTAAAAAAAAATCACATCCAAAGTGCAGTCAACAATCTGAGATCAAACCCAGGAATTTAATTAAAGCTTTTTTGCTATTCTGTTTGATGATCGTTGCTATCTATGCAGACAGAAACATTAAGCTCTTTTCTTTGTAGTCCATATTAGAAAAGGGTTGGGTTGCTCGACTGCTCTCTGGCCAAAGGTAACCTTATATATCCAGGTTGCAGGTGTATGAGGTCAGTACTCAAGATCTTTCATTGTTGGCTTATCTCGGCTGCAATGCAAGCTTCCTCTCAAGGATTTGTGCATCCAGACACGTACTGTTGCTAATTCTGCTGGTTCTTTAGACACAAGGGGCTGTGAAGCCAGAAACTTGGATCACCAGAAAATGCTATAAATCAAGTGGAGCACTGAAATAAAACAGCTTAAAGAATCTTCTGGTTGAAAAATTAATAAATATTTGGCTGTTAATGCTCTACCTTGTTTTAAGTGATTTTTTTTTAAATGATCTGCCTTCTCTGAAATTCTGACTGGATTTTTTAGAAGTACATTTCCTGAAAACTCATGCCATCCTTTTTCCATCAGCCTTAAAAGCTCAGCAATGACAATGACTACTGCGATAAAAAAGTTTTTAGAAGAACTCTGTTTGTAACTCTAATTGCTGCAATTTTATGTTGTGCTCATTAGCAATATGGGGTTAGTGGGCAGTTTACTCGTCTATTTAGTGTCTTTTAAAGATGTTCCTCTGCATGCTTGCAGGAAGTGCAGTGAAGTTGCCATTTTGTACAATTGCAAATGTGATTTCCAAAAAGCTTTTCATAAAATGACCAAATTAAACTGCTTGTAGACCTCTGCTGATGTATTTAGTGAACATAAACAATACTTATAGATAGGACTCATGGATTTGGACATAGTCCAATACAATGAAAAATATAGCACAATAACAAGTAAATAACTTCTTAAGCTAAATCTAAAGTACCGGTATAAATGTGTACTCACAGTCCACCTGATGTTAAGGATTCGAACCTGGATCCACAATGCTAAGAGGCGAATGTGCTAACCACTAAGCCACAGTGCCACCTTGTCTAAATGTCATGATTTGGAAATGTAATAGTTCACAGGTTTTAATGTGCACAATTTAATTGTTTATTGTTAAGATCTATTAAATAAAAAATGAGTAATGAATCCTTTATTTCTGCAGGAACGAGTTCAGAGCGATTTCCTCATCTTGCAGCCATGGACCTGAAGGAGCGTCGGCATCGCTCTCTCACCCGGAGCCACTGTGCCAAAGAGCTGCAGTTCACCACTTCATCTTTGGATGTACCAACACATACCAAATCATACAGCTCAAGTGAGACTCTCAAAGCTTTTGAACATGAGGCTCATCTCCCCTATGGAGCCTGTGTGGCCAACCTAATACACCATGAAGCAGTCGAGTTCTCCACACAAGGAGGTATGTACAACACATACACACACATACATACACATACAAAAGCAAGCAGACAGTATTTAGTATTTTGAAATATTTAGACTTCTTACTTTTTGAATTTATGTTCCAACTATCATTCTTCAGCATTATTCTCTTACAGTTCAGACCACAGTTTTTGTTTTTTTCATCAGTGGGGCTTCAAATAGCTAAATAAAAAGTGCTTTGAAATGTGTGGAATTTTGAGCCAGTTGATGAGTTTATTTATTTTCACATTACTTACAATACCATTGACTTGTACCGTGCTGGCCATGCTGTTCTATGAGACTGCACATTAGCAGATGTACTAAAGAGAGTCTTTAAATATCTGTTGCCTCGAGGCTTCCATGCACTACAACATACATTTCAATTTAAAGCTGCATCTTTGTTAGTAATTAAATTACTTTTCTGTTTAATGAATCTGTTCTCTTTGCACTCCACAATTGGAACTAATTGAGGTAATTGTAACATGTTTTGGTAGATGCTTGCAGTAACTAAGATAAAAGCAGTAATAATGCAAGGTGTAATAGGATTTCTCAATTGTTTATGTTTTTAATAGCCATTAAATGTGCTTTAGCTCATTTGGTGAGTTTTATTTAGACATTTTGACTCATTTCATATATTTTAACAGCATTAACATCAACATAAGAACCAGTGTTGTTGGTAATAAGTTATGATTATGGTTTAGATTTTTTCTTTTCGTAATAAAACTTTCATTTTATTCACATTCTAAGCAGTTTATTCTAATTAGTTTTGGCTAAAGGCAGCAGAACACTTTATACAGTCCATCGCAAGGCAGACAAACAAACACATTCACAGCAATTTGGTAATGGATGGATGGATGGTGTCTCTAAATTGAGCTAAAATTCAGTTTATAGAAGAATTTAATATGGCTCCTATATTTTATTAAATGAGATTAATTCAAAACATGGACAATTGAACCCAGGACTTTCACACTCTGAGGTAATAGTGATGTAACATCCTGCTGTGCCACTATGCTACCCTGCCTAAACGTAAACACACATCCAGTGGCTTTAAAAACCTGCCTGAATCAACGCATAAGCTTAGGTTTAAGATTTGATCTGTGTGCAGAATAGCAGAGGTGGGAAACACATACTCTTGAGTTTTCTTGTTCTAACCATTCTGTAATCTGTTACTATTCGAAGCTTATCCCTGAGCTTTATGTATGATACACGAAAGGGTTGTAAGCCAATCTTTAACCAGACTCTTGGGTTTCAGTAGACACCTTTACTGAACCCAGGACTGCCCTGAATATGTCAGCGGTTCTTATCAGACATCCTTTGACTTGATACCACTGATAAGCTGTCACCTGTTACTCAGTTTTACTTCTCATTTGGAACTACAGCTTAGTCAAAGGCCACACAACGGCCTGCTTTCTGTTAGCTATAGACCTGTTCCTAAATTTATATAGAAAAATTAAATAGATATCAGGCTTGAATATATTAATACTTTTATCATCATTAATTCCATTTTTTCTTGTATTTTTAATACTTTATTTTATATTTTTAATTTTCCCTCAATATTTCCTAATACTACCAAATGAATTTCCTATAATGTAAAATAATCCTACTATCAGCTTAATCTCGGTCTCTGTCAGAATCAAGAATCACTGCAGTAAAGAATGTGACCACAAGGGGCATTGCCATCCTATTCTATCCTCACTCACCCCATATGTTACATCATATGCATTTTATCATTCTAACAATTTAAAGTTAAAAATTTTTTACTGATATAACACAAAACTAAAGATTCAAAACTATTCTTAAGGATTTAAAACCCAGCATACAAGAAAGAAATGAGTTTTGCAGTAATCGATTGGCATGAATGTCATGTTTAAAAGGTAGCATCCACTACTGAGTCCCCAGCTGCTTCAGCCAGCATTGATCCAGTGGCCTAAAATGGATTTTGACTGAGTACCGTCGTGCAGGGTTGACGAATGTACCTGTAAAAATCCTCCCCCTTTACTGCTTAAAATATCTCATTTAATCTTATTAACTTCACCACTTAATCCTATACCAGGGTTGTGAGGGTTTTCCCTATACCCATCCAGGGGAAGAATATTTCAGTCACTGAGCATATACATCCAGGACAGGTAGCATATCGCTGGGCACATACTTACTCACATAGACACACACTATATAGAGGCAAGTTAGATGGGGTAATTTAATTCATCTTGAATTCATGGACTATCGGAAGAAACCAGAGAACCTGGAGCCTCGGTCCTCAACTGCTAGTGAAGTGTTTATAATGTAATAATTTATTTAGTAAGTAAATTAACTCTCCTTTTGTTAAAAAAAGTACAACATATATATGTTTAATTATATAATCTTGAGTTTTGTAATATCGTCTTTGTAATTTTTGTCAGCCCATCACAAGCAGAATCAGTATTTTAGTAATTTAAAATAAAATATTTGTTATTGGTATTAATTAACTAGTTTGATGTTTCAAAACAATCTTTGAATGCTGGATTTCGAACAGTCATGTCCTTTTAAAGATGCTAAAAAAATGATGGTTCGTATCATATCTGTCAAGCACCTGTCTGTCAAATGTTGGATTTGGCATTTATATTTAAAAAGTAGATCTTTTTAATAAAGGAATTCAAGTCTTGCTGTATGTATTCTGTGTATAAGATTCTTGTTCCAGATGGCTGAACTATGAGGAAGGGCAGTCCAGTACAGAACTACAGGCTGTCAGCCTGATGCATTCTCTTGATCAGTTACTTGGCAAATTTCGTAGCTCAGCTACTGCAGATGCATCTGTAGGAGGTGTTGTCATGGGAGACTAACAGTGTCCAAAGACTGCATGTTAAGAGACTCAAAGGCTAGGTTGAATTTGTCCTCCCTCTCCTTTCTCTGTCACAGTCATCAAAACATTGCTGATTAATATTAAAAGAAGTTATATTCTACTGGTTTAAATATTATGTTTAGTCAGTAATATCCTATCAGTAATGCAGATTGTAGTAATTGTGACTATATAACCATTTCAAGTTTTAGTTTTTAGTTAATTGCAATATGTACAGGTATATACATTATTTTATTTTATTTATATATATATTTTTTATTTCCAGGCCTTTTTACTATAATTCTGCACTTGAATGCATATTGACCTGTCCTCACATTTACTGGTCAGGATGTGTCAGACAGACCCACGCTCACTTCTCTACAGGTGTAAATGAAAATTGAACATTACCTTTGCAGCTAACACTAACACATCAAACTTGTGAAGCTGCCTGAAAGACAAGTTCCTCGGTAGTAGGTGGTGGGCTGGTGGGTTTCTGCACTACCAATTAGTTGCATGTCTGGGCATGTCAATGCACGAGCCTTAATTTACAGAGCCAGGCAAAAGGAACCCAGCGTTGATCAAACTAAGTGTTCTAAACCTGCAGCACTGATCTGTATATCTGCTGGTAATAGACCTGTTGGTGTTGTAAATTTATTTATTAATACATTCATTAATTCATTAGCTTTACTCATTGTGCATTTTATGTATTATAGAGGACCACTAGAAGTTCGGACACACCTCCTTCTTGCTCCATTGTCATCTGTTTTTCTTTATTTTTGTTAGTTCCCTGTTGGTTCTCTTTTCTCTATTGGTCAGACCCATCACAACAGGTCGAATATGTGTGGTGGATTGTTTATGTCTGTTTTGCATTGACAGTGATGTGGTAGTGGAGGGGGGGGTGCAGCAGTGCTGCTGTATTTTCATTTAAACACTTCAGTGACACTACTGGAATAGGAATAATGCACCAACCAAATAATATCTGCTATGTGGTGGTACTATTGGGGTCCTGACCATTAGAGAACAGAGTAAAGGGGACTAACACAGTATGTACTGTACTGTAGTAATGGATGGACTACAGTCTCTAACTGTGGAACTACAAAGTCCCTCTTTACCATAAGAGGATCTAATAAAATGGAAAGTCAATGGGGCAAAGATTAGATCATGTGTTTAATTCTTATTTAGGTTCCTTAAGCTGTTCCAATGTGGAGTTTTTATATTTGCACTATGTCTATGTATATTTGCACTATGTTTATTCTATAAGGTATGGTTTTACCCATAATTCAAAAACATGTAAGTGAAGTGCGGTAAAGATACAAATTTGTTCATTATTGTGAGAGCGTGCTTGTCTTGTGACATACAGCTGTCTTAAGTGTTTTCCCACCTCTTAACCAATGAAAACTTGTATAGGTTTCAGCAACTCCACAACCCCAATGAAGTCAAAACAAAAGGAAAAGAAATGAGTAAAAGCTTAATATCTGTTCTGATGAAAAGGTGTTTTCTTCTCTTCTAATATTTTCTCTTTGCTTGTTTGTCATAAAAATCCAACATGCTCTATAATGCTCTATAACTAAGTGGTTAACCTTAGTTCTGTTGTCCTTTACACTATATCTATATCTTTAGTCCAAATTTAGGTTCAAGACATTATCTCAACACAGCTTCACAGTATTCCAAGTGTTGCCAAAATTCATATGGTATCTGAGATTTACAAATCTTTTTAAAAATAACTGTGGTGTTTTCGAACTATGTTTTGGAAATGTATTTGTGTCTCTTTAGGTTTAACTATATTTGGATTTTAAGGCCCCTTCACACTTTCGCAGTGCAAGCCTTAACATTTGTTTTTATTAACTGGTGAGCTTTGTGTTTAATCTATATTCTGCAGACCCCAATAAAAAGTCTGTTGACTTTACATTCGTGCCTATAAGCAAATAGAGCAGCTGTTGTCTGTAATACTTACAGGGAAAGTAGGCATACCGATGACACTTCTCTCATATGGCTAGTGTGAAACAGGAGGAGTACAAACATTTAAGACTGAAAGAAGAAACTGAAGAGAAAGTGAGATTTGCGAACTTCTGTCCGTTAGGTCACTGTTTATCCCTCTTTATTCCTATAGAGAGTAATAGCTTGTTATAAGTCTGTCTTCATTTTGTTATGAAGTATGTTGTTAAATTAAAAGAGGATTATTAGGAGAAGGTACCTGTATGTGGTGGTCATTTTTTTTTTTTTTTTTTTACAGTGACCAGTAAAGAGCAAAATATGTTGTGGCCTCAGGGTCATGTTTGGATTGTCTAGGGCAATGCCTCATTTAAATAATGCCCACAGTGCATGGTGCTGCAAATGTTTTGTGAAACTTATCATGAACAAGATCACAGTTCACTGTATTTTATCTGATTACCGTGTAGGTTTGGTAAACATTATGCTTGTGCTTGTGTAAGGTTTTGATTGCAGTAGATTTTTTCCTTTTGTTATGATCAGTATAACCTTCTCCGTGAACATTTTTAATGAACTATAATCATGAACAATTTTCTTACCCCAAAATAATGCTGTCACTATAATGTGTATGTATATACACATATGCATCTGTAAAATGACACAAGTACTTTATACATCTGTTTCATTGAAGTGACTAGAGACTTACAAATATCCCAACTTTTTATTAGCACATAGACTTTCGACTGTATGTGAATAGATACATAAATAATATGTAACATATTTGCCTATTTAGCAGTATTACTTTTTGTGCTAAGTATTATAAATATTTTAGACTGACCCTTCCAGAGGAGACTTTTGGAGATGTGGCCCAAAACTGTTTTTTAAACAAAAAAATTTTATGTTGCTAATCTATTTCTTAATTATGCCCCAAACAAAGCTATAAATCCATATATATTTTGCATTAACTTTAAGACAGACTCATTACTTGTAAAATATGCCATGCCCCCATACCATTGTCAGTAAATAATCTAAATAATTACGAAGTTAAACATGATTTATTATATAATTGTTTTTACTCACACAGGCAGTTACATGAACTAATCCTTTAGCTTTGACATCTGTTCTATTTTCACGTAATATTTTCCACCTTTTTTATTCTTTTGCTCTTTAGATGTTTCCTCATCACAGCTCCTACCTGTGGAAGTGATATTTATGTAAATATCAGGTGACGTCAGTTGGTATTTCCAAAGTGGCACAATTCCCCATGGGGTCAGAAGCATTTAGGAGGTCCAATTATAAGGTGTTGAGTGGCCATGTTGAGCAGGTGTAGCGGTTGAAGGCAGGTCAACATTCTCAAGTGTTCTTTTTTATTTTATGCCTTGACTCTAACGGGGACTATTACGATTCTCTGAGTGTCTTGGGACTAGCATGTTGTGTGAAAGTTGGACACTCATCTTGGTGTGTTAGTCCTTGCAATTAACACCCTGCCCACTAGTGACAGCACACCACCCACAGCCCTGACATGCCCCGTGATGCCACACTGACAAAGATTTGTAAGCAATATGGCTGTTAACACCACCTGAGTCAGATCAAATCTGCTTTCGCTCTGCATTTGTAAGCTTTGTACGAACAGTATAAAGTTTTTTAACCATAGTTAACACTATAACATTGCAGAAATGAAAGACAAAAGAAATCCATTTGATTCTTAGAGTGTGATGTACAGGGGTTGTTCAGTTTTGTAAAGTTGAGGTCTGTCATACTTTTATCCACAGTGACATAAAATTTTCCCAATTTGATGGTTGGGGTCAGAGTACAGGGTCAGCCATAATACACTCCTTTGGGAGTAATTGGGATTAAAAAAAAACTTCAATGCTCCTGACATATGAACCACAACCTTAAGGTTGATAGCCCAACACCCAAAACAATGAGCTACTGTACCCTGCATACCTACAACTTAATAGTTTTAGTTTTGTTCTTTGTTTTTCCAATTAAAAAATAATGGTTGTAAATCCTGCATATTTAAATCAATTGATGTAACCCAAACATCCAATATACTCCACCGAGGATCCCCAGTTGAAGAGTGAAGAGAAATATTTCTCTTCTTTAAAACCTCAAGTTTGTGCAACAACAAAAAAAAAAAGTATCAAAAAAAAATTCAAATGAGTAGAGGCAAGTGTCTAAGTAGGGATTTTCCATACCAATTTTTATATGAACAAAACATCTCTGAAAGTATGAAGCTCAACACAAATGAGTCTTGAACAACAAACTAAAGAGCTAAGCGCCTTAGCATCTAAGCATTCAGAGAGCTCTGTACAAGGTCAGAGACAACAAGGTAAACTGCAGGGAGCTTAAAAAGACCAGAGACGACAAAGAGCTGTTTTTGACGGAAAAGCATGGCTCAGTCATTGTACTGAAGTCTTACTTGTAGAAAAAGAGAGAGACGCTTAGACAAAAAACCTGTCAAAATTAAACATTTTATATAACAGACACATTTTATCTGTTTGTACTGTGACATCAAGCCACTCAAACATATCCATCACTTTAAACAGCAGTCTGTATCAAAGCATATTGTCATTAAAAGTGTAATTAAGGACAGTCATGTGCTTGTGGTTTAGGAACTAGCTATGAGACCTGGTTTGGTTACAAGTCCCACCAAGTGCTATGGCTGAAATGCCCCAGTAAAAAAACACCTAACCCTAATTGGGCTCTGTGAACAGGGCTGCCGACTGCACCAGGCATGTGTGCTCCCTTCAATAGCGTATGTTTACTACACCACAATAAGCAGAATAGATTACTTTACTCAACTTCAGTTAAAGATTCTACATGACCAACTTTATATATCAGGAAATTGGAGATAGAGCATTAATTTACTGTTCTGGTCCTTCTGCATGTGAGGCTAGAATAAAAGTAAAAAAAAAAACGTTACTTAATTTTAAAATCTCCTGTGACTCCACCTGTTCCTCACACATATGCACCTACACTTTTAAAATTAAACTCGGGGGCAGTCCGATTTAATAAAAGAAACCTGTAAAGTCAGAATTTCGGTCAGCACAAGGACCACTACATACCCGTATTCAGTTATACCTGGCATCTAGAGCAACTTATATTATGTTATAATTAAATTATGTAGCCCATTTACATCAAAGTTTTAATTGTTGGATTTTGTTACTTTGCAGAACATGGTCACGTTCACAACATGGCATATTTATGGTTGCATTGATCTAGTTCAAAAGATATCTGTGACATCATGCGGCACAATGAGGGCTTATTTCTAAAAACAAACAAGAATAAAAATATCGAAGATGTTTAGAAGCAGGTTTATTCACATATTCAAATTCAAAGTTTAAAATGAGTATAGCCTTGAATTGTTTTCTGATCTGTTCATGTCGAGAAGTGTTATCAAATTAAACCTGTGCTCAGTCAAGTGTGTTTGCATCTGTCAGTGACTGCGAATAAGGGAATGTGCATCTTCAAAGTTCTAGCTGTCAGGGTAAGGTGATGAAGAACCCGACTCGGGGCTCCACTGAGATTTAATTGCAGAGCACTTGGTAATAATTGGTGGAAGAAAAGCTGGTGCTGACTTCATGCTTCTTGTGTGCATGAAAGCAGAATCATAAATTGGTGTAATACTTGCTTGAGTCATGTCTCTGGGGATAGATCAGACATTTGGGAGAATTAAAGAGTATGTAAACAGCTGCGGAGTTCTATTTATAGACGGACGATGCCCTAACAAGGCTTTCCACTGTTTCAAACATGATGGAAAACCTACCTGACTGATCATGTTTTACATCTTTCCCCATTTCTCATATCCTTAACATTTGATTCAGAGAAAATCATTAAATGTAAAAACTGACGAACTCTAATGGAGTATGTACCTGCATATGTATAATTTAGTATTTATCATGTGCATAAAACTGTTTAGCTTAATCAGCTCATATACAAATAAAATAAGTTTATTTAAGAACGTTTAAAAAAAACGGGGTTAAATTACAGGACTGGATCACTAGTTTAAGCCCCAGCATTACTGATATGCCACTCTAAATTGTTAGGCTTAAATTGACATTTTAAAAGACATCTTGCTGTCAAGACAAAATATTTTTCTATAAACTCCAAGTATATTTAAGCAGAATACAACCAGACCTCATTTTCCATGAGTTTCAACAGGTGTTCCATTGGCCAGTCCAGCTCGAGCTACTGTTAGAATGTTATGGCCTATCATAAAGAGGAGAGGTAGACAACGTCAACCACAACCTATAAAAACAAGTCTAAAAATGTTATCAAATTATTTTTAACAAGTATAAAAGAATGTGCAAAAATTGCAGCAATTAGTATAATTGAGTTTGTTATTGAGAACTATTTTACATTTACTTTACAATATTATATAGAAATGTTCATTCATTCATTCATTATCTCCCGCTTTTATCCTCTATTAGGGTCGCGGTGGGGTTCCCCATGCCCCCCATGGGGGGAACGTCTCGGGCGCTGGGCAGATAGACCCACGACAGGGCACCAATCCATCGCTGGGCACACACTCACTCATACAGACACACTCTATATGGGGCAATTTTGAGAATTCAGTCGATTTGATCCATGTTTTTGGACTGTGGATGGAAACCGGAGAACCCGGAGGAAACCCACGCAGACACGGGGAGAACATGGAGACTCCACCCAGATGGGGATTCGAACCGGGAATCCCTAGCGCTGAGAGGCGAACATGCTAACCACTAAGCCACTTGTATAAAAAAAAATTAAATTTTTATTATTATTATTATTTATTATTCATTTATTGTGTTTTTATTTTAAAAAATGTAACAGGTGTAGTGTACTTAGATGGAGGATAGGCTCTTTACCTGTTTTAGTACACATTGTTTAATACCTATAGCTTTGTGTTTGTTGTAAACATTTAATAAATAAACTTCACTGTTTTTCACTGACATTTATGCACATTTTTATTTGGGCCATAATTGCTTTTAGTGCAGAAGCAGTGATTCTGACATGAAGCACATTCATATGTGAATGATCAAGACCTTTATAACCCCAGCAGATGATCTCAGTGATCTAAATTCTCACTTTCTTGCTTTTGGTGGCCAATTTGTCCTGTGACATCAAATATCAACTCTACCTAGAAACAAAGTGATAACTATCTTGTCTGGTATTTATTTCCTGTTTAGGATTCTGCTGCTGAGAGTGTCACTTTGTAAGTGTTTATCAGATGACACACAAGCCCCTGAGAATGTGGTCCAGGAGAAACCCAGGTTTTCAATGAAGGCTTTTGGTTTTTAAGTGGCTATGTCATAGTTTTTCTTCAGCACTGCTTCCGCCTTGTTTTTTCTTTGGTAAAAAAAAAAAAAAAAAAAAAGAAATTAAAACAAAATGTTAAACAATTTAAAAGAATTGCAGCTTCAGGTTTGATTTATTATAACTTAACTGTATTGAATTATGATCATATGAAATTGGTGAAGGTGACTGTTTTGATTTTGCTTAGCTATCTGTTATATATTTATTATACAGCTCCATCACCAAACTAACAATATATGTACACATACACACTTACATACACCATTGGATGTAAAACATTTTTTACAACAAGGCAATGCCACACTTTGCATTATTGCCATATATGGAGTAAGACACAGCTTTTACTGTGTTTTGCAAATGGAACAAATTGAACAAAGGCATTATTGTGGAATTGTAGGGTTTTAGGGGTTGCAAAGTGCATGAGCATTAGTCAACTCCTCACCCTGCTGGAGCAGGAGCTGCTGTGCACCATCTGATTGGTCGGTCGGCTTACCGCTCACAACTTCTCCAAATGCCAAATGGCTCTTTAATGAGTCTGATGAAGCTTAATAGCAGGCAATTTCCACCCCTGTGGCCAGAAATTAGAATTACATAGGCCTCAGAACTGGACTGAGGTGAGACATTACCTCAGTGTGTGGTCCAATACCTGAACAGCATTGCATTACAGGCAGGGCTAAATAAAATACGACTTAGGCAAGACGTCCATGGCATCAGTCAAATGTTCTTTTTCAACCATGCTGTTTTGAAAATGATGGTGATTTTATGTTCCAAATTAAAAGTGTGAAAGCTGGAATAGTTTGCAGCTGTTCCTGCATTATAAAACTTGGTCCAGCAAATTAAATCCTGGGAATTTTAGGGAAATTAGGTAAATTACTGGGCAGATACACACACAACAAGGCACTAATTCATCACTGGACACACACACTTATTTAGACAACTTTAGTTTTGTTTAGATGTTGTATTAGTGAAAACCTTATCCAGTTCTATTTTTCGGTCTATTTTTTTACAGCTCACTTAGAAATAATGCTCACCAACAACACTGTACAACACCATGTATGGTAATTGTATTTGCTAATACTTTGTCGTCTTCACAGTTTATTCTAATAATTGTCTTGTTTTCCACCTCTAAAGTGTTTGCATCAGTGTGAAATTCTACTATCAGCTTCACTCATTCACTCTGTCCCACCTCGTTTTATCCCTCACAAACACCGTTGCAAGTCTCTAGCTAAATAAGACACTTCTGTTGCTGCTTTATTGAGTCCTCATTGCTGTTTACTTAATTACAGTAAAGGTTCATTTCCCATCATCAGACACTCCTTTTACTTAGTGGTATTGCTCTTGCAGACTCCCCAGAGCTGTGAACATGCAGCTGTCCACCCGTTTGCTCCCTGTAGGGACCTGTGTCTCACCTTATTTTGCTTAGTTTAATTGATTTTTGCCTACACATGACAAGTAAGGTAGATGTGATTTGAATTACAATATTAAATTAAATGTAAACCTTTATATTAGGTCATTTACATTATAAAACATTATAATTTAATTTACACAATGACGTAAGATATACGTTACATTATTGTAATGTATTTTTTATACGTTCATCATTTTGTAGACGCTTCTTGAACTTCTAAAATCGACAATAAGTGGAGCAAAAAGGAGTTGTGTCCAAACTTTTGACTGGAACTATATTTGGCATTGTGATATATGAGACAGGTCCTTAATTGTTGGCACAGTTTGAAGCATCCTTAGGCAGGATTTTTCCGAGTAGTAGTTTATTTACAGTCTTGGAGTTGCGCTAAACCGTATAACACTTGTGTCCAGTCTGGTTTAGCCGATATATTTAAATTTAAGTATAGAAGCATGGAATGCTGGGTGGGCTCATGGTAAGCTGTCTATACGTAATGTCTGTTTCATCTTTCTTTGCAGTGAGTAATAATATTATATTGTATATTCAACATTTTTTTTTTTTGCTGCTTTACAGGCCTGCCATTGTGCTTTTTTATTTTTTTTTATCAGCTCAATTTTTGGAGACTGGAACAAATTTGATTTAAAACTGTGGCATTCAAGAGGATAACAGGAATTTCTTCTTTAAAAGGGGAGACCAGAATTTAACTCATTCATATTTTATAAAAGCAGTCTCAAAGGAATTTTGCAGAGTCGTTGCCTGTGGCAAAGTCACAGCTAAAGTAAAACCCCGTGTCAGATTGTTGTAATGGTTATTTTTAATGCAGCCTCTGAAAGCTACCTTTAGAATTTCTTCAGAGGAGCCTTCATTTTGCTGGCTTTACTCTCCTCAGAATTGTCGTATCAAAACTTTAAAATAAAAAAAAAGAAGCAGGAATTGTGTTCCCCATCAATGTGGCATGCTAGATACAGCCCCATCTTTTAAAATATCCTTACACTCTGCTCCTTTCAAAGATGAAGATTGCTTTGTGAAAAGGGGGTTGCCCAGGTTCTGTCCTCTTTACTTGCAGAGATGTTTCACTTCAGTGACTATCGGTATTGGAGCCACCTATATTCTTCTTTCTTTGCAGGAAAAGTCATTTTTTTTGGTATTTTAAATGAGCAGAGTTGATTTTATCATGACGCCAAAAAGGGGTTCAATCTCAAGTTCGTAAGATGCTATGCATTTTCCCTGAGCATTTGCAGTGCCTATATAAAAACCTTATATTTTTATATCAAACCTTAAAATCATTCCAGTTAGTCACATAGAGTAACCCTTATGAGCTTAAATACAACCAGTACCCTCCAGATCAAATTCCCCACTGAATTCCGCCTGATGTCAGCGGTGGTTGGGTACATACATATAAAACTTACTGTTCCTTGAAATTATTTTGAGGTACAGGGAAAATGATGCAAGTGGCTGCTACACTCCATCTGAGTAGTTGGAAACATGTTAAGAGGTTTTTGACAGTGGAGCTACAATCAAAATTGGATTTGTGTATGAGAGGATTGAAGATCATTTCCAGAGATGTGACCATTAATAAAATATATAATAAATAAATAAAGCTCCTTCAGCCACTTCTTGAGGGTTGTAAAGAGTATATAAACCTCCACAGGATCCTGAGAAGTATGTGAGAATCTGTACTAATAAAAACAACGATCTATTGATCAATTGATATTATTATTATTATTATTATTATTATTAATTCATTATCTCCCGTTTTATCCTCTATTAGGGTCGCGGTGGGGTTCCCCATGCCCATCCAGGGGAGAACGTCTCGGGCGCTGGGCAGATAGACCCAGGACAGGGCGCAAATCCATCGCTGGGCACACACTCACTCACACAGACACACTCTATATGGGGCAATTTTGAGAATTCAATCGACTTGATCCATGTTTTTGGACTGTGGGAGGAAACCGGAGAACCCGGAGGAAACCCACGCAGGCACGGGGAGAACATGGAAAATCCACCCAGATGTGGATTCGAACCGGAAATCCCTAGTGCTGAGAGGCGAACATGCTAACCAAGCCAACTATTATTATTATTATCCACCAAAAAAAATTATACTTCTGTTACTGCATGAACTGTAACAATTCCTTTGCAGTTCGGTGGTTGTTTTTTAAATAATCAATGTGTTGAATGCTTCACTTTTTTCTCGTTTAATGTCAAACAAATGAACTGAATTGCTTCTCTCATCATCATGAAAGCATAATCTTACTAACATATTGTAACGTCGCCAAATAAATACATGATCTTAAAAAAGTAATATGCGTCACCCGCCACCGTATGCTGCTAATGATTGAAATTGCACGTCCTGTCTTAGCTGATTGTGAGGGATTGCATTGACAATGCTCTTTTAATTACTAGATAGGAGAAAGCCGCTGTGCATGCCTTTTTCCTCCTAATTGCTTTTCTCTCGATTTGGCTGTAATTGGGCCTCCGTTGTGTTTATTGATTTACTTTGATGTGGTTTAATCTGAATGATGTTATACTGTATGTTAATTTGGGAACAGGTATAGAGCAAAGTATGGAATATGTGTTTGTGGGTTACGGCACAACACAAGCTGGCATGGTTATGTACAGAGGGACCATTAAGCCTAGCTAGATGCTGCTCGGTCTGTATATGTCAGAGTTGTCTCACTTAAGCCTCAGCTTACTTCTCTATACACTGTGTACAAAGCTTCATGCATGTCAGCTGAATCAATAAAAGAGGCCGTGCTCTTCAGCAAGCTTAATGATGGCACACAAGCTCATCAGAAAATGAGTGAGCTTAGCAGCTATGAAAATGTGGGAGAGAGCGAAAGGCTATAGCATCCCAAATCAGTTTTATAGCACACACTTGAATATTTTGGAGTATTGTTTCAGATATTGTCAAGCTTCATTGAATTCTTTGCCTTAGGGCTGGAAAGACTTGTTTGTGTATGTGATAGAAAGTGGATCATATTCTTACTGATAATCCACTGTGTCAAATGAAGAGAGAAACATTTTTATTGGAATGGAAAAGAACCGTAAGGAGATTAAAACTTCAGAGAGCAAGCCCAAATGATTTTTGGAAAGCCTCGAGCATTCATTGTTTATCAAAACACCATTTTGTATTCAAAACACCATTTGTAAGGGAGGACGAAGGTAGGAACTGTACAGTAGAAACAGGTCGAAGGACAGGCTATGTGAGGAAGAAATATTTTACACTAAAGAGCTGTATTAATGTCATTGTGAGGTTACTAGCCACATTCATCTGCAGCCCTACCAGAGCCCATCAAGCAAAGTAAAGTAAATAAACCAGCTACCTTTTTTCTGTTTTTGATTAGGGAATTTTACTCTGGCAGAATTGGGGATCTGTGAGCCCTCACCCCACCAAAATGCCTACTGTCCCAACCTGGGTCTCCTACACCACAGCTACTCTCTAAATGCAGGCTCAGATGCAGACTCCGACCCTGAGGTCCCAATCTCCCCTGAGAGAGCCATGCAACTTTGGAGCACTCGCAATGTCAAGTCCCGCCACAGCTCTGGTCGGTCCAGCCATGAGAACTCGGCCCTGACCCTCACCGACTCTGAAAACGAGAACAAGTCTGACGACGAATCAGGTAGGAGGGGGTGAATGCTTTGAATTGAAATGAAAGTGTGATTTAGTGCCTGAGGCTCTTGTATATTAAGTTCCTGTATATATATTAAGCACATTGAGCAGTAAGTGCAGCAAAGTTCTAAGAAATCCGAAGTCATCTATAAGGCAAAGTTTTTGACATGGCTTTAATTTCGTATACAGGCTTTATTATTTTTCAGATTAAATAAATCATGTTGTTTTGAGATTTTTGCTCTTTGAAATAAGCTGCACCTGAGTTTGCACTTAGAAACAATGAAAAAAAAAAACACATGGCAATTTAAACCATATTAAACAACTCCTGGATTATATATGAGAACAAAATTATTAATATTTAACTTATATAAAGTCATAAGTGGAATATAAGTGGAATATTGTAACTTTTGAATCCCGATTTTGGAGTCTTTATCTTTTAAATACTGTATACTGTGATGTTTTATACTCTAAATACTTTACTCTTATTTTTGCTTCTTCGGTGTAACAGTACTGACAAAGTACCCAAATTAAAAAAAAAAAAAAAAAAAAAAAAAGTAAAATATTTAGGTGGGCAAATGATTGAAATAATTTGTAATGGGCAATAATTATTGTCTACATGAATCATAGAAGTATAGAAATAAGAAGAAATATTTTTTTGTTCATCGAAATCACTCAAAGCTCATTCATCACCGTGTTGTAAAATATGTTAATGCAATTGGCTGTTTAATCCCATTACAAACCTCCTGGTGTCTTTGTGAATTGATGCATGCTTTGTGAAATAGTAGTATACATAACCACACTACCATGACATCATACCATATACTCCTGTTCCATCTCAGGAAATGCCAAAAGGCATTAGGACACATTTAGAGGATTTTTATCTACCTGAGCATATGTGTTGGTCTCAAATAGTTGACCTTGGTTAATGTGCTGATGCTGCTTTTGTACATAACTGTTCAAGCTAAACGCTGTGATGGGTTGACAACCTGTCCATGGAATTTCCCCAGATTTGGCCCCACCTGGGACCCTGATGAGGATAAGCGGATTAAAAAATGGATTAAAGCTAAAACTACAGTAGGGCACTTACAAAGCCCTGCTGCAGTTCTATTCAACACTATTTATTCTTAATCTAAATTGTGCACTGTTCTCAATTCCCAACTGGTTCCAAACATATGTTCCCAATACATGCTTGGAATACGTGTATAACATGCTTTTATAGATCCATTTGACAAATTGGTATTTTTGGGCAGACATTAACAAAAAGTCGTTATTTCTGAAAAATATAGTAATAGCAATCTTTTCTAAGTTATGCGTATTATCTTTAGTGTTGGCATCTTATTATCTGTATTGTTGGTATCTTTAGAAATCATAAAATTAGGACTAGTATATATAATATATTGTATGCACTTAAATTAATGTTGTACTGCTAAATGATTTTCTCACAAGAAATGAACTTAGGTATTTTATAGTGTCTTTAAAATAACAGATCATTACTATTGTATTGTACCACCTTGTCGTTGTTGTCGGGACACAGCTCACTTGACAGCAGTCATTGTCGGGTCATTACACAAATTGCGCAGCTCAACAGACTTCTAGATGCCATATATCATTATACTGTACAGCCCTAAATTCCAACCACAACTAGAAGGTGAGTCTCTTTCCAGGTGGAGCAGCTAAAGTTATTCCCTGCATGTTCTTCAGCACGGTTGGTTTTGGCCACATGTGAGAGCGTTCTGGTTGATGCTTCCTATCATTTTTAGTTTTCTATTTTTTATTTGCAGCTGGAATGCATGCTCTTTAAGGTAAGTAACAGTGGTTTATGTCCTGAGGGGTATGGTCTTGGTTCTTAGAGGTACAGTATGTTCCCTCCGAGGTCTTGTTTGTGCAGCATGTTATTTATTTATTTATTATTTTGTGGCACATGTCCTGAAGTATTAAAGCAATACAATAATTATGATGTTTTTTAAAACAAAAATCATAGTTTTTTTGGTATCATGTGGTCTATTAATTCCCAGAGCATTTTAGTATGTAGTTCTGTTACAGATTACAGTTCCGTTAAATAGACATGGGTGTTTCTTTAGGCACTTGTTATCTGATCTGTTTTTAAAGGTTAACATGTCTATTTTTCCCTGTGGTTTGCTCTTTGGCAACACTTCTATAGCACATCCTCCAATTCCACACTTCCGCGTTAATTCTGCGCCATCATAATTCCCCGCATGGTTTTATAGGAGGTGTCAAACGGGGTTAATGAAAAGACCAAAAAAAAAACAACAAAAAATCTAATTAGCATGATTCTCACACAACTGTAGCAGTTCCGTCAGCTGTGAACACCATCGTCAAACTCCCTCACTTCATCAGACTTCTCAACAGCTATCAAATGCATAAAGAAACACCTTGCATGAGAATTCACTTTCATCTTACCAACTGATAATTGCTCCTAAGCTAATTGTCATACTAATATCCCATCCACAGTCTGGTGGATTAATGCCTGTTTTGTAGCACTGGACTATGAAATAATTGCGAGTGCTCTGAAATTACTTTCTCCTCATTTTGCTCAAGCAGCATGACGTTTCAATTTTAAAAGTGCAAAACAGATCATTTTATGTTTTGAGATCACAAGACTGTCCACAACAACATCTCAGAAACAATGCCCCCCCCCCCAAAATACTTAAAAAATATTTCCATGGCCCATCCAGGGGAGAACGTTTTGGGCTCTGGCCAGATACACCAAGAAAAGGGCTCAAATCTATCACAGGGCACACACTCACTCATTCACTTACTTACACATACTATATGTGGGCAATTTAGAGCAGCCAATTTAATGTTTTTGAAATGTGGGAGATTGGTATTCAAACCTGGATCCCCAGTTCTGAGAGGCCAACATGCTAACCACTATGCCTCTGTACCACCCTCCCCCCCCAAACATTTTAATATTCATTTCATGTCTTCAGTCATATTCAGAGCTTGTTATACTGCAGATCATTTATTAAAGCTTTCTGCAGTAATATTCATTTTTCTCTCTCACTGGGTTAGATCTCAAATTTGTATTAAGTACAGATCACGTATGGTAAAAATATGTTTGATCACTTAATAGAAATGTTCTTCCATGAAATATTCTTAATTCAGAGGACATGTGGTTCCAACAAAAAGAGAACAAAGTCTGACATTTCTCTAAACCAAAAAAGGGAGTATTTTTTAGAATCAAAAGCAGTCTCTATTTTTTCCCTCTCCCTTTTTAAAGCTCTATCTTGCCTTTCATCTTCTCTTTGTGTTTGTGTATAGAAATGCAAACCCCGTCATTCTCTCACTCTATCATCTCCTATTGTTTTGCTTTGTAGTGTTGGCACTGCCAGTCAGTTTGAGTGGCAGACATCACTCACGGGTCTCAGGATATGAAAGCATGAATCAGGTCGAGTGAAATTTGAATCCGTTATCTTTTTTGTTTGGTTTATAAGCCGGTGTCTTGAGACAGTCGGCCAAACTAAAAGTTATTCTTTTGCCTTTTCCATTTTCGTCTTTATTATCATTTTCCTCTTTATTTAACTGAGGATATTTTATTGTGTGTACAGCACAGTGGGATATACCTGAGTAGCTCTGATTTCCCCTGCTCTCTGCTTATCAGCAAACCATTACCCTGTACTTGATTCTAATCAGTTAAAGTCTCTCCGTTGCTCTATCTACAATTACACACTTTGAATATAATCTGAACAAATCTGTTTACATTCAGATAAAAGCATCCCTCTGGAAACACATCCCAGCAGATCCTAAGAAACCTATGCTGTATTAAGCACATCATGGCTCTAGTCATATAGTTAAGGGCAAAGATAAGTCAAAAAGAGATGAAATTGTTACTCCTAGCCGTAGGGTAATGACAGATTTCTTTTGAACCCTTTCTTTATTATTGGCACTTTACTCATATTCTTCTCAGTGTATTCCTGCCTCCTGTATCATCTGATGAGGCAAGAGAGAAAAGAGAGTAATGCCGAGGTAGGTAATGAGGCCTCATGTCTGGGTGATTGTCTAATTAAGCTGCCTTGCTGCTGGCTCTCTTGGCCCTCTCTCCTGAGCTGAGTGATTGATTAAGGCCAACTATTCAACTCTGTGCAATGACTCAGCTGTCCTCACCTGGCAGGGGCACGGATATATGCATCTCAGCCCCCATTGCCTTCTTCAAACGCCTTATCTGCTTCAAACTGCAAGATTCTTGTTGAAAGGGTGGGCAAAAGACTGTTGTGCAGTACTTTAATGAGACAAACCAGATTTTATTATTTTTTTTCGACACGGGTAGATACATATTCGGGATCTGACGCCTTGTCCATTTTGATTTCCAACAGCAATTTTGCTGCATTTTAAAATTTGAAGATCTTCCATGCTCACATGAACATTTCCTGCCAGGTGAACACATCGGGAATATCGTAGTTACATTGTGTTTACATAGATGTACACTGATAAATACACCAGTATTTGCTAGAAGGCTTATGTGACACGGGCAATTTTTCGAATGCTCAACATTGGGCTTCACCTTCAATAAACACACAGGCCCTGATTCTTCATGTTGAGTTTTTATTCCTACTGTTTTATTTATATTATTCTCATCAAGGGCATTAAAGCATTAGGCTTTGTTTTTACTATTTTTTTTGTATTGTATATGTATATCAACAAAAGGGGCATCTCATTTTCTCACCGCATTATTTTTTCGCATAATTTCTATACAAAGGACTAGGTTTGCGGGGGTTCCCTATGCCCATCAAGGGGAGAACATTTCTAAAATAGTAAATCTGACTTGTTCAAATGCATCGCATATTGCTCCTCAATTGAACTAGTTTGATTAATAAAAAGCTTTAGAGAGTAGAACTTAATGCTGTTTTGTCAATAACCTTTGTTATTTGTTTAAACTTTACTCTGTAAGCCCGATTTAAACCTGAACTGTGATCAAAATGTAAATACTAAAAAAAGGAGACATTTGGAATGCAAAGGATTTTAAAGAGCAGTCAGGCCAGTATATCTCAGTAATGTCTTTTGCAAACTGCTCGAGCTGTTTCCATGTGAACTTGCAATTTGTGTCGACTGATTTTGTGACCTTCAAGCTGTCTGATAAACACCTAGCAATTCTTTACAGCAATTTAGGGCAATGCAGTGACTTTATTTAAACAACAGCAATAGGAAGTCAAGGGGGAACTATCCACAGGGCTCTCTTGGGAGTGTTTACACTTGGCCTCTTACCCACTCTTGCTTGTGAGTTAGAGAGAGTGACAACTGAAAGCTGTTTGCGAGTTTCACAAAGGTCATATTGACTTTGTCCACTAAAGCCTCAAAAAGCGAGAAGAAATGGGTTTGTGCGACGGAAGTCCTTTTCTTTGGCGCATTAGGCAAAGGACATCCAAAAGACCAATGGCTGCTTCACATTTTGCTTTTGTGTCAATGGTAACAAACAGTCAATATGCTCTACAGCCTCATGTTTTAAAACCCATTAAACTTATATTAGCACATACCAGTAATACCCAAAGAATGAGCTGAATTACTAAAGATGTAGGTTTTATTGAGATGAATGTAATATATGTTTATTGATATAGCCCTTGGGGAAATGGAAAACAAAATAAAGTGTCTGGAATAGTGAGGGGCTCTAGCTTAAGTTATTAATAACCCAATTGCAGAGCTTTAAAGCATAGCAACAAAGTTAAAGCTTAACACCGCCTTGAAATAAAATGTAAAAACCATTGTATAAACACCGATAGTGTCTCATTTGTCTTAAAAGAACACTTTTGCACTGCATTCCTGAATTTGAATACCATTGATCTTAGGAAAGAGCGGACATGCATTAGTTGGAATAAGAGCCAGCCTGGAGATTGATCGGGGCATAAAATGTCCCTGCATTTTACAGTCCTCTCTCCATAGACCTCTCTTATTCTCAGAGTCCCTATCCAACTGAGCTCTTCTTTCTGCTCACCCTAAACTGCAGGGAGTCAAAACTGCCATAGCCATGTTCATTAAAGGTTAATGAAACAAGCTCAGTTCGAGTCAGGAGGCCTTTAGTGTGCCTGGATCAATTGGGTCCTCAGTAAATCTTAAGCGAACTATCCATCCTCTCTCAACAGAAGGTCCACTGAAACAACTGTCCACTGGCCTACTGTGGTGAGAGATAATAAGTCATGTAGAGGGTCTTGACTTGGATGTCAGAATGGATTAATGCTGTAATTACAGGCAAAGGAAGGTGGCAATATGAAGGAAATGTCCATTCCCGAATGCAAGGTCCCTCCCTCCTGTCACTTGGCTCTTCTTTTAATTTCACCTGCCTGTCTGGTTGTGTGTGGCCTTAAGGCTGCTCTGATTAGCTTTGTTCCTTTAGAGGCCATTCCACTGTCATACAAAAGTGATAAGTTAATCACTTACCTATGCATCAGTGACAGCAGTTTGGTGCCTGATACGATCCAGCACTGGCATCCCATATCCACCACTTCCATTCAACACCTTTAGTTTGATTGATGTCCTGGGTTTTTATGAGACTGGCATTTAGGACATGTTGACAGCTTGAATCTTCAGTGAAAAAAATCTTTGGTAGCTAAATTCCCCTGAGGATAAAGGGTTTTGGGAGGTGTGAGTGGTGTCTTTTTTTTTCTGTGTGTGTGTGTGTGTGTGTGTGTCCTAACTTCCCCAGGCAACAATAACTGGCAATTTTTGTATGTTGTACATAATCAGATTCAAGTACAATTATTTTCAAATGTTCATACAGTCCTGAAAAAATGGACAAAACCAAAATTTGCTGAATATTAAGCAGCTATGGTCCTAACAAGAATAAGAACTCATGAGACCTGTAATTCCATTTCTGTTCTAGTGTAATACAGCAGTGGTAAAGGAAAACACTAGCATTTTCCACCATGGCTGTACTATGTTCGGACATAAAGTCTTAAACAAAAGACGAGCAGTAAACAACTTTTAATATTACCAGAATCCTAAGAAAAACAAAAGCAGTGTCACTGAGGTGTTCAAATGAAACTAGCAGCACTCCTGCCCTAAATCCCCCTCACTGCATCCTGATCACTGCAGATCTGACAATAAACAATCCACCCCCACTCTGTCTGTGATGGTCCTGACTAACAGGGGACTAAGAAAAACAAAATATTTGTTTCTATTATATTTTTCTAAATGGTTTTACAAATATTTCCTGTATCAAGCATTATAATATGTTATTATGAAGCATGTGATGGCATTTCCTGCAAATCAACGTATAACAGTTTTGTAAACATGCTCTGCTGTACTTTAGTGAACCCTAAGCTCCTGTTTTGACCTGCGTTTAATATCACCATCACTATGGGCAATACAGATCTCTTATCACACATTGTCGGTGCTATATCTCATCTCCCTGACTGACTGCAAACACAGGAAGACACACAAGCATCGCCCCCACCAAGTAATTCTGCTGTGTTTTTGTGAGAAGCAATAATGTTTATGGTGTGTTTATTTATATCCAGAACAATTCACTGCATCAGGCTCAAAAGGCAGTGATTACCATCACCGGTCAAACAGTATGGGGCTTCGGCTACAGCGTCGTTTGTGCAAAGATCACCGTTTGCATCACAGTGAGACTTTTGAACAGTGAATGCCTATGCTTCAAATTCACTGATTTGAGGGCAGGACGTCTTTACACTAATCACAAAACATACAGGGCCACACAGTGAGTCGCTGTTAATTTATCATACTTGACAGAAGCAGTTGTGAAACACAAGTTTTGATTGTGCAAGTGCAGTGTGCACAGCCGCTAAGCCTGATTACTTAAGGGAACAGTTGATGGCCACAATGTGCTCTAACTCAGTTTAATAATAGAATCATCAGTGTTAATTTTTGCTTTTGATTTGTGACAAAAGGCTGTGATTTAGCATTAACTGCTGTTCCTCAGACACCTGATGCCCATTGCTCAAAGTCAATAGTAAATCTATTTCCTTTATACTCTATTTCAGTTCAGGCCGTTTGTACACAATGCCACTCTAATTACTGCACATATTTAAACAGGTTCCATATTGTTACACTTTAGGCAATGGGCCGAGCATGTATATATGCGATATACAACATGATACCAAATACACGATGAACCGAAGGTTAGTATAGACTGTTCACTGTGAATAAATGCTGATTGGTAAGTTTTGAATAGCTCGCAACTGACACATCAACCTAAGGAATAGATGTTAGGAGGTAGATCCTTAATAAACTGATCAGGTTTGCTGGAGGCACAGTACGTTGTGTGAAAGCCTTGGTAACGTTATTACAGAATTAATACTCCATGATGAATCGTGCAGAGAAATGGCACTGACAGGACTGTAGCTTCATATACTGTTCAGCCTGAAATTATTTGGAAGCTTTCATTTATTAAAGGCGCAGAAGGTTTATTTGCATTTCAGCTGGTTATGTTTGTGTGCATGTGTGTGTCTTTCATATTTATGTATTTATTAAATCTTAAAAATCATACATTTTCAATTTTATTTTCTATTATTATTTTATTTACATTGCTATGTGCAATAATAATAATAATAATAATAATAATAATAATAATAATAATAATGATGATGATGACAGGGCGACATTGACATGATTAGAACGTCCATCACTCAGAGCTGGCGATCCAGGTTTGAATCTTGATCTGGATGGAATTTTCATGTTCTCCTCATGTCCATATAATTGTTCTCTGGGTTCTTCGGTTTCCTCCCACTGTCTGTCTGCTCTAAATTGCTCCTTTATAGTGTGTCTATATAAGTTAGTGTGTGCCCA
Organism: Corydoras sp. C115; assembly: GCA_019802505.1. NCBI lineage: Eukaryota > Metazoa > Chordata > Actinopteri > Siluriformes > Callichthyidae > Corydoras > Corydoras sp. C115. Next base: position 4,450,799 of record JAFMOC010000031.1, on the reverse strand, counting down.
GCGATGGATTGGCATCCTGTCCTCTGTGCATTTTTCCAACACCTGAAACGTGTGGGACCCCCCCACACACACACATACATACTGTTTCCCTATTTCCAAATTACGTTTTTTTAAACTCCGCCACCATGCACATCCTTTTTTTTTTTTTTTTTTTTTAATGTCAGATCCTGGAGGACTGCTGCAGGTTCATTTCCTGTTTTAACACTCCTACAAAACCTGATAATAAACTGATGAGTTAAATCAGGTGAGATTCAGAATTACTCAGAATATAAAGGATGCAATACTGACGCATGCTAATTTGAACCACTTCATGAAACACACACACACACACCCACACAAGCCATAAATTGGCATTTAGGCTCAGAGTACAAATGTAAGGCAGTGTAGATGTTTGAAAAAGGTTGAGTTCATTGAAGCCGTGATTACATGATTACAATTCGGCAACAAAAATGAGTTAATGTGTTGATTAGACCAACCTGATTAAATAAAACAGAAGTGGCTCTGTAGAATGAAACGATCATACGGAAATAAAGTGGTTATGATACATGTGGTGCTCTAACCTTTAAATTCTGCACCATTAAAAGAGCATGGCATAGCAACAAGCCACGATGTACAGTCATCCAACTGTCAGCACAACCTTTTTCTGGACAAAAATAAGGATATTATCACTGTAACCCATCAGCTAATTATTTTCAATGTAATTTAAACACATCTCCTGTTGCCTTACCCGACATGTTAACAGTTAAAAAGACAAGAAAGAAAAAACAACAAACAATTATTATTATTTTTTTTTTTCATTTCATATTTTTTAAGTAATTTTATAAAACAGAATGTGTTTTTTATTAAAGAATTTAGTACAGAATAAAATTTAAAATCAATTGAATTTGTTTAGATATTGATGTTTGTGATACTTCACTTATTGTAAAAAGTATGTCTTATTGCCTGCATGTGAAGTAATTAAGAAATAAAGCGAGGATGAATGTTAATGTCAAAAGCAAAAGTACTTTAATTAATCACCCATGAATCATTATGACAAAGCAGTTTTACTAAGCAAAAATACAGCTGAGGAACAGACACTTGCAACATGATATTTTTTTCAGATGTATGTTGTGTTATCCCTATTATCCCTTATTATCCTGCTTAATTACCATGACAGGGATGTATGCATGAATGATGCAAAGCTAGCGCAGTGTTGGCAGTCAGGTAATTACCCAAGTTGAAGTGGTTAAAGAACTTTCATGAATAAAAAATTCAAACCAACATCTCTGGAATGGTAAAGGATTCAGGAACTTCTTCTGAAAGGCTTTTTTATGTTCAAAAAATTCTTTGGGGATCAAAAGCCTTTAAATCTTGAAAAGGGGTTTTCAAGTGCAAATTCCAGGACTTAGATCTGATAGCCATTTATGGAACCATTCCGGATCCTTTATGATTTTTAGGAATGCAATTCCTAATGCACAATTGGCTGGTGTGGCAGCAGGAGTTCATTCAAATCAAAAAAGTCTTGTTGTTTTGGAAATTAAATTAAGACATTCAGGCTTCATGTCTTTGGGTCCAGCAATAAGTTACATCAGACAAAGCTCCACTGTGGTTGGGAAAAAGGTATGAATCTCATAAATATATAATTCTCCAAATAAAGCAATATTTGTAAGATGGAGGTGATATATCTCAGTGTTGCACTGTCTTTTCCAAATCCATCCCACTCCTTTAGTGTGACCCCTCCAGGAGGAAAAGAAGTGTGCTTTTCGATATGGTGCTAAAACCTTCATCTGGATGATGATGGCTTTGGTTTCATAAAACTGTTTGTAAATGACAACGCATTAGTGTGGATATAGCCTTGGACTACACACCGCTTCAGAGGAAAGTAATCAAAGTGAGGATGCAGTTCAACCTTTACTGTCAGAGGTGTTTTCACATACCAGCACTCTGAAAGATTGCTTTGATCCTGTCAGTGGTCTTAAGGTCTGTATAGCCTGCTGATACCATTGTTCACTTTTAAAGAAGTAGGTGCAGCATCTCTAGAGGTGAAATGCTGGGGTGTTATGTAAAAGGCCTTTCTCTTTCAACAAATACATCGACAGTTTAAAGGGAAGTATAGCTACAGTGAAGGCCAGGGGGTCTTTTGTTACTCAAAGCTTTATTCTTGGTAATCTGTTATATTGTCATTCTTTGAAAAGCCTGTCTCTATAAACACTGTGAGATGTAAGACCTTGATCTTATTTATTTATTTCATATAACATATGTTTTAAGCATTCGACGCAAATATCATGGAAGCTGTCAATTTTATAAACATATATGGTCATCTTTTTGCAAATTCATGGAGGTCGAATGTAAATATCAAAATCTCTTCTCATCTCTTCTGCTTAATCCTAAATGAAGGACTAGGGTTTGGGGGGTTCCCCATGAACATCCAGGAGAAAACGTCTTGGCCGTTTTCTTTACCTTGAGCATCAACGTGCCTATTGAGGCATGTGCAGAGTTCTATAACTTCATATTTTTATCACACACAGAGCAAATTTCTAGAGAGGTGTAGGAGTATGCTACCTCCAAGTGGACAAATAAAAATGTAATTATATCTTGTTTTTTATCTTTTTATTGTCATTTTTGCACTGTTTCAAAGCTCCTCACAACCGAGAAATAAAAAGAGCACTGTCTAAAACAATCCATCTGAGAGTGGGCATGAGGCTTCTGTCTTTGGCCAGCATCTTATTACAAACCACCTACTCTTCCTTTAAGAGGGAGTGACCATTATGCATGCCCTCTTCCTCCTGCCACAAGTGTGGGGGCACAGTCAGGGAATAAGACACCAAATAGGCAACCAGCACAGGACACGGAAAGAGGACCATGCAAATGGGACAACACACTGACTTTTGCAAAAGTGGCTGCCGCTATCTCCCTAACTACCCATATCTTGATACAAGCAATGTGTACCTTATAAACTGACTAATGAGAATACTTATATCTCAATATCTTCTGCTTAATCTTAAACCAGGGTTGCAGGTATGTTCCTCACACCTATTCAGGGGAGGTTTAAACCAGGACCCCGGACGCCAATCCATCGCTGGGCAGTATATCTATATGTTGTATGTTTGTGTTTTCAGTGTGTTTGTATATTTACATATATTTAAAGGTCAAACCTCAAAAGAAGATTGTGTTTTACAGTTATGGCTCCAGTAAGTTATGCATGCCTCTCTCCAAAGGCTATGCTTTCTTATTCCCCTGTGATGGATATATCCTCCAAAATGTGCAAATTGTTGCAGTTTGTAAAACAGGGTGTTGATGTTAGGTCAGGGAGGGGGAAGGATGAAAAAAGAAATGCATTCGAGAGACAAACCTTCCCTGTGGTACCAAACCAGCATGATGGCCTCGTCCCCTGCTGCACGAATGGCTCTTACTGTAACAGTCTGCTTACTTAAGCGCTATTTAGAAATCTTGTCCACAGTGTACGTGATTTTTTGTTTAATAGTCGTTTAAAGCTTCTATAACTGACCTTTAGGGGACTCAGTATCATTTCCCTTCTGCTCATTAATGCAAGTTTCATCAACTTTCTATTAGATAGGCAGGATAACAAGCCATCAGGTCCATGACAATATGAGCTCTTCCATCTTGCATAAGCCCATGGTGACAGCAATACCAGGGTAACAGGACCACAGCTGAACATTCCCTCAGTCTCAGGGCATCTCCTCACCCGTTATTGACTGCGGTTATTACCGCACAAGCAATGCAGACTTCCGGAAGTCTCAGCAGTCTTCGGGCGGGCGGTGTGCATCGTGACTCTTTTATGGCTGCCTCCCTGGGAGCAGTAACAGTAGTAAAATATTACCCAACATTTATCCAAAACATGCTGACTGCAACAGTACCCAGCTAATTGAGAATTTACCGGGCAATAATGACTTATCATACTCTGCTTACAGCAGCACTGATGCAGCCAGCTCATTTAGCAAGCAATAGTTTCATCTTAATGAAGTCTGTAAATGTCAGAGGAAGGCAGATAAAGAGTGCGTCAGGATTTAGTCACGTTAAACTGTAGCGCAGTTTTGATTTTATATCATTTGGGTGAAGCAGGTTTATAAAAAAAAACAACATTTGTTGCTTTATATATTCTGCATGGTGTGACTAGGCAATGGAGGAGGGGGTGTCAGATTTCTGTCAGCTTTGATTTATTACCGAATTTCAGACTAGAAAATTATAACCTATTGATACTCATTCCGTCTGTTCAGGGACTTTGTGTTATTCTCCTGTGGAAAAAAAAGAAAAGCTTAGAATTTTCTGATGATGTTGCAAAAACTGATTTTATTTCACTACAGGGCACTGCATAATAAATAATACAGTATTGTACAACAACTCAACTGATGTTTTTCTTTTAACAAGCATCGGTTCTGTCTCTGGTTGAGATGTAATGTTCTCAGTTTTGAATTGTTGGTCTCTTGTTCAATTATGTTATTATATAACATAATTTAACTCTATGTTATTATATGTTCCCATTTCTTCTCTTTGGAATTGAGATCAAGGCTCTGTGGAGGTACAGGGTTCAGTGTGGAGCAGGGAGCATAAGGCATCACCAGACCTGAACCCTATTGAAAGATTTTGGAATGTGTGGAGTTAATTTGACTAAACACAGGGAATCTACATGTCTTAATGTTCCAAGAATCCTAAATGGATCCATTTTAATCTGGGCCAAATGTGTTTTATTGACATCCCCAACACAAAATAAACCCCTGTTCACCCTAACGGACCTATCGCTCACGTCTTGTACACTTACTATACTGCCCACCTGCCACCTTTAACAAAATTATAAAAAAAATCACTCTGCTTAGAACATGCATTATTAGTGTCTTCTCTTTCTTGTAAAGAAATGCTCTTTATTATGTATGTTTTTTTTTTTTTTTTTTTATTTTTTTTTAATACCCGATAGTGTGACAAATATACTGGTACTGTTGTATATAAGAAGCATAATCCATATTTTCTCATAGACATACTTTGCTTAGGAAAATATTTGGTTTAGGTTTTTTGACATTTGCTTGAGAAACAGCTTTTATGTATGCAAAAAAATGATGGCAAGGCAATAATACTGTAAGTATGATTTATGTTCTATATCTTTCTCAATGTGCTTTTAGTGTTGTCTGTCTTCCCTGGGTTATGAGGGCAGGGTAATTGTCCTGTGTGGTGTGTTCCCTGTCTCTGTGGTATAAGCTGTGTGATGGTGGCTTCCACTCTGTTTCTGTGTGCAGTGGGCCAGGCTGACATAGATGGATCGCTCTAGTGACGCTCTAATTATTTGTTGTGCGGAGGCAGGGGCATATGGAAAGGTTTTCTCACATATTTTAGCTGTACATCAAGAATGCTTCTTGTGAGATCTTCCGCTAGAGCTTTCTACAAATTCCAGTAATGTATTTCCATGTTCTCTCATGTCCTATAACCTCAAATTGCTATACTTCTGAAAAGCTAACTAGTATGTAATGATAACACTTTTTATAAATCCAGTATCCATATTACATTATTAAAATATTCATGAAGCTTTATAAAGTATTCATAAAGCTTTGTGACCATTGTCATAAGCCTCTGTTAATGTACTGTACATAGATGTTTACAACACCACTCCATAAAGTGTTATAAGAATATGCCATAAGACTTTATAACACAAAGTGACATAATGCATTATAAAATGTATATTTTTGTTGATTAATTAATCGTAGAGACTGGTAATATTAAGCTTTATTACATTTAGGTTAAACAACTGTTTCCCCTAAAAAATTTCTTTATAAATGCTTTTAAACTCTCTTTACAGGCATACTGTAAAATATTATAATTTATTAGCTCTATGAAGGAGACTGCATTGTCAGTATTTTAAGTATTTGAGTATGCACTTTGAAACGGAGGTTGGATAATTTTCTGCTATTCTTCTCGCTCAGATCCTCATTGATTATTTATGGTCTTACCAATATTATGAACCTGCACTATGTTCATCTTCTTCCGCTTGACTACATGCATGGGTCAAGTCATGGCTTTGGAATGATGAAGGTTCATTTTGGTTGAGAGGATTGAAAACTGCCTCATTTAAGAGTGATAAATGATTAGCTTGGAAAATGGCTTTAAACTGTTTTGAAAGCTGCATCAGCAAAGATTCAGTTCTCCACACCTGGGCAACCACATTAACCTTGAGTATTCTTAGTGAAGTGAGCCGATACAATGAAGCAACTATGCCGCTGTTGCAATTTAGAGCCAAACCTTCTGTGCAAACTAAATGAGACTTAAATCAAACTTAAAGTAGTAATAATTCAATAAGCATAATTTAAACAACAGGATATTTATAAGACCATTTTAATTCTAATTAATAAAAAGGGAGTAATTCATTAAACTAATGATTGTGTATAGTATTTAAAACAGTATTTGGTTATTTTCTGTATAATAGTGAAGAATGCCAACACACAATTTAATAGTTTGGTTAACAAGCTGTTAAGACTTAGATTGCAAAGATCTGATTTCAAATTGTTTTTCACTTTCAAGTGTATGACCCAATAATTTTGTACCCAGAGGCAAGTGCTGTAATATTGACTATGGACTTCAAAGGTGTGCATGAATGCATGCGAGTGCACAGGTATCCCATGTCACTTTATATATGGCTATTTGCTAGTTTTAATATTTTAAATAGATTTTTGAAGGATTATTAAATTATGCTGTGCTTTACTTTCCCGTCAGCGCCCTGATATGTATGTGTGGGATCGGACCGTATTGTCTTTAGTGCGCTGAGTAGTGCTACAGTCATTTGCATGTTCGAGTTGCGGTCACATTGTTCTCCTACTCATCTGCTCCAATTCGTCTCTTAATTTGTTTTTCAGTCATTTGAATTTCCCCACAGGTTTTTCCCTTTTCCTTTCAGCTTTCAAATCCAAATCTTATTTGTGTTTTCTTGAAGCACAGATTCTTGGGGAAAGCTTTCTTATTAAATTTTAAAGTTTCCATTTGTTCCAATTACACGCAGAGTGCAAATTCTGACACTCGACTCTTAAACATTTTTAAGCCATGATAAATTCAAACAGAAAGCGCATGCACACCTAAAATATATTTGCAGTAAATGTCAATAGAATGCTATATGCTATTCCCTGGCTCTTTCTCTTATGACAGATTGCATTTCAAAGAGAGCCTGTATGCCATGAACTCCATTAATCACGATTCTTTAAACTTCTCCATAGTCAATTAGTCTTCATTTTTTGGCAAAGCCTGTGTGTTCAGTTCATTTATCAATGGCATTGTACAATTATTAGTACAATTACTTCCTTGGCAGAGCATATTGTGTTTCTGCCTTCCATCAGGGACACAAAAGACCCATGTGCTTTTTCTTCTAAATGGAACCACAGTGACAGCTTAATTTGTGTATTGGATTTTGATTGGAAAGATGTGATCAATTTAAAAAAAAATAAAAGCTTCCTCATTATTCTGTAAGCACAGCTGCTGGGTTAATTCGGATGGTTTTCAGTGAACTAAGACTAGGTCTATTAGGTTTAGGGTGCATTATGAATCTCTATGTAGCAACTATACTGAATAATCATAGTAATAAAACTAATTAGCTAATCTGTAGGCTTGTGTAATAATCGTTTGTGTTTGTCACATGCCAGAACACGATCAATACATAACTACATAAATTATGCTGGCTGATGTAACTGCTGTCAATGCCATGTTCCTGTGGGTACCTCAACTGTGTATGTCTTGCTCCATCTCATATAGCCTGCACACAATGACCATTTGCAAAACCTTTAGCAGGTTGATAATTACTTAAATACTGTATATTGTTCTGTTTTGCATCCTCCCTCCCAAGCATCATCCATTCTTCTATGCTCCTGCTACTAAACAAAAAGGTGGCCCAGCAGTTTGCACTCTCCCTGCATTTAATTCCCAGCAGACTGTACTTTTTTTTCCCTCGTGCATGCGTGAGTCTTTTTTGATAGTGCACTAGTGTCTAAAAGATGCATTAGTAGGAGGATTGGGGGGGGGGGGGGGGGGGAAACCTCAATAGTCCATGAGCAGATATGTGAGTGTGTCAGTGCCCTATGAGCACTAGGATTGGCACCAACTAGTTCATTGACAATTAGCTGGTTAGATGATGAATGAATAATTGAAGTGTTGCATAATAGGTTGAAACAAGTAAGTTGGGTTAACTGCTTTTACCCTCGGTTGTTTTTAAAAAAAGGCATTTACCAAAAAACATTCTGTACTAATTGCTCGAGTGAGTCCACACCAAAAGCTCTCGTGTGAAATAACCCTAAACAGTTACAGAATTAAGCAAAATTACATTTAGTATGAAGTGCCAAAGTAATTTGTGATAAATAGTTCCGTTGATTTTTACCTGATTCTTTTCATAGTTTTTTTTTTTTCCTGTGGATGTAATGACTTGGCATTGTTTGCCCCAGCCAGAGGCTCTTTCTCTGTTAATTAATGGGGCAATAGAAGGATAATGATCACAGGTGTTCAATCTGGCTGATTTAAAAAAGCTGCAGGAGATATAACCACACCAAATGAGCTTCCCCTCACATGTAACTGAAATGGGCCTCATGCAAATTTGACACATAATAAAGTTTAATAAAAGAAAGCACCTTAAGGCTTATTGCTAGAAAACCTGTACTGAATTGCTCTTCACATTGGTTGACAGAGAAGCTGTTTAGTTTGTCTGTTTATGGTGTTTTTTTAAATCTCATTTCTGACCACACAAATCCATTTTCTGCCTGGCATTACTACACCTGAAAACAGCTTTTGGGTCCCTCACTGTGCGTGGCGTGATGGTCTGATCTAAGCCGCTTCGTCTGCAAAGTCATGCAGAAGATCAACAGATAACTGATGGTAGAATTATAAAGGTGCAGCTCATGGGCTTTGAGTGCTATTAAAGCCTTATCTGCTGACTTGATGAATAACCCACAATCTTTGGGGGCACGGCGGGATGCCCACCTCATCAGAAGCTTTTCATTCTCTCTGTGGCCACCTGCTGAGACAGACAGATGTGCATTACTATATGTCAGTGTAAGTCATAGGTATATTGACAGATTACCAGATGCTCCATTAGTAGGATGTGTTGGTGTCCTCAGCTGCCAGAACAACTCTGAACACTAATCATGTTGCTGCTGTAGCACCTACACATAATGCTATGAAGTTTTAGCTGCTGTACTCCATTAATTTTTTTATAAAATTGCATGATCCCATGTATTAAGTGAAATAAATTAGTAAACCGCCATTATGTAGAAATTTTTAGAGTAGATTTTGTGATAGTAAATTATCTAAAACAATCTTGTGGGCTCTCTGAAAGCAACAAGAACTAGTTCATGGTGGGTAGAAGGAACCTGGTGATTTTCTCCACAGACCTCACAATCCTATGTAAATATTTTTTATTTATTTATTTTTTTCTCTGCAGAACAATCACACACAGCGAGTATTATAGTTAGTTCTATAACCAGTTGTCAGCCGGTTTCTTTCATGACATCAACTTGCTTTTGTGACCGCTGCTGTTTCCCCCCAGTGATTGCACTGAGGCCATCATGTTGCTATTCTTTTGAGCAACATTCAATTCCAAGCTAATCTATATGGCTTGCTGTCTCATTGATCAATCCTGCACCAAGAAGCTTAAATGGCAGCCTTGCAGTCTGTGTTTTTGTGTCGTCACTGTTTCTTGGCAGCATGCTGTGTGTAGGCATGTGTGTAAATATGGACGTGAATTTGTGGGGTATATTACATATGCATCACTCATGCATCTACTCCTTGCTCACAAATTCTTACAGCTCTGCTACCATATAAGTTCTGTGGTTTAAACATTTTACCTTTCACTCAGGGAGTTCTACCTATTGAGGGTCAAACTTTGGAGTATCTGAATGTTGCACTAATGAGCTACTCATTGCCTAATGGGATTTAGTGATTTTGTTGAGTGGATAGTGTGACCATTTTTTTTTCAAATTGCATCAAGGTTATTTGGATAAAGACAGCAGTGAAGTAGAAAGTTTGAAGAATTTTTTTTTCCCCCATTAGAAATTTAAGGAAATTTAAATGAATCTAGGATGACCAGGGTCACTCATAACAGATTACAGGTCTGTTGGGTCATTTTTCTCATCAATACAACTTTTGTTATTTTGTGTAACTGATATTATCTCGCTTCTTTACACAACTAAAGTGTGAATGTACTTCTAATACATAAATCCATTTTAATTCTCACCTAGAACTAGACTTAATGCATTACTCTCATGCTAGAGGGATTTGGAAGTGAAGAGAGACCACAATCCAATTCACATTCATTTGCACATTCAAACTTGGCGGACAAACCGCTATCAATGTATGGATAACAAATGGAGCACCAAATTGACAATGAAGACACATTTCAGCAGAATAGCCACTTACTTGCCAATATCCTCATTGCGATACAAATTGTCTTAATCAATAGACGGTCTAATCTTTACATAATATGTTGGAACAATTGCCTCTGTGGGTTTCACTTTAACTTTCTGTGAAAAGCTTTATTAAGCCAATGTAATAAATAGTACCAGAAGTGATAAGTTAGAAAGTATATTGAGATGTGAATAAATGGTCTTGTTGTGTTAGGTGTTTGAAATGACATTAGAAATCTCACACAGTCTAGTTAATGCAGCATGGTTCTAGTCCTAAGAGCTTTGCTCTCCACAGACTTCCACATCGTACCTTTAGCAAAATGAACCATAGCCTGCAGCAGCTCTGTGTTGAGGGTTTCTTAGTTATGTTGCCTGAGAGGAAAGCCCTTGCATCCCGGCTCCCAGTGCGCTCATTTTGCATTACTGTCACAGCTGTATTGCAGACCAGGGACTTTCTTCCTGTCACTGATAGATGCCTCAGTCTCCATTAAAGCAACCACAATCAATTCCAATCCCTGAACGACTGCCCATTTCACCCTGAGATCCAGGAAGCACCTTTTTTGCTTTGGGCTCCGTCCTGTCTTTCTGTTAGGAATCGATGGGTCACTAAATTCAACCCCATCATAAACAAATGGAATTGGCAACCCACCTATGCAATGAGCCAACGGAATGCTGACTCTGCAGAGCTCACTGGGCGGCAGGACTTGCAGTAATTTTTTGTGAGGCGATAAATGATGTTTGCTGCATCCCCCACCATTCTCCCCAAAATAAAAATTATCCTCTGTTGATCTTGTTTTTAATAAATTTATTTTTAATTGTCTCAATCATAAAACCTTTCATAAAAATGCACAGGTATTTCTATACACTGCTTGGATAAAGGAGATAATAAAGCCACCATTCAGAATTATAAGGGTAAGATTTAAAGCTCAATGACATTTATAAAATACTGTTAGTTGAACACCTGGAAGTCTTTACCAGGTTTTTACATCAATGGATTTTTTTTCTCCCCTGATGGTGCTGGGATATTTTAGGGTGACAGTTGTGAGATTAATTAGGCTGGAATTGTAAAATAGGGGTGACGGGGGCATGAAGGATCATTTGCACAAATTAATTTTTAAAAGTTTTTAAGAAATGCCAAAGAAGATTTAACAAAGTGTTTCAACTCTCATCATCAGTATGAGTTCTCAACCAAGAATGAACTAAACTAAACTGAAATCATAGTGATGTGTGCAATATATATATTTTTTATGTTATTCATGGTACTTTTTTTTCCACTTTTGTCAAAACATTTTTATTCTAATCAGAAAAACTGAAGTGTCTCAGGTCAAATCATAGCAGGCTTTTACCCGAGTTTGTACTCATCACATGTTTTTGTACGAGTTGACCTAAGGAAGGGTAGGGCTACGTGGAGTTATTGTTTTGTTTTTGAAGAAACCTTAAGACCAAAGCTCTGGAAGGAGCAGATTCCACACTATTGTTATTGAGGTAAACAGTAGTTGTGGCAACTAATGTTTATGCGTGAAATTAGTAGTCATGGCAACCTTTGTTTCTATCAAGCAGGGATGAACACAACCAGAATTATAAAAGGATATAGATTTTTGTATTAATGTGGTCTATGAGCATCATACAATAATTAATTCATCGTTTTCAGGCTGTAAGTTCTTTGGATGAAACGACTGTTCTTTGTTCCACCCAAATAATACAGTGTGTGTTTTTCAACTTGTAAATTCAACCATGTGAGTAATTCTGCTAAAGATCACAACATTTTTCTTGTAACTTTACTTACTGATAGCCTATGAACTGAATCCAGACCATTTTGTGTATTGAAATTTGATACTAAATGATAAAGTAGACCAGTCGCCCTTTTCACTTAATCATTCTATATAGTACAGTGAATCAATAGGCTGCTCCACTGACCCCTGCCTCAAATTAATGGGTTAGTCTCCCAGTCAATGGTTGACCTCACACTCCCTATACCTAATCAATGGATTAGCCTTTTCTACTTTTCCAGCAATCAATAAGTCCTTTACATCACTGTTAAAAATGAACGGGCAGTCCAGGCACTCCTTCTTTGGCACACTGGCTGGTGAAATGCCAGTTCACTGTGTTGAATGTTCAGAGGATGAACGTTGAGAGGAAAAGACACTACCTCATAAGGATACATCACACATTGTTCCCTCCTGCTGTTTTGTTGATTGGGCTTCATCAGGAGCAGGCATATCTTTTGGCATAAGGCTGTTTTTAGATCCAGCTGTTCGAGTTGTCTCACTTAATGCACTCACTCATAGACATATTACACTCTCACCAAGCAAAAAAGATCTACCATCTGCCATCACTTTTGCAGTCTAGACGACGTGTTCTAAAGACATTTGAATACTTGATTTAAACTTCAAAGTATCTGTCCAATCTGAACGATACCTGACAGTTTACAAACATTTACGGATTTAGAAAGATCTCATCTCATTAGCTTCAGCTAAATCCTATACTACAGTCTCCTAGGGTTTCCCATGCCCATCCAGTGGAGAACATGGGTGTATAAAATCCACCACCCAGCCCTAGTAGAGATGAGATGGGACTTAATGTAGCAATATGTTTTTATTTTACAGGATACATTGTTTTACAATGATTAACACACTATCTAATATCATTAATATATTTGTTTTTACAATGTGTCTTTAAGTAGGTGTTTTTTAAAAAAAAAGATAAAGCTTAAAATGAAAAGATTAGGTTGAACACAAACATTTTGCTTCAATTTAAATCCACCATATCCATTTTCAAACTGTGCACCTAATTACACACCCACAGAGCCTGAAGATGCAGAATAGTGATGGACATTTTGTCTAATGACTGTGACTATGCAAGTACAGTTTACATTTGACATTCTTAGGTTGGTATATTCTTTATTTTAACTCCAGCTGCAAAGAATAAACTGTACACAGGATGAATATTACTCATCTTTATCACACTGCAAATATAGAACATATATCTGATTGTAACATTGTAATCAAAGCAAAACCACCGTCTGCTGCTTCAGAGGAATAACAAAATAATAGTTGAACCCACTGTGAACCCAAAGAACTAGGAGGAAAATTTAAATCATCCACAAGTGACTAGAATGCCAATAGCCTTGTGTTGCTGCACTGTAGATTATATCTATACATCACGTTGCTCTGAACCTATTTTCAGTTATTTTAGCCCAAGTGCGTTGTGGGTTTGGCCAGTTAGGTTAATTTAATATGTAATAAGAACTACATTAACCCTACAAGTGAAAGTGGCACAAATCCATTTTTGCAAGTCATAGGTTCTGTAGATGTGTGTCCAGTCTAAACCCTTTTAAGTGCTGGACTGAAATCATACATGCTTATTAATAAGTGGTAATGTGACTGTCACATGCTGGGACTCAATGAGGACCAAAGACAGGATTATTTGAGTACGGAAACAGTCTTTATTAACATGTAAATACAAATTGTTGATCTTTCTGTGGCCACTGTAAACTCACTTCTTATCGCAAACACATCCCAGCCATCATCCTACCTTATTTCAGGCTCTTCCTCTTATTTACACATCTGTGCTTGATTGCAGAACACTGTGACATTTGTCTAAACAGCACAAAGTAGTTCATACGTTTAAATTTGGTCATTGTGCAGACACTTTTATTCAAAGCAACTTAGAAATATCCCAATTTGGTTGGGGACAGAACACATATAGCACCCCTGGAGCAAAAAGGGTTAAAGGCCTTGCTGAAGAACTCATTTTGGTAACTTTAGAAGACTTGGAATTTGAACCTACGACCTTCAAATTGATAGTCCAACACCCTAAGCACTGAGCTCCTACACAGCTCACCCAGTATGTATTTTCAGAATATAACTTGCGAATGTGTTAAATGTTTATAAATTCAAGTTCAAGTCACGAGTCATTCAAGTTTCATATTTCATTAGCACCTATCCACACAGAGTGCATCATGTGACACTCCCATCTGTGGAGTTCCATCCCAAGAACTGCTTCTCGTTGCACGATTGCTATATGCGTTCATGCAAAAGTCCCAGGGGTTCAGAAAATGTTTCATGTAGTGGAAATATGCTTTTCTGTGAGGTGATTGCTCTGTTTGAGCTGAATCACTCAACAGCTTGAGAGAGAAAATGAGAAAGGCAGAGAGAGTCATCTGGAGAGGACTGAAATGGGGTGGAAGAGACATGGCAAGCTGAGTGACAGATTGATGAGAAAATGAGAAAGAATGTAGAAGAGAGGGATGCTAAGTCATTTGTAGGGTTAGTTCAGTCAACCAGTGTTCAGCATGAGTGTAAACAGGTTGTCTTGCTAATGGCAGGGCGTTTAGAGTGCGCTTTGTACCGTATTGCACATGGCAGGTCTTCTCGGTGACACAATGAAGCTTACAGTGCAAATGGCTCTGCAGCCAGTGTGAATAATGTAGGAGTGCGCTAAACTTTCTGTTTTAGAAAGTATGAGACTATAATGCCATGTGGGATTCATATTTTAGAAAGTAGTCGAATTGCAAATACGAGCTCATTTTCAAAACATTTTTTTTGGACGTTTTGCTAAAAGCAAAAGTTGAACCATGTGGAAAAATTCCTCATTCCTGTTAGCAGGTGAGGGCATCATGATTGGCATAAACTAAGACCAGCAATGACTTAGCGTAGTATATGTTTTCACTCACCATTTTTCTAAACTTAAATACAGAATTATCAAATCATTTTTTTAAAATGAGTGCCCTTTTTTTGCAAACTTTAGCAAGCCTTCAACCCCGTATCTTAATTTAGCAAGCGTGTTTTCAGGAAACGACAGGAAAAGATTGCTTTGCGAAGTCCAAAAAAGGCATGTACTAATTTAATGAATGATTTATGGACATTACGTGCAATAAACCAAATTGGCGTATGTCACTTGCCATTCACTTTGAGAACCAGGTTTGACAGATGAACGTCTTATTGTTGGCTAAAAACTTTAAAAACACTCAATATAAAAAAATTGTGTTCGAGATAAGAGCAAAAGCCAGCATCTGTCATAGTAAAAGGTGCATCAGTGTCCATTGCACTCTATAAAGTACAAGAATAATATTGTACATTGGGATTTTAGATATTGGAATTTTATAAAGACATATGATTTTAAGGTGACAGCTTTTTTATGAAAAGCAAATTGCAGATGAACAGGATCATGCCTTATTCAGCACATGGTACAAGTGTGGCTTTGTAGACACAGTACATGTACTGGACTGGCCTGTCTGGAGTCTATATCTGTCTCTTTTTAAAAATGTATGGCACATCACAAAGAGAAAAATCAGGCAGCAGTGAATACAGACGGTTGAGCAGCTGAAGTCTTGTATAAAGCCAAGAAATTCACTTGAAATACTAGTATAGTGGCCAAAAAAACATTTCTACATCCGTCAGTTAAAGTTTTTCTTGCAATTTACAACCCACTGTTGTCCCACAGTGCACTTTCATGAAACTTGTGTGTGTGCAACAGCGTCAACAGCATCTGTGTATACTTACTTCAGACATTACACAGTTTTGATTTTCAAGCTTGCCCCATTTCAGCCTTCATACACCCTATAGGTGCCCTACATCTCTGGCCTCATCTAAATCTTTGGCTGCTCATTAAAAAAGGCAGAATCTTTGATAAATGCATCTTGTGATATTCTCTCCATCTGTTCAACCTGGACTGACTGGGCTTGCCAAAGGCAGAGCTGATGTTTTGAACTTTGTGGATTTAACTTTCTGTACCGTGGCTTAATTGAATGGGGTGCTTTCAAAAAGCTAAATCTAAAAAAGCAACATGCTCACTCTGTACCCGCCGATTCTCTCTGTGTTCCAAAATGGAATGACCTTTGCCAGCGGGGCAGGAGAACAAGCAAAATGTGTCATACATGAGCAATAACAACCAGCAAACCTTTTGCTTTTTTATTCGTGCTTGCCTCCAGTTGCAGTGCAATAAAGTCCTATGTCTGCTGAGCTGCCTATCCACCTGCACCTCTCTTTTAATCTCTTAGAAGGGGTTTCATGATGAAAGTTATTCAGTATTCATACTTACCAGTACTGCATGAGTCAAAGCTTCGAGGGCTGAAGTTCTGCACATTCTCTGCCATCTGCCGTGTATTTTAAAAATGTGACAGTTCTGCCTTTATTTAGCTTGTTTTCCTCCTCTCACCTGGCCTCTTAATTGTGAGTCATGTA
Source organism: Corydoras sp. C115 (assembly GCA_019802505.1). Taxonomy (NCBI): domain Eukaryota; kingdom Metazoa; phylum Chordata; class Actinopteri; order Siluriformes; family Callichthyidae; genus Corydoras; species Corydoras sp. C115. The sequence continues at coordinate 4,434,256 of JAFMOC010000031.1, read as the reverse complement.
AGTCTTTCTAAAAGTATTTCATGTGAGGCTAGTATAGAGATGTAATCCCAATGTCGCGTTAACATACAGTATATTCTTTTAAACAGACACTGATGTTCAATGAGCTGACTGTCTCTATTTTAATCCGTGCTAAAATTTATGGTGGGGATGCTTGTGGATCAGTCATTGTACAACTCATTGAACCATGTTATTTTAGACCTAGCTTTGTGCACTGGGGCATAATCAAAATAACCTCCTCTATACTGTTTCTAAAAAATTAAAAGCATTCAGTTGTCCAAAATCCATGGCAAAGTGATGAATTGATTCAGCTGTGGAAAAGGGGCTGAATGAAGCATCTGAATTCTGTGATAAATAGTGATTATATAGTGTACTTAATACGATCTGACCCTGGTTCTGGAGGGCAGCCCATTAGCTGTCACTTATTAATGTAAGACAGCAAATATGTCCATAGTCCATTAAATTTGCAGGATGAGGAGAACGGCATGCTGATTAACTGTTCAAAAAACTCTCCACCTGAGCCATCAGACAGGACATGACATTTTTGTTTTCCTATTTTGAACTTTAAGCAGCCCATAAATTAATTTCTCAGTCAATATTTAACCTTTCACAGTTTGTTTTCTTCTTTCATTCAGCAAAATAATATAACCTTAATATCGTGGTATTTACATAAGCGGTTGAATCTGACCCTGATCCCAACCTACACTGTACAACATGGTCCTGCTATTAACATTCACTATACGTTTAACCCTGTATTTAAATACATGTTATCCATCCCTAGTATTAACACACAATGGGATAATAATTCTATACACAGTTTGCTTCTGGAAATAAAACATTTTCTGTCACTGTATTCATTTAGGATAGGATGTTTTAAACCTATTTGCAAGCTGTTAGATGTTCAGAATGTGAAGGGAGCATGCTGATTATCTGTTCAAAAAGCTCTCCACCTGGGCTGGCAGATGAAGAATCTCAGACAGGACATGACATTTCATTTGGATATTTTGAAGCAGTCTCTGAAGCCAGCATTTCAGTTGTTTGTCCCGTTAACACAGACTTCTGTCTACGCTTCTCTCACCACATGCAGGTCCACATGCATCTTTCTAAATATGGATCTTGTTGCTTGTGTCCAGGGTTAGTGTACATCTCATCTCATTAGCTTTTGCTTAATCCTCTTCTATGGTCATGGGGGTTCCCATGTGATGTAATTCCTTCTTTCAGGAAAGATAGAACATAGAAACATGGAATTTTTACCCAGATCAGGAATCTGGGTGAAGTTCCCATGCTCTCCCTGTGTTAGTGTGGGTTTTGTTCAGGTTCTCCGGTTTCCTTCCATGGTCCAAAAAAGATCAAGGTATATTAGCTGCTGTAAATTGCCCTAACTTAATTTCCTCATATAGCGTATGTGTGTGTTTAACGAAATATTAGTGTGTGCCCTTTTTTTAGCCAACCAATGCATATAATTAGTTTTTATTATGACAGTAGTAAGTGCTTGTGGCCACATATCATCTGTATATGGTAGTTCTGGCTCCTGTATTAATATAATATCCAGTGATCAGTGAAACGTAGACAACTGATTCTGTTTCTCCTATTAAAGATATTTTTTTATGCTTATTTATTTATTTTATTTTTTTTCCTCACCATTTATATGGTTAAAAAGTGACATGATGAAAATAAACCGAAGGTCACGTAACAGTAACTCTTATGAAAACGAATTAGACCTTCTGCTTTATTTTTATTTTTCATTTTTGTGCTCTGGTCTGTGGAGAGGGTAAAAAGCAAAAATGGATGGTTTATCAGGTTCACACACACACACACAAACTCACACAGCAAAAAAAAAATCATACACAAGAAGAGAAAAAAAGTGAGACACACAAGATGTTTGTAATTAAAAGGCCAGTTTGAAAAAATAAATCATGCTCCTGTTGAAAACTGTACTACAAGTTATTAACCTGCTCCATACATAGCTGTTTACCTTTTTCATTAATGCATGACTTAGACCTTTAATTAGTACCGTTTGTTTGTGCAGATGCTATGTTGTATGAAATCAGGTGGAATGAAAATCGTGAAACCTGGGATAAAAAAAGGGGGGGGGGGGAGGTAATTGCTAATAAGTGTGCTCGACTCTGTGTTAAGCATTTCGTAGACGGCTTTATGGTGTTTTGGGCTCAGGTTACAGCACAGTGCAAACGTGCTGAGAGGAAGCGAAACATTACACCTTTGCCTGATCCGAAATACACACCCATACTCGTGGGTATAGTATTTGCAATACTCTACAGAAGATATGGGAGTTCCGGGGAAGTGTAAGGAAAGGATTACAACCTCACAATTCTAATTAAAATGAGTAGTTTCAAAATTAAACAGTCGTATAAACTTCTGCTTCTCCAGGCTGGAACCACAGCTTTTAAACCATTGGAAGACCTCCAATTAGGCAGGACATAGAGAATGATATATTCTGTCCTGGTTAGGAATCAAGCTCACCCATAGAAATAGAATAAATATTTTTATATTATCTATATATAATGGTGGGTTCCCCATACAGAGCAGTTCATTTTGGGTGCAGGGCAGATACAATCAGCACAGGGCGCCAATCCATCACTGGGCATTTACTCTCACAGACAAACACTATGTAGAGACAATCGAAGGCCAATTTAGAGCAGTCAATTAACCTTGAATTCATGTTTGTGGGAGAACTGTGAACTGCATTAATTTGGATACTTCCAACTATGTGGGGACAGTTTGGCGAAATTCCATTCTCAAACCTATGCGGTTAGCTACAATTGTGATTGTGAGGCAAGCCTTTTGTCCAACATCAGTATGTGACCAATTTATAATGTGATGTCATAAGATCTTCTCCTGCTGAATTGTGTAGGTATTCCATTTTTCCCATAAAGAATATTTAGCAATTTTGAAAATCTTTTCAGATTATATTAATATGCGCTGTGGAGCTGAAGTGTGTTGGTTCATAAGATTTGTTAATTGGTCACTGTGCTGCCCCTGCTTCTATTCATTGTTATGTTTTGCTCCAATTATGACTGATAGGACTGGATATGGTGTTGTCAGTGTGTGTGTATGTGTGTATGTCCCTGTGTAAACGAGAGAGAGAAATCAGAAAAGCTTTGGTTAATGTGTAATAATGGGGTAAAGAGATTGAGGGTTAATGATCCCCGTCTGTATGAGTCTCCGTGAGCCACCCGCCCATGTCCGCGAGATCTGAGAGATTCATTTCCCTGAGGATACCATCCAAAGCCCACCACCCACCCTCATTCTATCTCTTTTCCAACAATACTGACATTCGCACGTGTTATTGCTGTCACTCTGCTAAATCATATTATAAGCACGGAAACACACAAAGCAGCAGATTGACATCGAGGCAGAGGAAGCATCGGCGCTGAGACTGTGCATGCGGAGACCATATTAATACCCTCACTTAGTCCATAGATCCCCTTCTTGCCTGAAAGCTGAGAAACACACTTCTCAAACACTCAGCTCTGGTCTATTGTCTACCAACTACAGGCCAAATCACAGAGCTCAGACCCAGTGGAGCTGATATCAGCAGTGTAACAACAAGCGCTTGAGGGATCAGGTCCTCTGGAGTCTGATTCTGGGCTATTGCATCTCCCACATGCTCTGTATTAGCACCTCTTAGGCAAACTAACATTAGAACAGAAAGGGATAGTTCAGCGTCATTCACTTAAATCTATAGCACTTACATATAGTACTGGTCAAAAGTTTAAGCACACCGTGTTCTTGCTCCAATGTCCCTTTTCTCTTCCATATAGATAGACTTTGTAGTACATCTGTTTTTTATTTTGTTAGACCCCTGTTGGTTCTCTGTTCTCTATTGATCAGGACCATCACAGAACAGGTATTTGGGTGGTGGATTGTTTATTGTCAGTTCTGCAGGGAAACTGATGCGATAAGGGGGTTTTAGTGCAGCGGTGCTCCATTTAAACACCTCAATGACACTGCTGGGATAGGAATAATGCACCAACCGAATATTACCTGTTCCGTGGTGGTACTGTTGATATCCAGACCATTAGAGAACAGAGTAAAGGTGATGTATACAGTATGTACAGACTGTAGTCCACAAACAGATGGACTACAGTCTGTAATTGTGGAATTACAAAGTCCATCTTTACAATTAGAGAAACTGAAAACATGGACAATAAGTGGAGCAAATAGAAAGTGTGTACAAACTTTAGCTTTATACTGTATTTAATAGATATTATAAAATATAGTGCATCTGTATCTTCAACTTGCCTATGTTTCCATAATGTATTACTCTATGCTGTATATCCAGTGTTGCTGATTAATTTAAATAAGCATTAGATAGAGTTTAATTGTTGCAAGACATAAACTCTTTTCAACTCATTGTTTTTCATTTGCTCATTAAACTGATCGTGCCATTAGGACTTAGTCCTGCAGCAAAGCTCACAGCACACAACTCTCCTATGTCACTGTATACTAAGCACCATTATCCTTTACTGTAACTAAGGGGTTGAGTCCTAACCATGAATAACAGTTACAGACCATTAGCTCTTGACCATCATTCTTTACAGTCAGCAATAAATGGGAGTGTTTACTTAACTTTTGCCGACTAAAACCTGATGGTGAAGTGTGATTCAGCCTTCAGTAGAACATGTATCCTCTGCACCAGATGGTGGAGTCAGTGGTTACAGAAATATAACAAATGAAAATGTCAGCCCCCTTTCAAATGGCAGCCTTTAATTAAAACAGATTCCACCTATCCTCAAACATGTTTATTCAATTTTCTTTTTTATTACAACAATGAATTTGGATATTTTTCCCATATTTCCTTGCTGTATTAAATATGTTTAGTCAAATGTATTTATTAAAACCCCTCCCTGCATGAGTGTCGCTGCAGAACTGACAATAAACAATACACCACCCAACCTGTTTCATGATGATCCTGACAAACAGAGAACCAACAGGGGACAAACAAAAACTTTTGTGATTTAAAACAACAAAGTCCATCTATTTCATAAGTAGAGAAAATAGAGAATTCCATGCTGAAGATTATCCATGTTATGATGGTGAGGCGATCAGCATCAGAGTCTCCTGCCAACTTGTTGAACCTGATGTACAGATCTCTCTGTTCTTGGTCAAAAACATAGAGTTGCACTTGATCTCTCAGTGCTGATGCTCTTCTCCTCCTCATCTTTTGCTCTTATCTTCTTGACCATACAAAATAAATTAATACCATCCCAGAAGAAAAGCCATGCAAATGCACAGTTTATTCACATGCTCATACACACTCTGAGACAGAGCGAAGCCGATCCCGCAGAGACAGATAGACCGATTGTGCTGGCCCTTTCGGAGTTCTCCTGTTAATCAGGTCACACACAAGCAGACACATTAGCACACAACAGTGCGCTCCTTCCAGGCCTCCTCCCAGACGATTGGCAATGTGTTGCGCTGTTGATAGAGAGCTGGCAGCCGTTCAGCAGACTGCTCTCCCTGCACATCAAACACACTCACAGCCGTTTCCCTTTCATGTCTCTCTCCCCAAAAATCTCTATTTGATCTGTCTGCCAAAATACACACCCCCACACACGCACACACGTAGCAAAAATTACACACATACACAATCCTTAAACTAACATGCTCCTACTCACAGAAGGATAAGTGCATCCAGGACTGAACGGGGGGTGTACATATTGAATAAGATATTCTCTGATGCAAGCAGAAGTAAATCTAGCATTAGTGTCATGCCTTATCCTGGAAGACTTTTACCTTAGTCTTTCTGTCTTTTTGTCTTCACTTCAACCTCTGTTAAACTTTCCCATCCCTCAAACATTCTGCCCTCACTCTCTTGAAGAAACTTTAAATAGATTTGGTTGTTGATCTCGGTCTGGGATCTGAATAAAGTGTGCTCAGCGGTCGCTTTCTTTCTTAGAGCTCTACACTTCAGATACTGGATGATGTGAGTTTATCAGCGGGTTTGAAAGAAAGGTGGCAGAGAGAAAAACATTACAGGCACCATATGGTCAAGCTTGTCATTGTTTCTCCGTGGCTTTAGTTATCTGTTTTCTTCATTTATAGAGATTTTCTCAGACTAAATACCCGAATAGCGAAAGCACAGAGTTGCAGCTAATGTATTTGTAATAAACATTCTGTCATATAGCACCATTATCCGCAGTGGTTGCTGCTGTAACCACGGCAATGGACCTGGCACCAGTGCTGACCCACCTAATGTCAATCATTGATGCAGCCGAGCGTTTTTAAGTTGACGTCATTAAGTGCTTGCTGATGGGTCATTACCCACAGGCATGGCAGCAGGTTTGCAATTCTTCCAGCTGCACCACACAGCATGCCATAACAGACGGCCCCTGTTTTAACCACAGTGGACCGATGCAGGGCACTGGCTCTTCAATATGCTCAAGGCATTCAACCATGGCTGCCACCCCATAAGGGAAGAGTGTGCAGTAAGTCGCCAAGACTTAATGAGCATGGATAAATTTAATGTTATCCTTGTGGGTGATACTGTCCCCATCCTCAACTTTGGGTTGGGTTTGGCAGTGGCACAAAGTCATCAGACGTGTCAAACCTATAATATTAAATCTGTAATCCTATAGTTCTATTGTAATCTATAGTCCTCATACTGCTTGCTTGGCTAGGTGATTAAGTCCCAGTGCACTGCTGAATTTATCAGGTTTTGTGTCTAGATAGTCAGTTCTGTGTTCTTTACCCCCTGTGAGTCCTTACTGTGCAGGTCTGGATTTAAGACCTACCTGA